>WEKX01007769.1:2258-13321 GCA_013390025.1 Pitta sordida
GGGTGTTAGATGGTGAGTTGGACTAGATGATCCTTGTGGGTCCCTTCCAACTCATAATATTCTGTGTGAATCTGTTTGAATTATGAGCTGGAAGGGACCCACAAGGATCATCCAGTCCAACTCACCATCTAACCCCTGTGCAGAGACTGAGCACACATCCCAAAACTGTAAACACAAACCTAGTTCCCTCACAGTCTAACAGGCCACTCTGGGCTGGAAGGGACCCACAGGATCATCCAGCCCTACACCCCCCAGCTAGATTATGTCACTAAGCTCCTCATCGAGTCTTCTCTTAAACACCTCCAGGGACGGCGACTCCACCACCTCCCTGGGCAGTCCATTCCCATGTGAATAAATGAAATCTGTGAAGTAGGTATTCATATATATGTAACTACAGCCAGCCCCCCACTCCCTCACCCCTCAGCAGCAGGAGCAGCAGTGCCAGGAAGCAGCATACAACAGCAAGCACGAGCAAGCAGGAACAAGCGTCAGCTAGAAGCAGCTAGCAGAGAGGAGGGCTCTGAGCGGCTGTTCAGTTAATATACTTTTGAGACAGTGTTATAAATTTTCCCCACAGTTTTATTATTCTTTGCAACTCTGTTATAAGGAAACAAGCTCTGGGTGACCCCTGGGCAAGCAACACCTGCTGATGTCACCCCCTCCACCCCACGTGGTATGAAAGAGGAGTGAAATCGGAAAATATCTTCTCAGGAAATAAAACACAATATACTGAAGTCATGATAGGTGAACCACAATGTAGAGATGGATCACTGCAATCACAGAATCACAGAATCACTGAATCAGTAAGGTTGGAAAAGACCATAGAGATCATCAAGTCCAACCTATCACCTGTTACCTAATCTAATCTAGTCAAACCTGTTACCTAACCTGACCTGTTGCCATCCTACTACCAACACATCATCCTACCTATAGCACACTACCCTAATATCTAGGTCATGACACCAAGAGCTTCATCCAACCTTTTCTTAAACACCTCTAGGGACGGTGACTCCACCACCTCCTTGGGCAGCCCATTCCACTGAGAGATCACCCTCTCTGTGAAAAAGTTCTGCCTAATCATAAATATAGGGGAAACTATATGAATTGAGAGAGGGTTTGAGGGTTTTTTTTGTTTTTTTTTTTCTGAGAAACACTAATAGTGGAATTGTTGCACAAAAGGAGCAACTAAAAATTACACTTGTCAACACTATAAAATAAGTTATTAAAATAATAAAAAAATTTATTGATCCAGAACACATACCATTCATAAGGCTTTGAACAACAAAATCAAAACCAGTAACATTCAATATGGAACGGCGTAAAATCTTGTTGTAAGAAAAAAGTCATTACTAGTATACCAAAAGAAATGCTAATAGAATTTTCTTTTCACTGATTGCAGTAATATTAATAGTTTACTAGTGGATTTGGGTGCATTTGCTTATGTAGTTGTAGAAAAAAGTCATTCTGTTCTAAACCCACTCTTATACAGTAATGGCATACCTACTGAATATCCTGAAATACTTAATCACAATTTTCAAGTTTAGATTTGACGTTAGGAAAAGGTTTTTTACTGAAAGAGTGATCCGGATTTAGAATGGGTTGCTCACAGAGGTGGTTGACTTGCCGACCCTGGATGTGATTAAGGGTAGGATCTAGATGTAGATGCTACATTAGTTGGATTACAGGTTGGACTAGATGATCTTTGAGGTCCTTTCCAGCCTTATCTATACTTTGAATACTGTGAAAAAAATCCCAACTAAACCACCATTGAGGGATTTCTTTTTGTTTATTTATTGGTGTTAAATTAATTTAGGTGTCAAAATATTATCATTTTTAATAGAAAATTATTTTAAGTTCTAAGGATAAACATTGAAAATACTGTAAGTGGTAAATAAAAAGATTATTTATTGAAGTAAAGGAGATAAATGTATTTCATTAAATATTCCTAGCAAATGCAGTACATTTTGTGCAAACTTGATCATAATTTCTAATGATGCCTTGAGGCTTTTAACTTATATTTCTGGGATTTTGGTTAGACTACAGAGTTTCACTTAGAATAGTTTCTATTAGGCATTTCTCATGAATTGTGAAGATATGTTTACATTCCTTCTGAAGTTAATAAAGGTAGCAAGATGAAATAGCAGGTCAAGAGATATAGGAGAAGCTCTGGGGGTGACAGAGCTACAGGAGGGCATAGGGATAAGACCATTCCACTTGGGTATGTTGAGGGGGCAGGGTGATTGATGAATACCATAACCATAAGATGCCAAGGCTGTGTTTCTCTCTCTTGGATCTGGAAACTCCCACCAAAGAACTGCACCTTTCCTTTCACCTCTACTAATTCATTTGGAAGTTTTTTGTTTCTCTGATTTTATGCATTGATAGCACCATAGCCACATTCAAGATGATCTGTGGATAAAAGGATTCTCACAATCAATAATTATGAGAGGGTATTTTATTCCATGAGAGAGGCATGGGGGATCTCTCCACCACAGACATGCCCAGATCTCAGAGGCAAATACTACTACTTTTATACAATTACAATGACGTAAACCCCTATACACCTCTTACATATTCATCAGCCAACTCGCCCCCCTCTCACTTTGTATGTTAATTAGCACTTACTTCATCTGCGTGTGCACATTCTCTGGTGGTTCCATTCTGAGGGGCGATGATGAAGTCACTTCCCCAAGTTTCCTTTTCATGACCTCGGGCTCCACGCATGCATTCTCACTCCTTGGGCAAGGTCTAACCTACAGAGCTGGCCTTGGTCTATTTCTTCTTTGGTTCTCCTTGCCCCTGTTCCTCTTTTTCATTTGTAGATTGTCTTTGCCCACTGTACCATTTCTTCTTATCAGGAATACTTCTTATTTAGTACACTAAATTCGTAATTTCTAAATCTTCAAATCACCCAGGCACCAAGAGGGCCAACCTGAGCCCAGGGACACCCCTTCCCCATCATAGAGGCAGGGCAAGCATGCGACGTGGCAGCAGCCCAGCTACAGCTGCGAAAGCAGCAACTTGGCTGAAGAGAAGCCAAGGGATTCTCTGGTGGATTTCCTCAAACAGAGGGGGGTAAGAACCACTTCCCTTTGCTCTCCTGTGCTGTGAGAGCCCATGGGGAGGAGCAGAAAATGTTTCTCCATGCTCCAAAGTGGCTAGGGGTGAAACGATGGTCATGGCCTGTATGAATATTAATGACCCACCTGTGTGTGCAAATTTGACAGTTTGTGAGACTCTGACAGAACTCCTTCCTTGTGAAGGGTGAGGCTCGGAGTGGCCTGCTAGACTGTGAGGCATCTAGGTTGGTATTACGCTCTGGGATGTGCTCTCGGTCGCTGTACGGGTATTAGATGATGAGTTGGACTAGATGATCCTTGTGGGTCCCTTCCAACTCATAATTTTCTGTGATTCTGTGATTCTCTGTATTACTGTATATACTTCACTCCATCAAAGAAGTAGCCCAAATGCCATGCTTTATAGTCCAATATGCCCAATTTTCTGTTATGCATTAATAACAGCTAATCTTTTTCTCTCTATTTCTGTGTCTTTCTCCATGTCTCTCTTCTCTTTCTCAGTCTCTGTGTCTCTCTCTGTCTGTCCATCCCCTGCCACCTCTCTCATGTATATGGATCTATGAACTTGAGAATTTAAACTGACAAGAAGCCTGAATGTGATTCAGAAATGGAGAATTTGTCCATGTTTTACTCTTAGCACAGAGATCCAAAAGACTTTGCATTGCTAGGGAAATAGCTTTGCTTTCACCCCTAGCAGCACTACAGGATTTGAAAGCCAGTTTTCACTTATGACTTACAGATGATTTAAATTAAAATTTAACCTATCACAGTATTGATTAGGTTGGAAAAGACCTTGAAGGTTATCTAGTCTAACCTATAATCCAAATAAATCTAACATCTAACATCTAGATTGTATCATTCAGCACCTCATCCAGCCTCCCCTTGAACACATCCAGGGACGGCAACTCAACCACCTCTGTGGGCAGTCCATTACAAATCTGGATCACTCTTTCAGCAAAAAACCTTTTCCTAATACAGTGATCGTCCACATAGTTGCGGTCTGTAATTTGCAGGATCCCATATTCGCTGTTGATTTTCCAGAGAGTTGCAGGACCTGGTGTGTGCGCAGAACCTACTGCAACCTCAGCTTGATCGGCCCCCCGTCCCGCTGCTCGCATGGCTCACAGCGCTGGCCCCGTCCCCCTGCCTCCCTGCTCTCACGGCTCACACAGCCAGCCCTGCTCCTCCTGCCCCACTCCCATGGCTTGCGGTGCTGGACCTGTTCCCCCTCACCCCGCTCGCAGGGCTTGTGTCCCTGGCCCCAGTCCCAATCCCCCCCACCCTGCTAGTCCCAGTCTGCTACACGGCAAGTACACCTGGGCCCCCCTGCTGGTGCGACAAAAGCAGCCAGACATCTGAAACAAGCCCCACTCTCAGGACCGTCCTCCAGACCTTATATGGGGAGGAGGCATGGCTATGGGTGTCTCATACTCACCTACTTAATGGGCTCACTATCTTTGCAGATTTCACAACTCACGTGAGGCGCATCAGACACAACAGCCCGCGAGTACAGGGGGATCATTGTATCAAGTCTAAACTTCCCCATCTGAAGCTTAAGGCTATGTCATCTTGTCCTGTCTCCAGTGACCAGGGAGAAAAGGCCAACCCCCACCTGACTACAACCTCCTTTCAGATAGTTATAGACAGCAATAACAGCACACCTGAGCCTCCTCTTTTCTTGGTTAAACAGACCCAGCTCCTTCAGCCTCTCCTTATCTTACCTTCCAGCCCCTTTACCAGCCTTGTTACCTTCTCTGAACTCGTTCCAGGGCCTCAACACCTTTCTTGAACTGAGGGGCCGAGAACTGGGTATAATACTTGAGGTGTGGTCTAACCAGTGCCGAGTACAGGGGAAGGATACCCTGCTTCAACCATAAAACAGGAGAAGAATTTTCAAACATTTATTTTGTTCTTTTCACTTTCCCTTCAGGTATTTATATGCATTTGTAAGATCATCCTCTAAACTTTGTCTCTCAGCCTTTCCTTTTAGGAAAGAGGCAAGAGTCTCGACATGGTCTTAGTAGGCTTAGCTTCATAGCTCTCCTTTTCTTGCTCAGAATAGGACACAGCACTCCAGATGAACTCTCACCAGAGCTGGGTAGAGAGGAAAGGTCATCTCATTTGGCTTGCTTGCAGTGCTTTGTCTAATGCAATACATGATCTCATTTACCTTTTTTTGTGGCAAGGGCCCATTGCTGGCTCAACTTCGTGTCCAGCAAGGTCTCTAGCTACTTTTTCATGAAGTTCACCCACTTTCCAGCTGGGTGAACTTAAGAATATATTGATTCCTAGTGTTTTCATTGCACAGACAAAAAACTTTATGTGTCTCTTCATTGTGTTTCATCACATTTGTTTATTTTTGTATTTATGGAAAGCGTCTGTGATTTTGAAACAATAGTTTCATCTGTATGTGGTGTATTTAAATGAGACTTTGTTTATGTTAAGATATTGATTTTTCTTTGAAAAACAGAGTCTGAAATATCTGCAGTCTTTTCCACATTAAATTTACGCATTTTCCCCATTTCTAAAGTGCTTTTTGGTTTTTTACTGCAAGTTTACTAACAACTTGAAAAATCATTGTGTTCATTGAACATATATTAACATTATGAACAAATGTGACTTGATTTTGAAGCTTTCTTTGTATGTGATTAAACACCTGTTTAAATAAGAAAACAATAGCCCATTAAAACCCAACAAAAATTAATTTTAACCAATGTAAGGCAAGCACAATAATATCAACAAGAAAAATCATACTTCCCACAACATTTTAGGGAGTTTCTTTTTCCCAGCATCCTTTTTAAACTGCCAACTTTCCATCATATCCAGAAAGTCAACAAATCTTCATTGCAAAACAAGGGTGACAATAAAATATTTAATGAAAAAAATGAGTGCAGTTGTAGGATATATCTGTTAGTTCTAACTGGGAAAGTACATTTGAATCATGTCATTGTGGGAACAGGAAAGTTGGAAGCATTTGTCTGTTTAAAGAAAGGAGGCAGATGTTAAATTTCTGTTTATGATTTTCTAGTACATTTGATCTAAACTGTATTAATCAGGCAGAGTTTAGGAAGAAACTCCATTAACCAGAAAGAAAATATAAAAGAAAGACATCCTTCTATTAATTGTTTTTTTCCCTGCTATAGCTATTTTATACTTCTTTTTTTATTTAATTCTTAGTAATTTTATCAGTATAACAGAAAGTTCCTTCATCAATGTATTAATTTTATCTCTATTCTCCGTTTTACATAAAACAAACTCCAGGTGGAATGAAACATGGATGAGAAGGGAAATGAAGTCCATCTTAATGTGATATGCCACCTAAACATAACATGTTATCAGTAGTTACATTTTTTTACCAAGATTGTATCATTGTTGAATTTGTTGTTCTAGAAGTTCAATTTCAGAAATATGTATTTTTGCTAGATGAGAACATATGCTGGATATGAAGAGAATCATCCTTGTCTCACTGATTAACTTGTCCAGATAAATATTTTCCATTTCACAGGCATTACAGTTTACTTGCACATTTGAAACTATAAAAAAAAGTCGTACTACTTGAGCATACTGTGCTAATGATTGTTATAATGTAGTCTTATAACATTATAATGTGATAGTGGAGCACATTCAGAAAGACTGGCTGGTGTTTCTGAGAAATCTAGCATCTGCTAAATAATTTCAGCAAGACCAAAAGAAGGAAATAAATGACCTATTAATAGAAGAGTTAAATCTGAATAGAAAATAAAACACAAAGAGAGAAAAAACAACCATTCTTCTGATCTAAACATCAAAAAGCACTATATGGGAACCTCAAAACATTTGCTCAACTAAGATCTTCACAGATGTGGAAATCTGCTAAACATATGATGAAGGATCTTTTCAGTTACTGAGTAACAGATCTCAGATCTAATAATGAGAACTTTCAGTTGCAGGTGGGAAAGAAACTAATGCAAAGAAGGCATAGTTTTTGAAAAGCAAAATTTCTCTCTATTGTTTCCTTTTTGCTGGAATTAGATTTATTTCTGTTTCCTTAATGAAGTATCCAAGGCAACTATATATTTTCCCTGCAGGTTGTTTAATCATAGAAATTCAAAGTAAATAGTTGAGAAGAGCAAGTTTCTGAACTGTTTAATTGACACAGAAGTAAAGTAACAAATAGATGTTTACTTGGAAGTATTTTGATTACATACATTTTATTGATTTTAATAAAACAACCTTTTTTTCCAAGAATCTAGTTCTATGTTGCCCCATGTTATTGTTATTTTTAAAGCTAGTGAAATATAATGTACAAATTCCAAGAATGCATTCAATGAGACCATAATAATCATTAAACAGGTATGTAAGTGTTGTTTGATTGAAGATATTTGTCCCTTCACTTTGCTTCAGAGTGAAAAAAGTGCTACTTGCAGCAGAGGAAATGTTTAGCATAACATTTCAGATAGGGTTTCCTGGATGGAATAAGCAGTCAAAACTTGTTCTGAGTACGCTTATTGCCAATATTTTGTCTGGATCAGAGTATTTGGAACATAAATTTTCTAATTACACTTAAGTCTTAAATAGACAGATATTCTGGCCTTTAAGTTGAATGGTGGTCATTCTTGATAATAGGAAACAGGTTGATATCATAGCCATCTTTAGAAATAATGCTACAGCTCATTCAGCTACAGGTCATTCAGCCTCACGTCAGGCCTCAAGTAAACTATGGAGCAATTCCTTCTGGAAAATATTTCAAAGATATCAAGAACAAATGGAAGAAGGTGATAGGGATTTACTAAGGACAAATTATACCTATATGAACCCGTTGCCTTCTGGGATGACATCACTAGTTTACGTCTTAGGCTGACGACACCAGAACAAAAGGACATGGCCTCAAGCATCCTGGCCTGCATCAGGAACAGTGTGGTCAGTCGGACCTGGGAGATTGTCCTTCCCCTGTACACGGCGCTGGTCAGACCACATCTTGAGTACTGTGTCCAGTTCTGGGGCTCCCCAGTTTAAGAGGGNGATAATTTTTTGATCACTTCTAAATCTTGGAAAAAAAAACCCCTTATTATCAAAAGCAGTATCTTAGTTTCACCAGAAGTCTTCATCTGCCACAACAATTCACCTGAATGTGACAAAACTCTCATTGTGTAATTTGCATACAGTTGGGTGGTATTTGATTAGGGAAGTCTTGAATACTCTTATACACAAGTTTTATTGGGAAAATATGGTACCATTTTCCTTTTCTGTAGAGTTTGAAACATGCATTCCTTTCCTGAAGAGATCAAATGATAAAAGACATTCTAGTTCAGTGCAGCAAATCTATCAGTCTTTTTTCCTTGTTTTTCACAAGCTAACTGTAAGTTATCAAAGGCTTTTAGTATCACAAACTCTTAACTGTATTAAAAATTCAGCATTTTATGGTCACATAATAGAACAAACAATAACCTTCTCTACAAAAATTATACCTCCTTACAGAAGATATATGACTGTGTGATCAGAAGTAATTTATATTCTTTAAATGTAATCATGTACCCATTTGTCTCGTATCTGCAGTAAAAATAACACATAAATGTTTAAAGTATTGAAAACAAATTCCTCTTTCTGTGAAAAAAGTAGATCAGGAAGGGTGTTAGCTCAAGCCACACTGTCATCAGAACTCTTGCACATTAAATAAAAAAATATTTTAGTGCTTTTTTTAGCAATAATGGCATCAAAAGGCAGTTTTGTCAACCATTCAACTCTAGAATACCTAAACGCCACAATTTTATAAAAAGCAAATATATTTATCACCTGAATTCCTGTTGCCATAGCAATATGACATTAAATTTTCATGGAAAGCTACTTGACATCTCTTCCCAGTACGCAACAATAGTTTATGAAACCATATCTTACTACTGCCATGCCTTGTACAGCTCCTGTTGAGGTACATACTGACAATGAACAAGGGAACAGTGCATGGCCTTTCTCTTACTGTTTGAGGAAATATATACAGTTTAACTTCAAACAACGTATTGGTAGGAAACAAAGCTGTTAGGAAGTTGTTAGATTTATGCAATTATTGATAGAAGAAGTAGGAGTGAGGAAAGCTTTCTTGGCTACTTTTGTAAGAGCTCATAATCTTAGTGGACATGAACTTTGTACCTCTTCCAAGTGCAAGTTCGTAACACTAAGCATTATATACTGTTTCATTGAAAGTATATCCTATTAATCTATAAAAATGCAGTCAATTGACACATCTGAAGGATTCCCATTTATTGTTACTGAAATGCTTTTTTTCCTATAGCTAATGAGCAGTAATGTCTATATTTGTATTTGATTTCCAAAAACATTTTTTTCCCTAGCTATGCTAATAGGATGACCTAAATATATTTGAAATGCTATGAATCTGTTTATAACATCACAATTATTTCTCTGACCATCTATGAAATTTTGTTTATAGCAAACTCTACTGTAATTACTGTTCACACTTTTGGTACAAAGCACATCTGCAGAAAACTTGAAAGGGGATAATCAAGGGGGAAAAAAGGACAAAAAATGCAGTCAGTCACAATCAGTTTCTTGATAAATTGCTTTAGAAGTAACACAGACGGTATTTTAATTTGGAATTTGTAAGCCCATGCTGTCATTTGAAATATACTAGTATTTGAACACAGCATAAATCTATTTAGCAGAAAAGTTGCCCTTTAGGCACTCTGGAAATGAACATTTAG
This sequence comes from Pitta sordida, assembly GCA_013390025.1. NCBI lineage: Eukaryota > Metazoa > Chordata > Aves > Passeriformes > Pittidae > Pitta > Pitta sordida. Next base: position 12,028 of record WEKX01007769.1, read on the forward strand.
AACCAAGTCTACTTTGTTTGATATCTTACATTACACTGAAATATAGTATACAGTGTCAATTTATATCAATTATCTAGGCAGACACAATACAGAAAATACTGTGTGTTATCTTTCTTGAAGGACAAAAATAACTTCTTAAACACTCTTTCCCTTTACTGACTTTGCAGTTTAATGCACATTGTCATATGATTTTTGGGAAGTGTAACACATTAATAGATATTTTAGTGTTAGATTTTCTCTGTGGATTTAAGGAATCCTTTCTCAGATGATACATACATCATAGAATGAACAATAGAATGAATCATAGAACAGTGTGGGCTTAGAGATTGCCAAATGTCTGCCATGGACAGACATTCCACTAGACGAAGTTGCTCAAAGTCCCATCCAAACTGGCCTGAAACACTTCTGAACATGGAGCATCCACAGCTTCTCTTGGCAACCTGTTCCAGTGCTTCACCACTCCCATAGTCAAAAGTTTCTTCTAATTATCAGTCTAAAACCATCATCTTTCAGTTTAAAATCATTTCCTCTCATCCCATCTCTACACTTGTGATAAAGGAATCCTTGCTATATTTCCCAGTGGTCAACAGAGAATCATTCCTTCTCCATGTTAAATCACTCCGACTCTTTCAGTCTGTCCTCCTCAAAGGAGGTGTCTCTTCTCTGGATGCATTGAAGTAGGTCCATACGTCTCTTATCTTGGTGACTCCAGAGTGGGAAGCAGTATTGCAGGTGAAGTGACTTGAGAGCAGAGTAGAGGGCCAGAACCATACTCTCTATCTACTCCTCACCCTTTTTTTTTGGCTTCCTGAGTTGCAAATGCCTGTTGCCGGATATACTCAGTTATTCATCTACCAATACCGTGACATGCAGAAAAAAGACCCCATAGATCATAGGAGTTATGAGATTGGTATGTTTATTAGCAACATTGTGAAGCAGAGGGACTAATCCTCACTATACTTGCCTGCCTACAGCTGTTTTTGCAGAGCCTTAAAAGCTGCTTCATTGTACATATTCACAGAATCATAGAATATTCTGAGTTGGAAGGTTCCCCAAGGATCACTGAGTCCACCTCCCAAGCTAATACCCACACAGAGATCGAACCCACAACCCTGGAGCCTTGAACATAACCTAATTCCCTGTCCCTTCATCCCATTATCTAGNAGACATTACTAGACATTAGTTTTCCAGTAAGAGGAAATCTGCTCATGCAGAATCAGTAAGGTTGGAAAAGACCNTCCCCAAATTCCTTTCCATTTCACCACTCTGAGTTACATATGCATAAGTGTTTATT
>WEKX01007774.1:1800-24411 GCA_013390025.1 Pitta sordida
AATTACAAAAACATGTTTGGTGACAATTAAGCCACTGTGTGTTAATTTTCATGCATCATATCAGTAGAAGTTAGTTTTATTTTTTAAAAATCACAAACAAACAATTTTTTCACAGAAAATCACATTATATATAGCACAAGATGAGCAAGTGGAAAGGAGGGATGTGCAAGTCCACTTAGAAAGGAGGCAACAAAAAGGATTTAATTGCAATTAAATCATATCTGAAGATATATAACGTGTTGATCTGATTTTCTCGGTCATTTAATTTAAAGAAACGAAAAGACAGAATCCTGTTTCAATCCTTCCTTAAAACTCATTAATGACAAGCATTAAAAGTGTGGTTGGGTTATTTCTTTCTTCTTTTTTTTTTTTTTTTTCTTTAAAGGTCTAAAAAAAAGCATTTTAAACAGAATTAGAAATGTACTAAGTCTGTGCAATTTAGCTGCAGCAACTTCACGGTTGTAAATTATGATGGAACACATCATTAGCTGCAGACTTGTATGTTCTCCCTTAATCATGGTGAAGTACACATAGGCCCCAGCTGAGCAATTATGAATAATTAAATCAATTAGAGTCAGTCTAACACCAGGTCTTGTGGCTAAACTGGTGTCAGCATCCATAATATTTTAACAGTAAATGCAAATGTGTGCGTTTGGGTGGAGGGAAGGAGGTGGACAAAGGCTTATACAAATGCCAAAGCGTGTTGCTTAGTGATGGCTTTACAAGAATATCGTGAAGATTATTAAGCCGCCTTCCCAAGGAAAACAATAGTAATGAAATTCCAATAAAATATTTCTGTACAAGATTTAAAGCTTAGAGATGAGTTAATTAAAAAAGGATAAAGTACAAGGCCTAAAAAAAAAAAAATATGCTGAGTAAATTAAGGCTTTGCATTCACCCCAAATAAATACTTTCCTTCATCGTTCATGCCCAGCCTCCATTCTTTTGACGTAAGTTTTTCTGTAACCTGGTGCAAAAAGCAAATAAAAAAACCAATGCACCTTCTTTAGAACTCTGTCAGCAAAAAAATTAGACATTTTCTCTACATTTTGCGGAAAGAGAGAAAACACTGAGATTTTTCACATCAACTAGAGAATGACAGCACTGTCTGACCTTGTAGAGCAAGCCCAATGTGTTTGCTAGTAGAAGGACAGGTTTCAGACCTCTCCACACTCTTTTGAGGACAGAGATGGGATAGAGCCCCTTTATCCTCTTGCTATAATGTGCCAAACCTCTGCTGTGCAGTGGTCTCCTCTTCTCTGCCAGCTGCCAAATGTAGCGCTTGCTCTGCCACCACATCATGACTACATCCTCGAAAGATACTGAGTGCTACTCCTACTATCCTGTGCCTCCCAGTGAGAAGGAGAGACCAGTTTCGGTTCTCTCTTACCTTGTCTTCCCATGCAGGGAAATAGAATATTTCCCCTTTCTCTAGATTAGCTGCACACTAATGCAGCAACTCAGAATTAGCATCTGTTTGGAAGGTTAGTCTTGTAAGTCTGTGTCTAACTTCCAGAACACATTTCTGTTCTGTTCACTGAGGTCCAAAGCAGCTCCTTACAGACATTGAAGCACTTTCCAGACCTAGAACACAGCTCTCTAAAACAGTCACAAGGAGTTATGTTCAAGGCTTGGAATACTCACCCAACAGAAGCCAATAAAGACTGAAATTAATAAATAGTGGGGTTTTTTACAAGTCTTTTTACTTTGTTGTATACAAAATTCTACATAGTTATGTCCCAACGCCACTACAAGATCTGTTAGGAAAATATAAACTGCATGACAAGAAAAGGAGGGCAAATCTTTAGAGGTGGCATTTATTTCTCGAGATGTGACATTTCGACCTTGCCCATATGGTCTGCTGACCACTGTTTTTCTTGAAATAACTGCGCATGTGAGCTGTATCTCCTGAAATAAAGGGTTTCTTTCTAGAATGTCGACTCTTATTTGGAAAAGTAGCAATCGTTCCAGGATTAAATTGCTTTTCTGCTAGAACAGACTGCTCCTGAGTGGCCATTCTACCACGGCTATTCCAGTGGTTTTCCCCTGCAGACGAGTCCTGGTGGAGTTCAGGGGACTGGAGAGGTTCCAGATCAAAAACTAAGGCTAGGAATGTCTCAAAGCTGCGGCTACAATGACATGGGGTTTTCAAGAAAGAATCCTTGCCAAATTTCTTCTTCTGTCTCTTTACCCTGCGGAAACGAATTAGCTCGAGCAATCTTAACTCATACAGTCTTCTGAGGGGCTGCATAAGCTGCTGCAGGAGTTTAGTGCTCCCTCTGAGGGGATTGGCAGTATTTTGTACTTACTGCTTTTGCAGAAGTGCAGACGGGAGGCAAGTGTGATTCAGGACAGCATAAAACCCTGATAAACAGGACTACTTAAATGTTTGAGTGACTATGTTACTTCATCCTTCAAACAATGCAGAGGTGTCCAAGATAGGTGGATCTCTGACAGCCAACCTGAGCCCTGTTACCTGGACTGTTTCTGCATAAAACACCTCAGGTAGAAAAATAATCTTACCTAATTGTCCAGGTAATACGCTAAGGAGAATAATCTTTGTAGCAGAATTTTCTAGTAGTACTTCCAGAATCTTTTCACTCCACTCCCTTATGCGGTACAGACTTATTTAGCCTGAATCAACTGGTAAAAAAAAATCACAGAATGATGACAAGCGTCTGAATTTGAGGATCTTACATATGTAATCCTAGTCATTCAAATAATTGGATGCAAAATTCCTCTGTGGAACCGGTTTGATGAGGCAGGATTACTTTATGGAGGACTGGGAGATTGACTTTCTATGAAAGAAAGAAGAGATGTTACTTCTGTGGTTATTGGTCACTGCAGAATCAGATCCAGTTTGCAATTTACCATTTCTTTCATATATATATCTGCAAGAAATAACTACACTAGATTGAATAAGTATTTCAAATACCAGCTCATTTTTATGCTCTTTTATGATCCTGGTAAAAGCTAAGAATGAATAGCATAGCGTAGGGTAGCGTAGAGTAGAATAGAATAGAATAGAATAAAATAGAATAAAATAGATCTTTCAGAAGTCTAGTAAGCATTTAATTTATCTGGAATGCAGTATTTGCTTCACTCCAAAATAACTTGTGAGCTCCATCAAAACCACCAACCATTTTATATTTTGCATGGTGTTGTATCTGAAAAGCCTTTCAGAAAAAATTTAGCCTCAGTAAAGTCTGTTGCATAACTGACAGTAACTGAAGGAGCCAGGGTATTACAGCATTGTTTTTGCAAGCACAATTGTGAATTTGTTAACATATCTTTAAAAGCATATTTTATAATGATTGGACGATTAAGAGATTAGAATATAATTACATCTTGGCTAAAAATGCATACTGCGGGAAAATAAGTCCTGAAAAAAAAATACTAAAACTGCCCAGCTATAGAAAAAAAGGAGTCTGCCTAGTTTTGTTTTCCTACATTGTCTTTAGGGAGATTATACTAGAAAAGAAGTTCCTATATTATGTTCTCATTATTACTAATTTAGTTGTTCTTGCTGGTGTTTACATATTCAAGGTGAATTGATTCCCTGAAAAAGAAGGATTCTTTTCTCCTGAGCAAAAAGAAAAGGAATAAACTGAAAGAAAATTTAATCATGTTTGGGGTTTCCATTTTGTTTTCCCACAAAACATTTTCTTCCAAATGCTTTGGGTTGGGTAGTTTTGAAAGTTCTAGCCTACACATATAGAACAAAGTTTTCTCAAATCCAAAATCAAGTCATTAATATACCAAATTCCATTTCTGTGGAATTTTATTTCTGAGCTGTGTCCTGCCTATAACAAGAGGAGATATGTGAGTGCATCTCTAACAAAAGTCGCAATAAAGATTCATGTCTTGAAGAATCATCCTCTACCCATTCTTTCTTCTCTGTTGCTCCTAGGAGAAAATAAACTTTATTTCCTTATTGTTCTGTACGGTATATTTTCTTTCTCTCCTCCAAGTGCACTGAAGTGGTGTCAAGGCAACGTTCTTTTCTGTTTTCTCCTTGGCGACATATTCCTCAGGCAGGAAAAGTGGAATATTGTCCAATGATCTAGGATCTGCCTCGTGATGCAGTTAGTTCAGTTTTACATTTCTGGCACAGTTTTCATACGAGAAACTTTATTTTTCTGCAAGATCTAAGAAGGTAAAATACGTTGATGATCTCAAATGTCATATTTCACATCAGGCATGCAGATTTGACTGCTTTTTGAAGGCTGGGTGTCTCCATTGGCTTCTCTGAAATCATAAACTAAAGTCAGACTCTTTAGGATCGATCCTCTCTTCCTTTGCCTTGCATAATGTTAATTAATTTGTTTGCGGTTGGACAAAATTGCTACTTTGTCATTAGTCTTTTTTTGCAATAGTCTTTGGAGTTAGCTATCAAGTGGAGATATGCAGCCGTACCACCCCAGATAAAACACTGCATCAGAGGCTAAATCAGGGTATTTTAAATTTCTCTTAATTCTGTTTTTTGGGGATTTACTCTAAATCAGTTTTTACATGGAAAAGCAGAATCAATCTGTAAACATTCTGGATCCAGAGTGTGAGGCACCATGTGAAGGAAACAGGCATGAGATGAACCAACTACTATGTTTGTTCAGGCACTTTTAGCAAAGATAGAATCAGGTTCAGAAACACTGTGTTCACAAGAAAATCAGATTAATTAATCTAACTAATTAATTAGATTAATCAGTCTTTAATATCAAATCTAGGTCCACTCGACATGAAGCAAACTCTCAGAAGATGATGAGTGTCCACGACACACCTCTTCAGGAAGCTACATGAATTAAAGGGGAAAAAAAAAGAAAATAGGAAAGCAGTTTTCAGGTGAGACAGTGGGAACTTAGAACAAAGAGGTGTGAAGAAGAAAAGAAGATCCAGAACTCCTAGTTATCATTGTAAACTTGTGTGCTTAACATCTTAATTATTAAAAAAATAGTGACGAGAATCAAGTGATATCTTTATTTTGAAGTGACATTCCAATTTTTTACAGGCATTATTAATGTAGCATGATTAGCTGGCCTGGAGGGAAAAATTGAGGATAAACTGCACGGTTATCAACTGCAGGTTTATTGGTCTGAGACTTCCACCACAGGGAGTGGCTGCTGTATGGAATTGATAAACGTAGAGATTTATAAGGTCAAGTTTTACGAGTCTACAGATTCCTTGTGGTGTATTACCACATCCTTATTACAAGCCCCTGCTGCTGTCCAGCTAAGCCACCAGAGGTAATATATTACATTTGCTTGTCTGTTCTTTAGGGGGTTTTTTCCAAAGGAGAAGAGGAACAGGTCAAAATAAAATACAGCTTTCTGGGATTGTATTTGCAGCCTTCTTTGGGCTTTGGGAGATGTAAGAGCAGTCTGTCAGGAACTGGGCAGCGAGTCCTGAAAAGGTGTGAAAAAGTGATTGTTTGTGACATTGGGAGAAAAAAAACCAGTTAAAATTTTATGGAGGTAATGGTTTTGTTTTCAGAAAGATGAAGACCAGTTGCATTTAATAGTGACATCTTTAGCATAAGCAGACTCAGTGGCTCGAGTACAGTAAGATAAATAAGCCTAAAACTCACTCAACAGCTGACATCTTGCTAAAGGGTCACTTCTAATGAATAGGTAATTTGGGGAAATGCAAAAAATCAACAGATTACTTGATCTATCTAAGATGTTTGTACATTTGATGAAGTTGAAATACAATTATGTATTTCCTTTCTGCCATATCAACAGAGAGCTATTGCATGTCTTGTTGATGATATCGACTGAAACACGTTGATCTCATGGCAAATTAATATGTGATAAGCTAATAGGTTAAAATACTATTACTGGAGGGTCTTCCCAATTCACAGGAATTGACAGGACTAAGATGTTTCATGCAAGTACTACTTCAACAATTATTTAATTCAAGCTGATAGCCTCGTGCTTTAGATGGGCAAAACTGATGCCAATGTATTAATTTTGCCATTTCCTCATACATTCTCTGACACAGATTACAGAAACCCTTGATGTTGATAGTAAAAAAAAAGCAAATAAGACTAGTATTAGCACAATCAGTGGTACAGTATGTAAAATGAAATGGTATTACGATATAGGTCCAGTCTTTTGGCAAATGTCCAATGGAAATGGGTCAGTACAGGTTAGCAGAGTTTCAATCCAGTGGACAAGAGGTGGTTTCAAAAGTAGACATTGTTTTCCAGAAGTGCTGGTGGAGATGAGAGAAAACTGGAAAATATCTTCTCTCACATGCAAACATACGTTGCGTTGGTGAGTTCAGATTTAAACTGCAAGTATTTAAAACATCACATACGCTTGTTTTAAGACGTTTATGTAAAATGAGTAATAATTTATAGGAAAAAAAAAAAGAGAAGGATTACAGTGCAGGAAAAGAGATTCCAGTAGATGAAACAATGTAACTGGAGAATGAAAGAAAAGGAAGAGAGAAACTAAGAGTTAAAGTAAGAAAAAGAGGAAAGGAAATTCTTTTTCCTTCACTTAATTTTTGTCCTTGTTCCTTCAAACTTCCTGGTCTTTTCTATTTCCTTTCCCTTCCTCTTTTTTAACTCTCCTTCTTCACAGATGGTCTTTTTTTTCTCTCTGCCATTTAGAACTGAGTGGGATATGCTTGAAATGGAATGTCCTTCTACCCTCACACTCAAAACACACATTGAAAGAGATCTCTGTATGGCAGAGAGGAAAATGGAGGACCTCTTTTTGTGTCATACAATATTGGTTCACTACTGAAAGAGAAAAATTCTCTAAGGCTGTTTAATATGTGTTTCCTGACCCATGGGACTTGTCAAATCCTCAAACAGTTCCACTTTATTAAGAAGTAGTTAGAGGAACTGGAAAGTGCTTTGACCTGTTGGCACATCCTGAAGAGCCTCAGAGATTCTTTTATACTGAAACTCAGCATTGAAACAACATTAAACCATTGAAATTTCTAGTTCTTTGTTTTCTATTATATTCTCCAAGCCTTACAAGGAAAAAATGTTGTATACGTTCCTTTAATTGTTGCCAGTTGTACACCTTATTGCATATTTTAACCTGCTCATAGGGCTCAAACTAGGTCAACATCAATTTTTTAAAAAAAAAAATTTGGCTATGTTATTTGAACTTCAAGCACTACAGTGAAGTCATGAAACATAGCAATGATGAATTTGATATAAAAAGAGGATATAAATCCAAAATATCAATAAAAGGTTATGCAGAACTCCTATTCATACAGCTACTAGTAACTTATTTCAGTTTATAAACTGTTCAAGTCCAGATCTTGAAATCACAAGGAAGGTCTAAATCGTTGCTCTCTTATTGGGAAGGGCAGCTCAATCATTTTTATTACATAGTGACATATGGTGTTAGGAACATAAAAGAGAGGTCATAGTCACTGTTGCTGTAATATCCAATTTAGTCCTTTGTTTGCATTGTAAAGAGACAGAAAATGTCCACAGAAATTGTGGATTTGTTTTTTACAGATACATTCAGCACAGCAGCACTACTTTCCATACCCAACTAGATTCAGTGGAGCATAACATGGGTGACTACTGCAGGAGTGTTGGCAACTAAGGAGCTGAACTACTGTTATCCAAGGAACTGGGAGCTTGATCCAAAGTTCAATGGATTTCAGTGAGTTTTGGATCAAGTCCTATTTCTTAGTTTGTCTTTGCTTCCACAAGGGTTTACACTCATGTATTTCCATTGACTTCAAGAGAAATTACTCCTGATCCCATCGTAACTGAAGACATCCTACCCTGTAATAGTTGTGTTCTTCCTGATTCTCAATCCTTGTACCTGGCATTAAAATTAGATGGCATATGGTGATTTTTAAGTCAGTGGAGCCACTGTCTTCAGAAGAACTATCTGTTAAAATGACTACATAGTCTGCCCGTTATAATTCTGTTTATTAATAACCAAGAGCTATTGTATTGGGGTTTTCTCTGGCTGGGTTTCTGGTAGCGGGGAGGCTCTGGGGGAGGCTTTTCTTCAAGAAATTGCTGGAAGCCTCCCTCAGAGCTGTCAGAGTCAATGCCAGCCAGCTCCAGGCTGGACCAACCGCTGGCCAAGACCAGGCCAATCAGGAGAGACAGAGACACATCTGTGATAACATAGTTAAGAAGAAAAAAAAATGTGAGGGGGGGGAAGATGATCACAGCTGCCAGAGAAGAGTGGTGAGAAGTTATAACACCAAATGCAGGCACCAAGGCCAGGGCCAAAAGGAGGGGGAGGAGGAGGTGTTCCAGGTGTTTCTCTGCAGCCCGTGGTGATGCTGTGATGAAGCAGCTGTGCCCCTGCAGGCTGTGGAAAGATTACAGGGATGCTGAGATCCACCTGGAGCCTGTGGAGGAGCCCAAGCTGGAGCAGGTGGATGGTGAAGGGAGGCTGCAGTCTGTTGGAGCAGAGACGCAGGAGAGATGTGTAGCCCGTGGAGAGGAGAGTCCACGCTGGAGCAGAACTGTACCTGGTAGGATGTGTGTGCTTTGGGATGGGATCACAGTGGAGCAGCCTGTGCTGAAGGACTGCACCCTATGGAGTGACCCACAGGCAGCAGATTATGGAAAAGCTGCTGCCCCTGGGATTATATTCACGCTGGAGATGGTCATGAAAGACTTTCTCCCAATGGGAGGGACCCCACTGAATGCAGGGAATGGCCTCCTCCCCTGAGCAGTGACAGAGAAACACCAACTGCCTGGTTTTCCCTTACTCCTGTTCCCTCCTGCCTCCTGGAAGGAAGGGGGAATGTGGTGTCTGTTGTAAGAGACGAAGGATTGGGGGGAAATGGTGCCTTAACGATCTTCTCACTTTAAACTCTGATCTTGTTGGAAATAAATTCTTTATATCCACCCCCACTTGGAGTTCATTTTGCCTGTGATACTGAGGGATTTCTAATTGTCCTTATCTCTGCCGTAGCAAACCCTTCCATTTTATTCCCCCTCTTCCCTGTTTGTATGCAGGGGAGAGTGAGAGAGCAACTTTTGGTCAGTCTCTGGCACCCAACCAGGGTCATACCAACACAGCTATTTGAAACTGAGGAAAGAGATGAGCATCTTCAGCAGGCAACTCATGATAATTATTTTAGGAAGGGATTAATAATTTTCTAGAGTTACCTCCTTCTTTTTTACTAAGTAGGGGAATGGAGAGCTTAATTAAATTACCCACCTTACTTTTAGACAGATACCAAGTCAGGAGAAACAAACTAAGGAGTTAATTTCTTTAAAATCAGGTCTTTGTATTATGCCCTTCCTAGACAAGGGACTGCATTCAGTTCCTTTGCAAGCAGCAAATGTGACAGGTGAATGTACCATAATAACAGAGCAGCCTAAAAAATTAAAGTTTTGATTTTACTCGGGAGTAATCTTATTGAATTCCTTTAGTGAAAGATCAGGCCATAATTAAACATTTCTCAGATGGTAGAATACTTATTTGGCCCCAAAACACCAGGGAAGAAGGCATAGCATAGTTCCACAAAAGCTTTTCCTCTTAGGTTTGCACCTCAAACTGCATGACTGTTCATGCTTCACAAAGTGGACCCTTGTCAATTAAAAAAAAAATGTCTTTTCTTACTGACTTAGCCAATTTTTAATTAATCAGCCACCAGTAACTAGTTCTTCCAAAAGATGAGTTTCTTGTTTTAGTCAATGAAAACTGTAGATTCAAATACTGGGTAATCTCAGGTTGTGTCATAGTAGTAGGTCAAAGAATAAACCTTATAGAAATACATTAAGAATAACATTCAGCAGTTTTTAACAAGTAAACTTTATACTAGTTTAAAGGATACAAATGAAACAGTTAGGAAATCATATTTCTAGTAGATTCAACCACTGTTAAACTTTTATCTGTAGCATATATCATTCCTTAAGGCATCTCTTTAACCTAGATAAGAATTGTATTAATTATTCCTGTGTACCTCCACCTTCTACTTCAGAAGGCAAACACTGAATTTTGGGGAGCTTCTACTAACACAGCAGCAAAAGTTTTAGTTACTTTTCTTGTTAGAGCTGTAAATTCAAACCACATTGGCAATGACAACAGACCTACTGCCAGTCACCATTTGCACCTGAGAAGTGCAATGCCTAATTGAAGCCATTTCACCAGCTCAAATGGAAGTTCAGGAGGCATTACTTGACTACAGAGGAGCTTTGCAATGATTGCAGCAGTGGTTGTGGTGGAATATAACTATGGAACTCCCCTGCTCTGGGAAAGGTGTCTGTTTATCTGATTGCACGTGTTGTTGTGTGATAACAGTAATGCTGATCTGACTGATCACTGAAATGTTAGCTGCTCCTGCCATCACAGAATCACAGAATCAGTAAGGTTGGAAAAGACCATAGAGATCATCAAGTCCAACCTATCACCTGTTACCTAATCTAATCTAGTCAAACCTGTTACCTAACCTGACCTGTTGCCATCCTACTACCAACACATCATCACTGCGTCAGGGGAGATTTAGACTTGAATCAATACATTTAACATGAAGTAATTATATAGTTTGTAAAAAACAAAGGTAAAGAAGAGCAAATGTTGGGTGAATCCTCAGTGGTGCTTTTACTCAGTGTAATTCTGCCCAGAGACTACAGTCTTGACAAACTCTGAGTAAGCCAATGGTTGTGTGCTGGGAGACCCAAGCTCTCCAGAACAACACATGCACTACAGCTGCAGCTGAAATCTGTTTCATATTTAGTGTAACAAATTATGCAAAGTACATCAAATAAGACCCATTTCAAATTCCAGTGGGCCCTTCTGAAAACATTTTAGAGAAATGTTTTCTTTGCTGTTTCCCTTCTGGTCTCATTAAAAAGGTGAATCACTAAAAGTAATTGTGTAACAAAATGACTGTTCAGAAAACAGCATGGTAGGCCATAGAATTCCCAAAGAAAACTCTTCATGTCTTTTACATTAGTGAGAGTTTTGACTACATAACCCGGAACGGACACTTGGCTTAGAAACTGCACATTCCTAGCCAACAAGAAAAGTTTTAAATATTTCTCACCATAAAATATTTTAAACTACTCTTCTTAACATTTCTCTGTACCGAATTTTGCTTTTTATTTACATGGAAAATACCATGGAGCATCAACAAAACTGAATTATTCTGAATTTTAACAGAAGGGATAATTAAAAATATTTTGGGGAAACGTAGAAGAAAAGATGGGAAGTAAATAGATGTTCTTGGCTCAGATCAAATCTCAGCTGGTGGTTACCAAAAGTTAGAGAAATTTTTTTTTGGTTCCTTGGGGGATAACGTTTTGTTGTTTGTTTGGTGCTTTTTTTTAACATGACATTAACTTCATATTGTAAACCTCCGATGTTAAAGTCATGTCAGGCCACAGAAATAATGATGCTTAGAAAACTATGCATTTGGGGTTTTCTATTTGTTATTTTGGTTTATAGCTTTTCTTTTTAAAAACAAAACAAAAACAAGCACCACGAAACCAACCTTAAGGTCTGGAAATTTTCTGCCTAACATAACCACATGGCTCCAAAACAGGGGCTTTGCAGAGAAGTATCAAATACCATGACCATGATAAAACTTACAAGAACATGGAATACTCCTAATTAGTGGTTGGTGATGAGATGGGGGAAAAGTAAACCTGACTAAGTGTCTTGCCTTTAGACGTTATTGAGCCATCCCTGTCTTGGCTGAGGCATAAATGTCTGGGGGAGAAAGGCTGACACTCTTTGTGTGTCCTGGTGTCAAGGTGCAAGTCTCTATGAGGTCATTTGGCTCAGCATCCTGAGCTGCTCACAGGCTGACATCATAATACTGATCTTTATTGGTAAGTCTATACAGCCACATTAGTTTATGGCCCAAGTTAGCATGCAAGACTGAATTCCCCAGCCATCTATACTGCCCCTGCAAGTTGTCTCACACTTTGGCTCAGACCTGGAGTTAAACAGAGTAACCCAGGGGTGGATCAAATAATATAGATGAAGCTGAAACCACAATGAATGGAGAGGGATTTTGGAGTAATGATTGACAGGAAACTCANGTGGTTCCACACTTGTGGGCCTGATCCCTGGGTGGGCGTTCACTTGGGGATTGGACTCGATGATCCTGTGGGTCCATTCCAACTCAGAATAACCTGTGAATAAAAAACTGCACTCGGACACAGTTAATGCAGTATGGAGACACCCCTCAAGACTGCCTCAGTGACTTGAACCAGCTACTGTCATGTAAAGGCCCTCAACACATTAAGTGCAAGAAAAAGCTTGCATCCCAATAATGTCTTGAGATAGATCCTAAAGCGCGTGGTGTATTTCTGCCCTTTTGCCCATGTCACTAGGCAAAAAGAAGGAAACATGCAGAAAAAATCCTTGAAAATTTGAACTTACTCAAGTTCAGGGGTAAATATAAAGGAGCTCCCTTTCTGATGTCAGCATCAGAAAAAGAAGACTACTATTCATTCTCAACTTAACTGCATCTCTTGACTTGTCTTTGTCGCCTACCATGAGCATAATATTCTCTGCAACAATAGTTTTTACTGTTTCTTCATTTCAAGGGAATTATTGGGGTCTGATTTTTTTTAAATGAGTTGGCATCCTAAGCTTTCTTGTTAGGTAAAAGAGACAAATTTTCAACAGAATATACATTGTTAAATTACTTCTTTATAATAGTTTCTGTATGATATCCAATCCACAGCATGTCAGCATAAAAAAAAAAAAAGGCAAAAAGAGTTTCCTTAGCACGTTTATATTTGTATTCTGCAAATTGTAGCCTAGATGGCACTACTTCAGTTTTCCTTCTTCTTTGTGCTTTATGCAGATGGTGTCTCTTTTTGACAACGAGGTTACACGAAGTGTAATAGTCCTATAGTCTTACAGGGTTCATTGCTGTATTCTTTATCAAATACTGCTATTTCTCAGTAAACCTGTTTGAGACTGAATTTCATTATTTCTTTTTTTGCTGACGTAGTGCCTTAGAAACTCAGATGTAATGTCCAGTTCCCTCAGTATTATTTCAACCCATCATCTCAGCGCAATTTATTTCAAAGCAGTATTTGGGCATGAGCTCCTAGTAAATATAAGGATTAAATATGTTCATGTTACTGGATGGCAAAATCCATTAATTACATTAATTAATATACACTTCTCGTAAATACGTGTTTTGCTTGTGTTTCTAGAACTTCAGTTTCCTACACAATATACTTCTTAGGCAGTGGCATCATTGTTTTATGTTTGTTGGTAAGTGCTGAGAGCGTGGTTGGCACTGCACAAGACCTGGTATCCTGGCCTGCATCAAGAATGGAGTGGCCAGTAGGTCAAGAGATGTTATCCTTCCACTGTATTCGGCACTGGTCAGACACACCTCGAGTATTGGATCCAGTTCTGAGCCCCTCAGTTCAAGAAAGAGGTTGAGTGCTGGAACAAGTTCAGAGAAGGGCAACAAGGATGGTANATCAAGGTCCTTTCCAGCCTTATCTATACTGTGATACTGTGATAAAGGCAAAGCCGTGTTGAAGTGTCCATGTCTATGGGTGAGCAAATGTCAAGAAAGTTGACTAGCTTCAGAACTGCCACTGTTTCCCTCTAGCCAGACCACCATATACCATGCCCTGCTTCAGTTGACCCTCTCACTTGAACGCAGCCATGGGGTAGCAGTGGAGCACCCCGGCAAACCAGACAGGAAGAGTGCTTTGAGGAACCACACAGACCACTCCAACAAGACACCAGTATCCTCCCCCACTTTTCTCATCATCTACTAATTTTGTTATGCTTTCCCATAAAGAAAATAAACCAAAACAAATAAACTCATCTGGCAAGAATTACTCTTCACCAAGCAATTGTGGTTGATAGCTCAGTTATCCTCTGAGGGGGAAGTTTCCAAAAGAATTCAGCACTAACCTAACTCAAATTCTGTCAAAACCAGTGTTATTATTACTATTGCCTTTAAAGTTAGCAAAGCCAGGCTGATATTAGGAGTTTGGGTACCCCTCTAATTAATTCCTTTGTATGTTTTCTTCACTGTTTAAAACTCATGGCACTTTCATTTTCACTGGGTTTTATTTTTTTTAATATCTTTCAAGGCAACTGAGTTTCACAGCTTAGGAGGATTACCACCAATTCCTATCCTCTGTTTATTTAGTAAGAAGCTCTTCTCCCCTTGTGCATACATGCAAAAGGGAAGTATTTTCTTCTGAATCCCTCTAGGAAGAAAACTTTGATTCCCTGTCTGTAAGTTTTAAATGACCTTCTGTAGGACTGTGCTTATTCCTCCTTCTCTTTCTCCCTTATCATTGTCCATGTTCATCCCTATCCAGTACTGACCTCAGATATTTACTACTTCAGAGATTTTTGTTTTCATGGAGAATGTAATTCATTGCTGCTTACAGGGACTTAAACCTTATGTACCCTCTTCAGTTCAGATTTAGTCATGTTTGTAACCATCATGATATTGAAATTGCTTTGCCTTTGGTTGTGCCCAAGTGGCTCTTCAAGACACTGGTGCAAAAATAGCAGACAAGAGGTATACAGCATTTACTGAGGATATACAGAGTACTCGGTTTTCAGATGCCTTCAGTTTTTACAGCTATGGCTGATTGTTTTCAGCTTTACATTAAGCTTTATATATTATATTTCACTTGTATTGTCAGATTATAGCTGTGAGCTTGTCTTCAGTTGTGACACTAGGGACAGTTCATCTTTCTGCAGAGTTCTTTCTTATAGTTGGACTTAGCTTTCACTTCACAATCCACCCATCAGAATTTTCATTTTCATTATGCCTCCAAAGCCATAATCACTGGCAGATGCTGCATCATTCCTCTTGATCATTTGACATATTCCTCAAATATACATACAAGCATGGAGGTAATTAAACTCATGTATCCTTACTGTTCTTCTCTGGTTTCAGACAACCCTATCTTCCCTTTTGCTTTGCAAACAACGACATCTGAGTTAACAGAACTCTGTTCAGCTGCTATCGTTTGAAGTATATTCAATAACATCTTAATGTTTATCAGTGCTCCGCCTACTACAATGGAAATTGTTTCAGCCCAGCAGACTGTTGCCTCATTGAGACATCCCAAGAATAAAACCTGCCTCTTTCTACTGCCACGGTGAAAATTACACATTCTGAATGTGTTTCTTCCATTTAGCCAGGGCTCTTTATTCTGGAACGTCCTCAAATCCAGCATCCAAACCTTGTACTCCTGGAGGCGAAAGCTTAACAGCATCAAACCCTAAAACTTGTCCAACTGCAGATTATGTATTTTGTCATGGAAGAAAATGGATGGTGTAGTTTGTTCTCTGATTTAGAAGTTGAAAGTATTAGAACTGAACAGTATTTCTGATTAATAAAACAGGGCAGGTCACTGGAGGCCAGCTGTAATTACCTATGGTGTGGGAAATTATCTGTAGTCTGAAATTAAGTATATTAAGCATCTCTAGATAAAATTAAAAAAATATCAGGGCAACATGTTGATCCAGTTGTCTGGGTTGCTGAAAGCCCCATTTATATATTATCTAAAGGTGAATACTCAAAAGCTATGTTGTTTGAAAGTGGTTTTTTGAGCACACGTCCATCTGGTGATTTGATAAAAGTATTTAGTTTCTCAAGGCAATCTGAGGGTATACTCCCTAGGCGCCACAGTTTATAGCTTAAATATGACTTGCATGTGGATTCAGCATTACAAATAGGAAACAGCAGCCCTTGGACTTGTACTCTGATGTAGTCCTTTCATCACCCAGTTACCCTTAAGCATCTCCTTTCCTATTGTAATTTGGGTTAAATGCAAAGCATTAGTCCTATCAATAAAAACTAATGGTTGTACTTAGGAAAAAAAAAAGAGGTGTATTTAAAATAAAGGAGATAGGTAACTTGTTTTTCCTTGTATCCAGGAAGTTAACTGCTTACTGGCCTGCAGTCATCTACTTCTAGACATGGGGTTATAGAGGCAGCACTGCTGTCATGAGGGATCAGCCTCCACCTCCATCCCTAAAATCAGTTTACCAGGAAATACATTTTACAAAGTAGTGCACTCGGCCAAAATGGGAGGGCGTTCGCTTGGGAGTTGGACTGGATGAGCCTGTGGGTCCTTTCCAACTCAGAATAACCTGTGAACTACCTTTATTTCCATTGACAGTTTTACTGAAACAGACAGTACAATCCTAGTGAATATGAGGAAACAAAACTGAAGAAATGGTCAGTACAGGTGCAGCACCAGGAATTTTTACAGTATTTGCCACCATGCGAAAAAGGCAAACTTAACTGTCTTTCTTAAGTTAGCTGATGCAGGAATTCAACTTTATATTTCGTGCTGATGTTTCAATTAACATACTCAAGTCAGAATCAAGAGATCATTCTAAAAACACAGACAAGGAATTAATAAAATCCCATGTTCTAGAAAATGACGGCAAAAATCACGTTTGCCACTGCTGTTAAGCACGGAAATTATAGTAAAGTCTAAAGAAGTATTTTTAAATTGTAGCAGCTCAAGATCTGACACATCTCTGCTGTTGGTACTGGGAACTTTGAAACAGAAGAGAGTTGTGTGAATTCCCCGCATCATCAAAGATGCAATTTGCGAGAAGAGAAAATCCGGGCTGTAAATCTGAGAGCAATATTTGTACAAGCTGCAACTACAAAATTCAAAGTGTTAGCTTGTTCAGCGAAGCAGCACTGAATTCTTGCATCTTCACTCAAGAGAAAAAGTTTCTTCATGGAACCCATGAGGAGGCCAAGCAAAAGGGTGATAAGTTCTATGTAAAAATTGTAGTTTTTACATTGCATATTCCCTGCAGTGAAGAAATTAGTGAATTGTGGTATAGATCTCACCTCCTTAGTTCTACAATTTCTTATACTAGAAGTCAGCCTGTCCTTAAGCTTTGGCACAGCAGCATTTTGGCAAAGGTAGTCGCAAGAACCACGGTGGACAAAAGTAAACTATCAGCTTTTCAGATAGCAAGTTCTTTTGTGGCTTGGACAATGTCCCCTGTGTAGTGTGTAGCTCCAAGCACAGCAAGGGACGTTAGCAAACAGCCTCTCAACCTCGCTTTCTGAGGAAAAGTTTGCCTCAGTCCCCCCGTTGATTTACCCTGTTTCCCCCCAGTTGCCCAACAGATTCTACTTCCGTTACCCTCTTTGCTTCACAAAGGAAACGTGCTTTTGTTTGCTTCATGCTCCTTATCCCTGCACAATGCTTCTCCCTTTTTCAGATCTCTCTCCAAAGCCCTCAGCTCCCACTTAGGCACCCAGGGCTAAGCGCTTCAGTCTTCGTTCCAGTCTTGCCATTTTTAGTTGGCTGTAAACAGGCAAGTCTCATCTGCAATGGTGAGCATATTTGTGACCTTACAATCTCGCAATAATTCTTGTCATCTCACCTTTGCACCTTTTTTAATAGTTTCTGTTTTAGTTAATTGGGCTGTGGCCTTTTTTTAAAATTGCCTGTTAAGCACCTGGGGCACTGGATGCATAAATAATACTTAGTAGAAAACTTGTAAGATTGAAGGTCCAGTTAAATTGTTTCGTAGTAACTTTCACCTAGTGAACTCGCATCCGGCCGCAGGAAAACCAGATACTTTGTAAGGAGTATTAAAGCGAGGCTTTTGGGAAATTAATAAAGGATATACAGTTAAGAAATCTGGAGGAGCTGAAAAATACCAGCTAGGGGTCTTTGATTAATGGATGTATTTAGGCAATTGAAACTGAGGAAGCATTTGTTAGATTCCAAATAGTTATGAAAAATAAAAGATCAACGCTTGAAATTTGTTCCATGTACTGGGTGAGAGGGAAAACCTGTTAATCTGTAAATGTCTTCAGAACTCTCACAGGACAAGGAACACTTTAAGCAGCAGCATTCCAAGAAGCTCCTAAATTCATATATTCATGATGCTCAGAAGGAAACAGTTCAGTGACAAAGGTCAACAGGAATATTAACTGTATCAATTCTTCTGAATTCTGCCTTAATTGTTCATATTTTTTTGGAAAACGAGTTCTAGACCACATTTCAATCATTCTTTAGTGCCATGAACTTTAACCTCTAACACCTCTGTGAGGCACAGCACAGTAATTGTCCCAGCTTTAGACATGGAAAATAACAACCCAGAGGGTCATCCCTAGACAGACTTAGGCAACATGATGCCAGGTAGTCTCGTACCTAACCTTTGCTGCCTACTGTAACCCAGAGATATAAGTGCTTCAATCCTGTTTACATTCCACTGGAAGACCTGAGAGGCCGTGAACATGGTCTGGTTTGAATATCCATCCAGAGACAGGGAAAACTTGGCTGAGTTGCTCTAGAAAGAACTCCCTTCTGCCAATCTCCTTTGGCATGTAATTACATAAAGCCTTGAGAAGCACATAAGATGCCTGTGTATGTATGTCTTCTGTTTGTCTCTTTCCTGTTTGCTTGACATAATTAAAATGTCATTGAACCAGAAAGAGATGAGAAGAAGACAATATAGCCTTGGAGGTAAGAAATGTACAGTGATGGGGAAGGTATGCTTCCATATGATCTTAAAACTAATTCTGAATCAAAAAAAAAACCATCTTCAGTAAATGCTTGCAGGACTCAGAACATTTTGAAGGTCTTGATTTGTTCCTCAACTGAGTATTCTAACTAAGAAGGTTATTTAATTATACCCTAATTTTCTGCAGTCCATTATTCATATCAATAGGCAATTTTCAAAGATGCTCAGCAAGGCACTATCTCAGTCCCAAACTTTGCAATCTGAGTACTCAGGTAGCAGAAGGTAAAGGCTTGGATTATTTTATAAAGAAAAGGAAATTTAATTGAACGCACCCGTATCACCGCTAACCTTTGTATTGTGGTTCCTGCTGCGAGCTGAGTGATATCATTACAACCTTCACTACAGAACTAAGGACCTGTGTTTTTCTGAGGGTGTGTCGGCTCCAGAAGAGCCTGTTGAGGACAATATGCATTACTCCTCCAGAAGTGAGAGGTCTGAGGAAGCAACACAGTGCAGGGACATTTCAGTGTCTTAGAAGAATTAGTGGAGTTCAGCCAGTATCCTTGGGTTTTGAGGGAGCAGGAAGGGGAAGCGGCTTTGTGAGGACTCGAGAGAGACACCAGCAGCCTTATGCAATGGAAACAAGGGTAAAGAGGCAGTACATACAGGCCTCATCTGGGGAACAGGAAGATGAGGTCATGAGAGTCTAAGAGAACTGGTGGAAGAAACCAGGAACAGGATTGCCTAAGCTTAGACCCCACCAATTTCATTAAATGAGTATCATGTACCAAAATGTAAAAAACTGATGAATTATAAAAAAGTGAGAAAAACCCTCCTTCTCCTGCTATCAGCTACAATTTGGCTTATGGATCAAATCCTGAAAATAGGATGTACAGTCCAGCTAAACAATGCTACCACACATGGGCTGTTCTGGGCACCACCAGCAGCGTGATGTCCACCGTGCTTCAACTTCCACATTGTTTCCAATTAATCTGAAGTATTTCCTTTGATTAGACAAGTTTTTGTTGCAAAATGTAAAACTTTATCAAGACATGAGAAACCACCTACAACCAAAAGAGTGTGCAATTGCTTGTGCTAGAAAACAACATGTAAAAGGCTTAACCTTTAAAAGTATCAGTTTGCTCCTGATGAATGCATTTTCAGCATTGAGACTAAGAAATAGGTGTATAAGTGTATATAAGCAGCATGTGTGTGTCTCTGTGCACATGTGTGTGCCTGCATAACACACTTGCACTAAGAAGTACAAAAGTGTTGCAGTGGTTGCATAAAAAAGGCTTTCATTTTACCTATGATACTCCTATGAGAATAAAACTCTGGCTTCTAAAGATAACCCATAAACATATTTTTCTTACTTGTTCTTTTTTTTTTTGGCTTTGCCTCATACGTATCGCTGAAATAGCGAGAAGGGAGGCAAGAGACGTCAGTGAGCCCACAAAACGTGTTCAATTTATTAATAGGATTTTAGAAAAAGATGAGACCCAGCAGCCTGTAGACAGGAGTAAGTTCTACAACAGTCTGGTTACCAATCATTCTAAGAGCCAGCTAACAGCTGTCTGACCATTGGATATGGCTATTTGCATGGCTAACAATTGGATGTCTATCTGCTCTGTGAATGGCTTGCAACAAGCTGTTTGTTTGGGGACTATTCATAACGGCACAGTCAAAAGTCTCCTGAAAGGCATACTCGTTTCCATTTCTGTTCTTTGCCCTTCTAAAATTGGCAATTTATTACATCAAAAAATAGCAGTCAACCCAGAAAAGGACAAAATTGACACAGTTCCCTTTTGATCTTTCGGTTTTGAATAGGCACCCACCAATGAACTTCCCAATGAATATTCATTGGATGCAAAAGAAGTACCCAGCATTTTTTAAACAGGGAGTTTACCCTAAATATTTAATAAAAGAGATAAGTCTTGATACTTTATATAGCAGAGATGCATTTTCAAACACCTGTAGAAAAGAGATTTAATATCCTTGCATGCATTTTCTGTATTATTCTGCTTCATTTTATACATTTACACTTTTCCAGTATTTTCCCATACTTCTGCCCTTGTGGCAGATTACTCCATACCTCTACTTTGCACTTTCTTTTACCTTTCTTTAAAGCAACTGGTAGTGTTGCCTTTGACATAAGGAGTTTATACCACCAGTTTGATCCACTATGCCAAATGCTATCTTCCTCTGCTATCCGTAGAACCATTTAGGAATTTAAAGCAAAAATATTTGAAATTTCCTTTTATTGTAAAAAAGTAACAGGCCAAAGCACACTTTATGTGGCAAATGCTGTTCGTTGAATGTGCTCTGATTTCAAGGCAGTAATTCCACATTTTCACCAGTGTGATCAAGTGTGAGGGTTGATCCAGCACTTTCAGAAGATTTGCTACAAATCCCTACAAAATAAAAATGAGTTTGTTTTAAGGTACAAAACCTCAGCAGGAATGGTTTTCTCATTCTGTGGCAGCATGGATGGATAATGGGATGTCATGTATGAGACATGCAGCACATTTTTGTCAGTGCTCTTCTTACTGTTAGACCTGGTAAGATAAAACTTAAATAAGAGCCCTTAAGGGCAGAGTCTACCATCTTTACACAAGATATCTCATGGTTCCCAAAGGAGAAGCCATATTAAATAGTATAATTAATAAATTGATTTTACATCTACTGTAATTTCATACCATGTTATAGTGTCATGTTCCACATTAAAGTATTCAAATGTTGTCATTTCGAAGTACTGTTCAAGAAAATTGGCATACTCTGCAGTATTTAGTATCATCTCCACTGAATAAAAGACCAGTCTTTTCCTTGGTATGTCAGCCTGCTACTTCAGACATCTTAATCACAAGTTTCTTATGGTTTTGAAACTGTACAAAATTCAGTCCCAGTGTGTGACTTCATTAGGAGCCACATTTAGGACTCTTCCCAAAGCAAGGTGCCTGCAGATTNGCTCAATGCCATGTGAACAAAGCTACAATTTTTGACTTCTCTAAGGTGGAGTTAGCCCACATATGTCTGTAACAGAACACATCACATTCCCTCATCAGCGAGTTACACTTGCCCTGAAATAGCTGTATTTGCTCTGGTACCTCATACCATGAATACCAAGTAACTTCATACCATCGATGTCAAGGGTTATGCATCTTTAAAGTCAGTCCCCAGACTGTCATAGTTATACTGGAAAGCNTATACTGGAAAGCTCCATGGGTAACCCAAGTTCCTCTCTATGGACCTTCAGGGGACCATGCAAAGCCCATCTCTTTATTTAGGCTTTTCTCTAGTCTAAATGACCTTATTTTTTTTTTTTGATTGCTCAGCCCAGAGGGTTAAGGACATTACCCGTCTGTCTTTGTTGTATTCTATCATAGGGAATTGAAAACTTAAGTAGTTTAATCTTCATGCAGGCAACAGTTGGCAATGTATCAAATTTTATTGAATGGTTTTAATGTGGGGCCAAGGGCAAGGCAGAGAGTTTCAGCTTTATTGAATCAAATTTGGGGAGTATGTATGTATTTGGTCTCCACGTATAGTCTATTCATGTCAGACATCAAAGACTTTTTAATCATCCAAATCTTGGAATATTATCTCTTGCTACTCATGCTGACTTGTACTGTTTACATGTTTCCTGGTGGATGTAAATTTTCCAAAAGCCAGTAAAAACACCTCTGTTGAGGCCACAAGAATTACAAATTATGCTTGATGACAATGGTGTCCCTGCTGAAATATTCCACTGTGTCACATTTTGTCGGAGTAGTTAAGTAAGACTTACTACATCTTATGTGTGTGTCGTCTCAAACCTGCAGTTTATATTCTAGTAATGCCTTTATGAACAGCAATGAGGGTGTATGTTTGTATATCCAAAGTTGGAAAACGCAGGTCGTAAGTTCTGGATGGGTTTAAAGGTCAAGATGGGTAGACTAGGATGACTGACAAATACTTTTTCCTTTAGCCCATCATCTGGAAAGTAAATTTTCAAGTGGCATTGTATGAGGAGTTACATGGAAAATAAGGTTTTGCTTCTTGGATTAAAGTATTAAAATGAAAATGGTTTCTTCTCTTCTTGAAGAAATCTGATGGCTATTCCAGTAGCAGGCAAAAGCTTTTGAAATTTTGTATCCAGCCAACTCACTAAAGTGAATTAAAATTCATTCAAGTAGTCATCATTATGTTCTCTATAGAAATCGTCTTGATT
>WEKX01007777.1:2493-13971 GCA_013390025.1 Pitta sordida
CTGGCTGGAAGCCAGGGGCCCGAATGGTCACTCAGTCCCGACAATAAGATGATATACAAAGGGTGGTTTGGAATAAGGCAGTTTAATATAGCGCAAATGAAGCAAAGCAAAAGCCCGCGCAGAAGCAAAGCAAAAGAAACTAATCTCTACTTCCCCATCTGCCGAAGTATCCACATCCAGGGAAGCAGGGCCCTACGCGTCTCGGGAAGAATGTCCCCCTCCCTTGCTCCCTTCCTCCGCTTTTATATCTGAACTGACGTCATATGGTATGGAATATCCCCTTTGATCAGTCTGAGTCAGCTGGCCTGCTCGTGTGCCCTCCCAGAATCTCATCCTCAGTTAGGGGGAAGGGGTAGTGTGCCCAACTATAGTCAAAACACTTGTGTGTTATCAACACCCTTCCAAGGCACAGCACTGCGAGGACTACTGTGGGCTCAGACAGACCCAACACACACTGCTACTAGGATAAATGAGTAATCTTTGCACATTTGCATCTACTTTCTATACTATTTTTCATATACAGATACTTCATCGATTGGAAAAATGATGTGGACAGCTACTTTACAATAGATCCTACTGAAGGAACCATTGCTACTAATGAACTACTGGACAGAGAAAGCACAGCACAGTATAATTTTTCTGTAATTGCAAGTAAAGTTAGTAAGTATGACACCAACTGAATTAATATGTTAATGCGGTATATTTTAAGAATGTACTGGTCAGGCATAAATATAATGTGAATAGTGCTTGTACTGTCAAGAACTTTTTAAAAAAGATTCAATAAATACCGTTTTGCCAGACATATTAGAGGCTGTGTGATGCTCAAACAGCTTTCTGACAGTATTTTCTGGTAGACCCCATGTAGGTTAAGTTCCCGCAGAACATGAAAAACATTTGTCAGCATGAAGGTCATGAGGAGCTCTATGGGGGCTTTCCAGTTTTTATAATTCAGTCTATATAAAATTAAGCTAGTCTAATAACAAGTCTGTCAATGTCTTTTTTAAAGTTAGAGAAATTTGAAGAGTAATTTGATTCTCAAATAAAAAGTAAACTAAAACTGAGTCAATATTTAATGCCCTAAATTAATTAATCTGTGTGCTGTGTCGCTATTCTTGTCTTTTCTCTCTGCACAAGATATTATGCCTAACTCTTTCTTTTCTTTTCCTATGTGATTTGTCGTGTTATATTTTAATTTTTTATCTTTGTGTCTTCTGCATAACATTTTTTTTTAATAAGAAGTCCCTTCTTCCACTATATTATGTAGTAACTGCTCATTGACATCCTCCTGTGTAGCATTTCTCGTTCATTATCGTGTCAAACTGAAATTCTCATAGATGTATCCTATCCTTTGAATACAATGTTTTTGGTCACTTGGAAGTTATGTAAAGACCACAGAAGTAATACTGTTGACATCAACAAGCTGTAGAAGAGGATCCTGCTGTATTTCTTATTTATTTTCTGTTGTTTATGTGTCTAAAAATGCTAGTTTCTATAGCAAAGAACATGATTTCCTCAGTGTATTGCTTGGTTGATTCTTCAAAAAGTAATATATGCTACTAACAGGAAGAGAGATTTTGAAAGAAGAGAAGATAAACATTATTTCAGATAAACAAAAAAATTCTCAGTTTTAGTTATCTCAAAAAGAACCATGGGCTCACTCCCTGGAACCTGAATATATAATGAAAACACCAATCAAATGGAACATTGAATTTTATCCATAGCTTGGAAAAGAAATACACTAACACAGAAAACTAACTGCCACAAGTGATTGAGTTTATGGAGATACATATGCATGTTTATATTCACAGAATTTCCAGCAGAACTATAATTTGTTTCCAGGGGAACTGAAAGGCAGGAAGGTGCAGATGGAAGCTCTCAAAATGGTCTATGTTTTGGTAAATCTTAACTAGTTAGATATAGTGGTGGACAATGGACATATTGAGATTTGTAATTTTTTTCCTAGATTTGTTGTCTTCTAGATACTAAGCTGTGTTTATACCCTAGTCTGTTTGTCTACTACTTCCAAACAGGTAAAGAAAAGTTCTTCTTGCAGCTAGGAAATCACTGGGGGTACCTTTTGGTTTTAACAGAGGTCTCTTGAAAACACTGCTTTTATTAGTTGCTGAGAATAAGAAAAAATGTTAGCAATTCCAATGCCCTCTTGAGTGACTGCCGGATGCCCTTCCCCCTTCAAACCTAGTCTAAAGCCCTATCAATGAGTCTTGCCAGACCCCAGGCCGAAACCCTTTTGGTCCTATTTGATACATTCGGCCCCCCAGGGTCCATCAATCCTGGTTTGGTGAAGGACACCCCATGGTCATAGAACCCAATGTTTTTCTGGTGGCACCTTAAGCCATTTATTAAGAGCAAGAATCCACCTGTTGCTTTCAGGGTCCGATCCTGTCATTACAGGGACAGAGCAAAAGACTACCTGTGTTCCTGTCCGACTGACCAATTGTGCAAGTCCCTTAAACCCCTCCCTAATCTCTCTGGATCCCCTCTCAACTCTATAGAGTTGATCTCGTCACTACCAGCCTGGACGACAAACAGGGGGTAATAGCCTTGAGGCTGAATTAGTTTTGGCAACCTCTCAGCAATATCCCATACCCGGGCCCCAGGGAGNCTGAGCTTGCCTTGTAGCCTTGTCCCCGACTTTCATCCTTCTGGTTCTGACCATGACTGACATGGAGAGGAAGGAGAGACAGCACCTGCCAAGACAGCATCTGCTACCCTGCCCGCTTGCCCTGCCTGCATGAACTGCCATGCAAACTGACTCTTAATTGCTTATTTACGAGTCGCCCGCAGTTGCCCAAGCCCCCCACCGTTGCCCAAGCCCCCTGCAGTTAACGTCCGTATTTGCCTTCCCCCTGTTCGCAGTGCTCCGGTTCACCGTGCTCCCAGGAGAGTTAATGGTTTAAGTACCCACAGGTGGGAGGTCTTGACTTCCTGGGCGTCCCCGCCCCAAAAGACTTACAAGTCCACGCTGGCCCCTCACGTCCAGCGCGTCGCTGACACCTGTCCAGGTTGCTGGTGATGGCCTCTCGGCCTGCCACGGCTCAGAGTCCGAAGGGTGGGCGTATGTGGCATCCTGCGCGTCCCCGGCCCAAATGTCTTATAAGTCCAAGCTGGCTCCTCACGTCCAGCATGTCTCTGGTGCCGGTCCAAGCTGCTGGTGATGGCCTCTCAGCGTGCCGCGTCTCAAGGTATTCATGGCCAGGGTGGAGGTGGCTTTGTGCAACCTAGTGTAGTGGAAGGTGTCCTTGCATGTGATAGAGGAGTTGGAACTGGATGATCTTTAAAGTTTCTTCAGACCCAAAACATTCTATGTTTCTGTGATTTATGCTGGAACGTTCAAGAAAACCCGTGTACTTAAACATATCCCCAGGCTGTGTGCGTTCAGTCTCTGTACGGGTGTTAGATGGTGAGTTGGATTAGATGATCCTTGTGGGTCCCTTCCAACTCATAATTTTCTGTGATTCTGTGATTCCGACACCACCCTGATTCATTGCATAGATTTCTTGAATAATTAACCATGCCACTCCTCTTAAATTCACCAGCTGTATATTTTTTCATCTATTTGGTATCTTGCAAGAGGCTTCAGCATACATTAAAAAAGAATATTGTCTGCTTTGTGTCTCTGTGAATTTGTGTCTCCTTTCTGTTAGACACTGAATTTGCGAGTAAACTTGTTTGTAAAATGGATTCACTGACTGATGAAGATTATCTGCCTTGGAAGGACAATGATAGAGAACCCAATGTATAGTGTGTTGAACATTTTCTTTGCACAAAATTATTTTCTGCCTACATACACTTACACAGTTAAAGAAATACTTTTTACAGCATGGTTCAACCAAAAGTTGAATGCTTGTGCATGTTTCACTGCTAAATTTAGCACTGATTCTGTCTGGCATTCAGCAATAATTTTTTTCATATTTTTTTTTTACCTCCATCTTCTAAATGGATATGCGCCACTTGCCTCCTTAATGTCTTGAAGATGTAAACAATGGCTAATGAATAAATATTGATTTTCTGCATTCAGTTGTGGAAAACAGAATTCAATTTTAATAATTGGAAGTGTTTTCTACCTAATCTATAAAAAGCGATCTGAGAAAAGTTTGCATTTTTATTAACAGGTGTAACTTGACATTTTTTTTCAGTTATTCTCTGATAAGCATAATCATGCTGATTGATTCTTTAACCCATGAAGCGTAATGGATCAAAGTCTGGAAGAAAATAAGTTGCTTGTATTTTATTCTTAGTACATATCAGAAGTAAATGGAAGTCAAGGGTTTGGGGGAATCACAGTATTGGGTTCAAAGGGTTATGACAGCTTATGTAGACTGATGATGAGAACAAACATAATGATTTTCTCCTAAAAATTGTTTGTAGGTAACCCACTATTAGCCAGCAAAGTCGATGTTATAATAAATGTCCTGGATGTCAATGAGTTTCCTCCTGAAATTTCAGTTCCATATGAGACATCTGTATGTGAAAATGCCAAGCCAGGACAGGTATATCAAATTTGTAATGCTTTCTATTTTTGTTTTTCTTTCCTTTTTATTTATAGCAATAGAAATTTCTGTGTTTGAAAATGAGATCATGATTATAATTCTTTTACAATAAAATGTATACATTGGAAATACCAATTGGAATTCTGTTTATTGACCATTATTTATTGTTTTGTTTGTAGTCTATTGTAAATATTGTTGTATTATATTTATATAATTAAATATTGCTGTATTCACAGTCTATTTATTTTTATTTTCGTTAATTATATGGACTTGAGCTTCCCTTCTATAAAGGCACTTAAGCGTAAAGGTAAAGATGCCGTGAAAAAATGAAGATGGATTATATACATTTCTATGTGTTATTCTTAAAAAAAGTACTCACGACTCTAAAGACAGTCCTGCTGAAAAATTGCTTTTATAAGCAGTTTCAAATATATACACAGCTTGTAAAACCTATTTCAGCTTCAGTACAAGACCTTATACCAGGAGTGATACCAGTATTATAGGAAGCGGCCCCAGAAGCTCTTGGCATGTGCTCTCTCTGCAGAAAATTTACACAACTAAACACAGTACTGCAAAGCACCACGACTGATTAATATAAATTAACAGTTAACACTGTTTCCAAGAGACAATCTGGAACTTTAAATGTTCAAGTTTGAGAGTGACTGCCAGCCATGGAAGGAATCCGTTCAGCCTGCTATATAATCGGATTTTGCTTTATATGTATATAATACATAATCAGTCTATGTGATTTTTATTACCTTTATTACAAGATATATCAATGGTTTGATATGATATTGCTATCTAATTTTCTTTTCCATTTGTTTCAACTATGATACAACCTAATTTAACCTCTACTTTATCAGATTTTCTTAGGGTTTTTTGCAGGTAGTACAAAGAGGACCCTGTTACAGGATGGCTGAGACAGGCACTGAGCTTCAAAATTATAAATATTTAGAGATTTTTCATTAGAAAACCCTTCCTTTTAAAAAGATTACTAGTAATTCGACTATGAAACATTTTAACTTCATTATACCAAAATGGTGGAGATCTTTCAACCCTCCCTACTTCATTTCAAGCCATAAAATTAAGGTGCAGCTTTTTGAAGTACTACAAAATGTACTGGTTGTCAGTGATACAAGTAGTAGCAGATAAAGTGAAGTCCCATCACTTATCTGAAAGCAATCACTAGTATTTTAATACAAACAACAAATATTAAATACTATGAATATAGTGTAAATCTTTTTTATGTCCTTCATGTATGTCAAAACAAGACCATCCGAGACATCATGAGTTCTATTCTGTCTAGAAAATTCAGACTTCTTGCCCTAACTCTCCAGCATATCAAGGGAATAAGAGTAGTCCAGCAGGATTTAATTTTCAATTGTTTCATTTGATGTTTACTTTGTGCTTCTACAAAACTGTTTCTTTTGAAAAAGTGAACTGACTTGAGTATTAATCTGGTTTCAGGTGATACAGACCATCACTGCAGCAGACAAAGATTTGCCATCAGCTGGGCAAAGGTTTTCTTTCAAGTTGTCATCTGAGGCTTCCAACAAACCCAATTTCACAGTCCATGACTACAGAAGTAAGTTGGTTACCCCATCTCTCAGAGCAGTAAGCTGCAGTTATAATGACAAATACGGTTATTTTGAAACACAGCTACTTTTAATTACAGTAGTGTCTACATACCTAACTTTTTGATTTGACATTTCTAATTGCAAAATTATCTGGAACATATATTAATATAAATTCAGGTCTTGCACCTTTTTTCATTTTTAGGGGACAGGAATTGTCAGAACACCATTTCCCTACAGGCCTTCAAAACCACTGCTGCCTGTTTTATTTTCTTCGTTTTATCATTCAGTATCTCATGAAGAATCCATATGCCAATGCAGGTATACCATTAAACAAGGCACTGTTACGGTCTTGTTTAAATACTATGACTTTGGTAGCAATTTTCAAAAAAACCCTGATACGTATTGTGCTTTCTTGAGGATGCATAGTCCTGCAGAAGACTTAGTTCTAAATATGGACAGTGCTGATGCAGTATAACATCCCACAACACTCTTAATAATTAATAGATTTATATAATTGACATTGCTGATTTTTCTTCCAATTTTTGTCATTACTAAATATATTTTTGTTTTTTTCTTATTAACTTGAATGCTTTTGATAAATGGCAAAAACAAAGACAAATAAATGGATCTCATTTTCTAAGGTAAACTTCAAGAATTTAGTCTTGTGAACAGACACAGCTAAAACATAATATACTGTAATAAATTTTCACTGCTAACTACTTTAATCATATCAAGGGAATAAATGAGTTTTTGAGCTATTAGGTCATCTTTGAATAACTGTGATAAACTTTTAATAAAAAAAGGTTCACTTTACTCTACAAAAGTACGTAAAGCCATCCAATGAAGTTCAATAACATTCATTTGTGTATTCAACTGTAAAAGCTGTAACTATTACTATTAAAAACTATGTAAAATCTGAAAAAATAAACTCTGCTTATTTTCTCTTTATGTATAGCTCCCCTGTGAAGATGATAAGACAAAACCGGTTTTTCCCCATACTTGCTAGTGACTTTTTTCTTAGTATGTCATAAGTAGTTAAAAAAAATAACAGATGAACAAAGAATTTCACGTAAGGAGTTGTAAATTGAGTATGTAATGAAACCATAATACTTCACAGTAGTGCAGACATAAATAATAGTATCTTAAATTATATAGATCAGCATTTTATCAGAGGGCATTCAAAGAGTTTTCTTAAGACAGACACCTCAGTAAATATGAAGGACATCTTTATAATGAATTCAGATTCCCTTACTTCTGTTCTTGGAAGATTAAGTCTTTCCTCTGCATATACTTAGTCTAAACAGTTTGGTCTGAACAGGCGCTAGTGTTTGAAAATGTCGTGGCATTTAATATCTAAATGTAAATATGCCAAGCAAGATTTAAATGCTTTACATCTGTGTAACTTTGGGTAACACTCAAGTTTTTTTCCCCTTAATGCCAGACTGAATTTTATTAGTATCTGTTCCCTACTTCACAGTTGGTAGTTTTTCCTTGAAAAACTCAGCACGATTAACTTAGCTAATGATTACAATTAAAAAGGAAAAGGTAATGTTCTTTTTATCTTAACAGAGAAAGGAAAGTATACCTTTTTAAATATTCCTCATAATTTACATGAATTACTCTCAACTTTTCACTTTGAAAAATATTTCAAGGCACATATAGGTAGTATCTTCATGATTACATAGTTTTAGAATGTGAATACTATGTATTTATAAACACTTTTGATATGTTGGTCAAGATTTATTTTAAGTAAGAGCTTTAATTTCTTTTTTTTTCCGTGTCTTTTCCTAAAATCTTTAATTTCACCAAGATTTTTTTTTTCAGACCATTACAAACTTTTGCTTTAAATAGAAGTCTTCCAGGTCTTCTCAGGTCGTTCAAACAAATTTAAGTAGTCAAAAGAGTCTTTAAACTTAAAAATCTATACAGTAATTACAGCTTTATTAATATGTGCTTAGCGTAATAATTTGGTGCGAAAATTGGTCATATTTTATCAGATAATTAAATTTCCCTGCTTAAACCAGTATGTCAACACTGGGTTGACTTTGGATCTCAGTAACCTGTTCATAAAGTTTTCAAAAAAACCCCAAAACCCCCCCTGCAAAAAAACAAGATCAAACCAACCTCTTTCCATTATGATGATTTATGGAGCTATTAAAAACAATCTGACCAAACAGAAACTCTGTTTTGCAGTATTTTCTGCCTTTTGTTTTCCAGAGAGTTAAATGAATTCTGCTCTGTGCACAATTTAAAAGTATAACAAGACAACCTTATTTTCCTGAGAGAAACCTTTTAAAAACAAATATTCTCTTTTAAGTTAGCAATTATCTTAGTACCATGCAGGTATTTTGTGAAAGGAAATTTTATATTTTTTGAGGAAACAGTCTTGTTCACTGCACTACAGTTGCTGCTTTTAGAGGTGGCATTTAACATTTTTAAATACATCAAGAAGTCCAAAGCCCTGTGTTACTCTATACAACTGAAACTCATGAGTGGCCTAATACTACAACAAGTGTAATAAGTTTGTGGTGCATCCAAGAGAATAAACCTTTCCGAGTACCATACTTGGAGATATAACTTGAGGAGGACTGCAGCAAGACAGAAGCTCTTCAGCTGCACTGAGACCAATCCACCATGTTAATAGAAGTGAGGCCCTGGCAGAGCTGGAGTGCTTCCAGCTGCACTGGACACCTTCCTCTTTCTGCTTTGCTGGCCTCACTCGGGTTTCTAGAGGGCAAATTCCATGTGAAGTACACTACGTTTATTGTGTAAGAAACGGAGTTTCCTTCTCTCCAGACTCTCACAACACACACAAAGAATGAATTTATTGCCTACAGATTGAAGAACCAGAAGCTTCTCTAGGCTATTCTGTGTATAATTCAAACACATGCCTTTGAATAATTGAAAGGGGTCATAGAAGAGCAACAAAGTTGTTCAAAGACAAGGAGTTAAGAGCGTGATCTGACTGATTTTTCTCAAAGAGGAATGGAGTCTTTTAGTTACATCATTACATTTGTCAGAGTGATCTTTAATGTTACAATAAGAGGGAAAAAAGAAAAATAATAGAAATAAATCTAATAATAGAAATATGAAGAAAATAATAGAAGTAAAATTAAAGTTATTTTTTTCAAATTTGTTCTAAAACTTTCTACACAGTGCAGGTGATTAATCATAGAGAGGAAGATGGAGGTTTTCTTGATTAAAATAATTTTCGGACATTTTTCCTTTTCAAGACTGAATATAGCTGAACTTGACTTGTTCATGTTTGAGTTTGATAAAAAGGAGACATCTGAAGCATTTCAAGCTTGTCAAGCACCTTCTCAGTGGTATCAAATAATAACATATCTGATTGTGGATATTTAGAATTCCTTCTTATTTTCCTTAATCAGAACTCTACACAAGTATTTGAGTGTGGAATCCAGAAACCTTAAGGTTTTTACCTAGTGACAGGTGAAAAAGTAACTCCAAGGGATGAAAGCCGTGATGGAAAGCAAGTGATTGACATCTAAAATTATAATAAAGAATATGGGTGAGATGTCAAAATAGTAAATGCTACAGGCTACCTTAAATCAGATGTCATTTCATAAATTCTCTACTAATTTAATTTTGGTTTTGTTTTCAATGCAGTTCTTTTAGTCTGTACAGCATTTCCTTGCTACTCTGATTCAGGAAAGGCAGCAATAACTAAATGCCTACTGGGAAGAATTGACAAAACATAACTTCTAGGAGTTGACTTATTGATGGGAACTATACTGATTTTGAAGTACTCAGTCAATTTCTTTAGTTACTTTTAATAGGGCAGGAAAGCTGAAATGATTGCATATTGTCCAAGTATAATACTGTGAGTTTTAAAGGGAGATTATTTAATTAATAAAGATATGATTCTAAATCCATCAAAGTCCTTTGGACCAGAGGCTTAGAATGTAAGGATACGATTGAGAAAAGAAAAACTGAAAAGCCTTTCTAATCTTACGCATGTAACATCTGGGGAATTTCTTTTATCTTCACAGAAATTTCAGCTATTAGCATATTTAGAAGAAAAGGAATATTGTTTCTGACTGTACCTTTTGTAATGTTGAAACAAGGAAATTATATAATGCATGTAATTCACCAAGATCCAAATAAGAAGTATCTGCCTATTTCTAAACGTGTTACAAGCAACCATATGAATTGAAGTACACAATAAAAATCTGGTAATGAATGTGCCATGTTTTACAGACAACACAGCTGGAATTGAAGCCAGGAGAAATGGCTACAGTAGAAAGCAGCAAGAGCTGTATTTTCTTCCAGTAGTAATAGAAGACAGCAGTTACCCTGTCCAGAGCAGCACAAACACATTGACTATCCGTGTTTGCAGATGTGATTCTGATGGTGCCATCCAGTCCTGCAACGTGGAAGCAATCTTCTTACCAGTTGGCCTCAGCACAGGAGCATTGGTTGCAATCTTGTTGTGTATCATTATACTTCTAGGTAAGTTCTAATGAAGCCCTGTGAGGCACATTACTGTGCTTGTTCATTAGTTTCAAATACTGTTTAGCAAAAACCATTGGAAATGTGTGACAGCTTATTTCTAGAAAAATATCACAAAGCACTGATCATGACCATGAGTATGCCAACCCGTGTAATATTTCTTATTACATGAAGGGAACCAGTTTTCACAGGTTCACAGGTTATCCTGAGTTGGAAGGGACCCCCAGGATCATCCAGTCCAACTCCCCACCCACGAGACCATGTCACTGAGTTCCTCATCAAGTCTTGTCTTAGACACCTCCAGGGAAGGCGAATCCACCACCTCCTTGGACACACTATTCCAGTGATAGATCACTCTCTTGGTGAAAAACCTCTTCCTAACATTCAGTCTAAACCTTCCCTGGCATAGCTTAAGGCCATGTCCTCTTGTTCTGGTGTCGTCAGCCTGAGAGAAGAGATCCACACCCACCTGGCGGACACCTCCCCTCAGGTAGTTGTACACAGCAATTAGGTCGCCTCTGAGCCTCCTCTTCTCCAGGCTGAACAAACCCAGTTCCCGTAGCCAGTCCCCATAGGGCTTGTCCTCCACTCCTTTCACTATCCCTGCTACCCTTCTACCCTCTCAAGCAGCAAAACATCCTTCTTAAATTGAGGAGCCCAGAACTGGACACAGTACTCAAATGTGTCTGACTAGCGCTGAGTACCGGGGAAGGATAACTTCCCTAGTCCGCTCTGTTCCTAATACAGACCAGGATGAAATTGGCCTTCTTGGCCACCTGGGCACACTGCTGGCTCAAACTGAGTTTTGCGTCAATCAGAACTCCTAAATCCCTCTCCATTTCACCATTCTCCAGCCACGCATCCCCCAGCCAATAGCAATGATTGGGGCTGTTACGTCCAAAGTGAAGAAGCCGGCACTT
>WEKX01007779.1:620-30283 GCA_013390025.1 Pitta sordida
GAGAGCTCAGGCAAGAACTGAGCTGTTAACCCCCTCGCTGCCAGAACAGCAGAAAACCCCCTAAACCATAACATCAAGGCAAACTATAAACCACCTGTAAAAGTTCAAAATTGTTTAAGCAAAAACTAAAGTCTCCTGTTGCTTGTGCACTTCCTTTAGCAACTTTCCTTAGGTGCAAAAAGTCTTCATTGTTCGTTCATTGCATTGCAACTGCTACATTTTTTCTAATATTTTATGCCCGGTTAATTCAGTATTTTTAATATTAAACTATTTTTTCTGAGCAAAGTATTCTGCAAAGCTACTCAAGCTGTATATGAGATTAATTCTAAAGCTGTTACTCTTGCTATGTTTTGAACCTTATGTGAAGTGAATATGTGAAATACCACAAAAGATAGTAATGATAAATATAATGACAATTTTCTTGTGTATCATCTAAACACTGACCATCTGACTGTATAAGTATTAACATCAATGGTACAGAAATCTAATTTACATATAATTCTAGATTTGTGTGTGTGTGTGTTTTGAGTAGGTTATAAGTTCAAAATAGTATTTTAAGATGGCTAAAATGAATAAAATATTTTGGACAGTGGGAGTCACTATCTGCATTTTCTTTTTGTATATCTAAAATCTGTGTTCTTAGGTCTGGATTCATGTCATATAAGCTTACATACTCAACTGTAGTGACTAAATTAGGAACATATTATTTCTAGTGTTCTTACACAGTCAACAAAAATGGTTTACCATCTTCAGGAGAGTATTCAGAAAAATTAACATGCTAATTTCCTTAGAAGTTGGCGCTTAGTAACTACTGATCACTACTGATCAATGAGGAAATTGTGACTTCCAGAGGAGATCATACTGTATTCTAGGCAACATAGGAAAATGCTGGTATTTAGATAGGAAGAATGGAACAATAAAGTCTAAAATAATATGGTTGTTGCTAAATCCCTTAATTTTAAATGGCTTTGAATAATTTATATACATTTCTCCAATACAGTATATTTCCATAGTGATTACTTCAGAGAACAAAACCAGAATTAACCATGATGTTAGTCCTAATGCCAGTATATTCAAACTCAAAATCCTTATAGGATGGAACAACACTCCCTATGGCTTTGAACTGTAGAAAACAAAAATGACACGACACAAAAATGACAATGCTACTCAAAAGGAAATTGAAAGGGTAAGTTGAAATCACAACATACAAACACTGGAGACCATTTGAAATAACAGTTATATTAGCTAACAGAAATAATATAACAGTAATATATACTAATAAAGAGGAAAAATACTTAAAAAGGGACAAATAAACATTCTGAATGTATAAATGTCCAATGTGAAAAGATTAATAGAGGCAAAAAGATATCCCTCAACAAATGGAAGTTTTGTTCAAACGAAGAAAACATGACAGAGCAGGTGTTCTGGAAAAGCAATCATAAAAATAGTACAAACAAAAAAATGATTTGCAGAAAAGCATGCTAAAGTTTGAAATTGTAAAAACATTTCAAATACATCTGACTGCAGTAAATCCAAGGAGAAAAGTGCCTCTAAAGAGTAATCCAGAAAAGGCACATCTTCTGAGATATACTTTGAGAATGAGAGAGAGAACAGTAGCATCCTTCTCTGGGACTGACATGCCTGAGCTATGTATTAGAAATCCTGTCTATGAAGAATAACAGCAAGGAGTCAATCAACTGCAAGGCGATAGCTGGTCTAGAATATTTTTCTGTCAGAAAAGGAAGTAGGTATTGCTGTTACTTCTACTATTGGAAAGTAAATCTCTCAATTAATGTAGTTAACATCTTTATTAAAAACCAGAATTTGGCACCTATATGAAATCACTTAAATATCAAACTTATAGGTACATATCCTGTAATTATATGATATTCAATTATTTTTCCTGATACTCAAATGTCTATTTTTGACTTTTTTTCCACCTCACACTTAAAAGCATGAAAGATTCTTATTTGATGTCCATGTTTCTGTATTTAGTAATCTTAATGTCTCAGAAGTTATTGGAAGTTACAGAAATTAATCTTTCTCACTGTCTCCTTGGTCCTCTCTATATATCCATTCACCCATTCATAGACATCATAAATATACTTTTTGATATAATATGTCATTACATTTTTATTATCTGTATTTCATATTCTATCGAGCCTGAAATTGGCAGTATTTTTCTTTTCCTGAAATTGGGCTAAAAAGCATCACTCAGTTACTAGAAAAATGTGTGCATGTATAACCTGACTAACATTTACTTTGAGTAATGGGTGTGTTAGTGATAAAAACGGAAGATATTTAGAAAAATGGTGTTGCCACATCCCTGTGCTTCAAGAATTAATAGTTATGGTCTACTCTTCTCAGTTAAGAAAGTCCTACGAAACACAAGATCTTACCTAAAGAATCAAAGCCTCCTCAGCTCTGAGTGTGACATGATATAATATCAGACTCTATCCAAGTATTAGCCAAACAACTTCTTTTCCATACCCAGACTTGATGACTCTTATCCACTCATTGTTTGTTTCTTTCAGGTATGGAAGAGACATCATGATTTGCTGAAGTTAATTGAAGCTCCAGAACTGAAATTAAGCATCCTCAAAGTGAATTGAAAGATATTTTCTGTTCTCCTACTAATTGTCACAGCTGCAAGAAAATGCCCAGGACAATAACTACGATATGACCTGAGGATAAGCTAACTGAAAAGGATGTGAAAAACTACTGGGATGATTTAGAGGAGGTTATATGACAAGTAGTTGACCTTCATGTATGATTGGAAGGGAATACTGAGCTTTTTCCAAAGACTAAAATTTTGCAAGACCAACTCAGTCTAGAAAACAGTGTAATATCATCTCACATTACTGGAAAAAGAAATATCACAATTTGGAGCAGATGTAAAATTAGGAATCAATTACAAGAAGAAAAGAATGGTGAAAAACGAAGTCACGTAACTACAAGAGGTAGTAAGGTATTGAAATTTTGTGGCCTGTGCTCTTACTAGGATCTGCTGGACTGCCCTGCCCTTGATCACTGATGATTAAACCAGGACAAACAGGCTTGTTGTTCTGACCATACCACATGAGATGTAATAATTTCTGAAGTCAAGAAGACAGGGATGGTGGGATCCTGAAGGACTGAGCACCCTGTTGTTACTATCTTGGAGTGCTGGTGTCATCAGCATCTGTCCAGCACTTTCTGATAAATAATTAAGTCAGACTTCAGGTTTTGTTATAACTGTTTCATTTTGTTTTGGGTTTTAAATTTCTCATCCTTACTACCCATTCACCATCTCTTTTTTACCATTTTGTTGACATTAATCCTTCCTTAATTGTGTGTCATCTGATACATATATCATAAACTTTCTAGTATTTGCTTAATATTTCCTATTCAATCACTCCTTGATTTAGATTCAGTTATGCAATACTTTCCCAGGTCAGACTGATTCATTCTCATTTATTTGCTGAGTGAAGGAATGAGATATTGCTATGCTTCTTTTCTCTTTTGAGAAATGAGTGATATATTAAATATTTTTTTAAAAGATTTTAAGATCACTGTTATGCTACAAATCACATACAAATGAAGAACACTGCATTTTTTCTAAGGAGATGGGAAATGACATAAAGTTTTGAAAACTTTTATTTTAAAATTTGCAGCTATCAGCAGTTGACAACATTTTATAAAATATTTCTAATTGGTTTCAGAATATAAAAAAGGTATAAACAAAAAAGTTAAAAAATAATGTTTTTGTTCTAATGTTCCTTTCCTCATGAAAAAGAATAGTATTAGTACCTGAAATTTTAATATATCCAGTAACCTTTGACCCAAAAATTTCACATCTTAAAAGGAATATATTCTAACTGAAATATTTCTGAGATTCTTTACAGCTAAAAGAATATCAGTATTCAATACTGCATATCCTGGGGGAAAAGACTGAATAGGTTAATTTCTGTCCAGATTTTTAAAATGTCTCAATTACTTTTCCTCTGTTACATTTTGTAGAGTTATATTGAATTACACAGGCTGAAGATGTAACATAGAGGTTTTTATCAAAAAAGTATCTCATGGTTTTACTATGCTGGTACAGGGAGACGAGTTGAAATTTTTACTTAACACGGGAAAATGTGGACTTGTATAATTACACTAAGAGGAAATACAAATTCAATAGTAGCAAAGGAGAAGATGCCGAGAACAAACAGCAGTGATAGATAGTACAGATGGATGGTATACATCAAATACTGTAAAGGATACATTTGATTGTAGTAGGATTTTGGTATTGCATAACTATGTAGCAGAATATAATGTCTCTGTTGCATTGGCAACAGTTGTACAAGTCCACCAAATGAAAACAGAAAAAGCTGCTGGACTCATTAATACTCAAGACATCTCAGATGACAGACCTGCAAAGAGATGGAACACTACTTAACTGCTTTGTAAAGACAGAATATATTATACATATGATTATCTCATATGAGAATGGTGTCTCCTCTTGATTAGACAAATGCATCTAAAATGCCAAGAGAGATACCTGATAATCTTTTCAAGGAAAGATTAAAACACTGGCTCTGGTANTCTCCCAAAAACTGGAGAAAAACCCACCAGAGCAGCCCCTCTCCAGCCCCACACAGCTGCAGCTCTCAGAGAGCTCCAACCAGCTCCCTGCCTCTGCCACCATTGTGTGAGCTGCACAAACAAATTTTTTTCTCTTCAACAGCCGCTTCCCAGTTTTGGGATTTTCTTTTTTTTCCTTGTCTTCTGAATAGAGAGAGAAAATGACCTTGGTGTTGCTAAAGACCAGTATACACAACAAAATACCTCATAAACTGAAGCCAGACCACAAAGATACAGAATATATACACACCACCCTAGGACAATTTATTATATGTATAAACTTGATATGAGTATTTGCCTCTGAAAAGTTGTGGAGAGAAAGAAAAGTCTATTGAGTAGTCAGGTTATGGTAAGGTGTCTGCAAGTGATCCAAGGAACCAAACACCAAAATAAAAACCACTGTTCTTNTACATATGATTATCATATGAGAATGGTGTCTCTCCTCTTGATTAGACAAATGCATCTAAAATGCCAAGAGAGATACCTGATAATCTTTTCAAGGAAAGATTAAAACACTGGCTCTGGTATGAAGTGTTTCTCTGTAAGCTGAATGTTAGAAGTGGAGAATGGGTACAACTAACACAAGGCTGGTGGAGTTAGAGTTGTAGTTAAGATGTATTGATTAGGTGATAGTTGATAAAATAGGACCTCAAAGCTGCTGTCAATACTTACCACATATTTATGACGAGGTTTGAAGCAAATTGGGGCTGAGCCAAAGAAAAAANCCTTGGTGTTGCTAAAGACCAGTATACACAACAAAATACCTCATAAACTGAAGCCAGACCACAAAGATACGGAATATATACACACCACCCTAGGACAATTTATTATATGTATAAACTTGATATGAGTATTTGCCTCTGAAAAGTTGTGGAGAGAAAGAAAAGTCTATTGAGTAGTCAGGTTATGGTAAGGTGTCTGCAAGTGATCCAAGGAACCAAACACCAAAATAAAAACCACTGTTCTTTAAGTAAAACATTTGATAACTATGCATGAAAATTGTTTAATTTTGGCAATAATCTTCTGTGTCAAAGAGCTAGCTTCTTACAGTGATTCAAAACTCTTCCTGGAACATTGCTGCTTACTAATGTCCAGGAGGATCATTCAGGTTCACAGGTTCACGGGCTATTCCAAGTTGGAAGGGACCCACAAGGATCATCTAGTCCAAGTCCCAAGCAAATGCCAACTCAGGGATCAAACCATGGGTACCACATCCATCCACCCGAGCCTCCGATTATCTAGACCATGTCACTGAGTTCCTCATCCAGTCTTTTCTTAAACACCTCCAGGGATGGTGACTCCACCACCTCCCTGGGCAGACCATTCCAATGAGCGATCACTCTCTCTGTGAAAAAGCTCCTCCTAACATCTAGCCTATACCTCCCCTGGCGTAGCCTAAGACCATGTCCTCTTGTTCTGGCACTGGCAGCCTGAGAGAAGAGATTTACACCCACCCAACTGCAACCTCCCCGCAGGTAGTCGTAAACAGCAGTCTGGTCACCTCTGAGCCTCCTCTTCAGGCTGAACAGTCCCAGTTCCCGCAGCCGCTCCCCAGAGGGCTTGTCCTCCAGTCCTTTCACCATCCTTGTTGCCCTTCTCTGGACCCTCTCAAGCAGTTCAGCACCTTTCTTAAACTGGGGAGCCCAGAACTGGACACAGTACTCAAGATGTGGTCTGACCAGTGCTGAGTATAGGGGAAGAAGAACTTCCCTAGTCCTACTGACTATCTACCTGTTTGCAGATTTCCTCAGTGAGGAATCTGTTTCTTCAGATGGAAAAGAAAACTAAGATATCTAAAGAACAAAATTAATAACTAATAAAATTATTTTCTCTTTAAACACTTGGTTTTCGCCTATATGGCAAGAGCTGCCTTAAAACAGCTCCTCAGTGTACCGTTGCTAGATTAAAAATGAGATTTTAGGTTCTGAGTGAATACTTAAATTTATTAATATCTGTCCTTTTTGCTCTGAGGAGTGGCTTGCAAGATAAAAATTTATTATTTAAAAAAGAAAGAAGAGTAGAACTTAACTGTATACTTAATATCTAGACAATCCATTGTGCCTCTACATTGTCACCAGGCTGAGAGCAGAGCAAATGGTCATTTGCATCGGAAGCATATGCTGTTTGCGCATGCTTGTTGGCCCCCTAGAATAAGCAGAATAAGCAGAAAACTAATGATGAGGTTTGTCTTGCACAAGCCTTTGTTTTGTGAAGCGGTGAAGCTGCTAAAACCATGAGCTCTTGGGAGAAATCTGAGGGCTGTTACAAGGAAAGGCACAGCTGCTGCCAGAACTGCCCAGGTGGCGACCAATGCTGTTTGCGCATGCTTGTTGAAGGCAGCTGGGAACCTCCCCGTAGTCCCCTGCAGCCGCATCTGCGGCCAAGGCTGTGGGTGCGGTTGCTATGAGAACAGTTTAGTGACAGCTGGTATGCCCTCTTGGAGGGCACGCACAAGCCAAGTTTAAATACATTTCAGTCCAGCCCTGAGAGAAACTTCTGAGAAACAGACATGCCACTGTGATTTAAAGAAAATGAGCTGGAGAGTTCAAGGTAATTTGCTTGCAAACAGAAAAAGTTTATTTTTGGCCCAAGAGTCAAGGAAAGAGGGACAGCAGTGTCCCCTGCCCTGTCAAGTGCCAAAAGAGAACCGCCCAGATTTGTCACCCATCTTTAACCCCTTGTCTCATGCATGTGCAAATCACCCCATGAATATTGATCCTTTCAACATTATGCCATAACTCCTTCAACCAATTAACTCCAATGTTGCTCATTCTTTTCCCCTTGTTGTGGCTAACACTCACTTTTGTTTACCTTCAAGGACTGCAGGACAGCCTTTGTCACCCTTAATATTCAAGCTTAACTCTCAGGCCTCTTGAATGATTTTGAAATCTACTAATCCTTCTAAAATTCACTAAAAATTCACTAAATTTTCACTAATTCATTAAAATCCCTGAATTTCTATGCCCTTACCTAACTCACTAAAATTTGGAATTTTCTGACTCTTCAAATCAGCTGGCTGCTTCTGACAAAGCTGTTCCTGTTATCTAATGTGAACCATGTCAACCCTGGGATAGGGAAGCACAAAGTGCTTGGAGGGTGCTAGCAGTGGCACGCCTTCCTGGATCCAGCCTGGGGCTGGTTTGGGAAGGTGGAAGGCTGTGGGACCTGTGTGCCCACTGCAGCCCTGGCTAACTCTGGGAAGGCATGCCCATCATGTGGGACCCTCCTTCACCAGGACTGTGATGGGGGAGAGAAGATCCCGTCCATTCGCCTACCTTATCAGAAGGCCCTACGCCCATGGAGCCGTTTCTCATCCCTGGCAATTGGCAGGATGCCGTCTCTGCCACACATCATGCCATGTCCCGAGGACATGGCAGTAGCTAGAAGTGGGACATGCATGGCACAAGACTGAAGGTCCCTGTGGTGCCAGCACAAAGCATTTGCAGGGTCCTAGCAGCAGGAGAGCTGGGGTGAAACTATGAGAAAACTTGTGCCATTCACTTTCAGTCTCAGGAAAACAGCATGTTCTGCCCTCTAAATTCCTGGAATAGGCAATCTCAGCTGTTTTCTAAAGGAACATGTTATTGGTAATAATTCCCTCATACAATAATTTCAAGAGCAGGAAGGAGGTCTCAAGCCCCCCGTAGTTGACAGTTATGAGCATAAAGGAGTTAAAAAGAGTAAGTCATCATATACCTGTTGAGATGTATTAGAACTCAATGACATTCAGTTTGCTCAAGTTCATCTACCTGTGATTTCTTAGTATGATCACACCAAGCCCACCCAAGTGGTGTTCAATCTGTAATGGTAAATTTTGGTGTAATGTAAATGGTTCTAAAGAGAAAACTCCGGTTTGATAATTGAGATTACCCTCAGGAGAGGTATCTCACTTCCAATCCACAGAACTCTTGCAAGTCACTTTACTTTTCTACACAACAGCTTTCAATGGCTCCTTGAGTTGTTACAGACTTTGCAGATTAAAAATTTCATCAGATAAATTGGGCTGGAAAAGGCCTCAGAAGGTCTCAAATCCAACCTACTGCTCTAAATAGGGTTAGTTACCAGATTCCTCAGAGTTTTACTCAGTCAGGTCTTGGAAATCTCCAAGAACAGGGTCAGCATGACCTCTCTAAGCAACCTGTTCTATCATCTAATTGTTCTCATGTGGAAATATTTTCTCTTTACATCCAGTCTGTACATTTTCTGACAAAATATATCCCTTGCCGCTCATGAACATCCCATGCACCAATCCCCTGTTATCTTAAAGGGAGGTTAGCAAGAGTTATATGACTCTATGATTGTTGCTAATCATACCATAGGTACCAGTCTCTCCTCACAAAACCACCTGTTTTCCAGTCCCAGCTCTCTCAGCATCTCCTCAAAGGGCAGGTGATGCAGGCCTAATCATATTGAAGGACTTTGGCTGAACTCA
Organism: Pitta sordida; assembly: GCA_013390025.1. NCBI lineage: Eukaryota > Metazoa > Chordata > Aves > Passeriformes > Pittidae > Pitta > Pitta sordida. The sequence continues at coordinate 9,661 of WEKX01007779.1, forward strand.
CTCCAAGTTATCAATGTCTTTCTTGTACTGAAGGACAGAAAACTGTACATAGAACTCCAGATGCATTTTAACAAGTTCTAAGGAAAAGGGAAGCATGTCCCACAGGCTAGTTGATGTACGCCCCTTTGGACTGCCCAGGAAGCTGTTGGCCCTCTCTGCTGCTGGGGCCCATTTTTGGCTTACATTTGGTTTGTTGCTCACCAGGACTCCCAGAGTCTTTTCAGAAGAGTTGCTCCACAGTCAATCAGCCTCCACTCTGCACCGTTGTGGGAGTTTATTCTATGTTTAATGTAGGACTTTGAATTTTTTTCTCTTGATTTTCAAAAGGACTCTCTTGGATAATTCTGACAGGTCTGAATATTAGCCCTGTCCTCAAGTGTATTAACTCCCTTCCAATTTGCTGTCATCTCTAGAATTTATACATCTTGGGACAGATTCTTTCAGTACACTGCCTCTGAATCTATTAGCCTTCATTAATCAGCAACTTCTGAGCTCATCACTTACCCAATTTTTCATCCACCTGCCTGTCCACTCATCTATACTGTAACACTCCAGCTTGAGTCTAAGAATATAAGCATTGCTAAAATCAAAAGTGTCAAGGATTCTCTGCCTTTCTCAATACAAATCGAATGGTTTCCCATAATAAGCTTCAGGAGAAACTCACAGAACACGGACTGGATAGAAGCATCTTATGTTGGGTTATGAACTGGTTGGATGGATGAGCTCAGAGAGTGCTGGTGAATGGTGCCACATCCAGCTGACAGCCAGTCACGACTGGAGTCCCACGGGGGTCAGTGTTAGGCCCGGAACTGTTCACCATCTTTATTGATGATATGGACAAGGNGAGAGGACATAGCCTTAATCTACGCATGGGGAGGTTTAGACTGAATGTTAGGAAGAGTTTTTTCACACAGAGAGAGTGATCGCTCATTGGAATGGTCTGCCCAGGGATGTGGTGGAGTCGCCATCCCTGGAGGTGTTTAAGAGTAGGCTGGATGAGGCACTTAGTGACATGGTTTAGACACTGGGTTGGTGTTGGGTTACAGGTTGGACTTGATGATCTTCAAGATCCCTTCCAAACTTGCTAATACTGTGAAATCAAGGCAATCAGCTTGGTCATGCATGACTTGTCCATTTCAAGTCTGTGTTAAGCCTCTATGTTCAGATGTTAGGTGGGCATCAGTCTGCGCGTGAGATGTTTTGGATGATGGCCTTTGAATCTACAGTTTTACCCCATCATTCGCGAGGAACGGGTCAGGCCCGCACTGGCAGCCGTGGCATACTGGCCCCGTGGCCGCGCTGCTGCTCCGTCACCCTGGCCCGTGCTCGCATGTCTTGTCACAGGCTGCTAGTGCGGGGCCATGCTGCGGGGCTGGGGTGCCTGGGCGTGAGCGCCGGGGTCGGGGGCAGGGGGAAGCGACATGGGGTTTGGGCTGTGGGTGTGCGGTCGTGGTGGCCTGGAGAGGCCCGCCGATTCTTGGGGTGGGGGAGGCGGTCTCCCAAGTCAAAGGGGGCTCGAAAGCCTAGCTGCTGCCACCATGCATGCTCGCCATTCCTCTGTTGTGGGGAAGGGGTGTCCCCACGGGGGGCGGGGTGTCAGGTCAGTATCAGAGTTTCCTTCCCTTTAACATCCACATTTCCCAGGAGAGGCCGTGCTGCCCGTATGGTCCCAGAGGTCAGAGACAGCTGCCCTCTCCCAGCACACAGCGCTTACCTATCTTCGCTTGCCTTACTTTTGTGGTGCAGTTTCCCGGGTCAGGGACGGGGGCACGGTGCCACCATGGCGAGCCCCCTCCCTGCAGGGCAGGGTGAGTCCCGCCCCACAGGCACCGCCCCTCGGCAGAGCAGAAGCAATGCACATGTGTCAACCGTGTAAACTCGCAGATGGCTGAATCAAAATTGCGAAAAATTTGCTTTGCAAATGGGCGGGGTCGTAAAGGAGAGGTCACAATGCACCAGGGATTCACTGTATTAGTTTTCTCCTTTACATGCTAAATTGTGTTTTTCTCAATCCGTGAGTTTTTATTACTTTCATCCTTCCCCCATCCCACTACAAACGAGTGAGCAAATAACTGAGTAGGGGCTTAGCTACCAGCCATCACATGAGATGCAAAAGAACTATTATGTTGCATTGATTACTTGTAATAGCCGGTATTGTCATCCTCATTCAGAGTAACAGAGCTTATATTTTATACATGATCTAATCTTCTTTATTTCTTGGCCAATGTGTGCTGAGTTACTCTGCTTTAGGGATATTAATAAAAAGTGTGTATCCGAGTACATGCTGACTTTAAAATAAATTTTGCAAAAGAAGTCTCTCTATGGTTTTGTGTTTAATACATTTACTCCCGTGTACATAATAATGATTAAAATCTCTGAAGAATTTAATGAAGAGATTATTTCAGAGTTTCTACTGTTGACTTCGAGAATGTTTACAAAGCAGTTGTATATTGCTGCCTGTATCTCTACTGTGCTAATCTGGGCATGGTATCTACTTCTAAGTGGAGCAGGAGGGTAGAGGGTCTTATCATACAGCAAGCTGCTGCTAGGCTTTGCTGTTATTATTCATTTCTATGAGAGTATAGACTTCAGTACAATTGATAATCTTATTAGAAGTATGAGTTTCTTGGTGCTAAGGCAAAACAACCATTGAATAATATTTCTGATGTACATAAAAAGAAGAAAAACATTGATTAAAACACATTTTTAAAGAACACAATGCTCTTACTGGGGTCTCATGCTTGTCAGTCTTTGGAACTGTTGTCCCATTTTTCATTTAATTAACATACCAAACAGACAAATATTTCCTGAATGCCATCCGTGTTTATAAATACTGTGTTATTGACATTTCACAACTTTTAAAATTTTCATGACAAAATGAATATGTACAAAAAAATTTAGCTGATTTGAGGCTACTCCATAGCTCTACAGGCTGTACATTCATCCAGATAGTCAGGAGCATTAGGTGATTTACACAGACCTGTTGGTCAGCTCCTGGAGACCTGCTAAATAGCAGCTGGCAGCACAGAGATATTCTTAGATCACAGAGTTGTTTTCTCTAGCTAAGACAATGCACTAGGAGTTGGAATGCTCCTTTCTGACCATTCCTGTTTAAGTTTATGAAAAAAAAAGCAATTGTATGCCAATAATTTCAAATAGAAATAATTCAAAGCAAATTTTATTCAGTAGGGAAATTAATTGGAGCAAGACTGAAGCAGCCAAACTGCAGGTACTGCATATGGCACACCCATCAGCAATTTCTAAGCCACAAGCACAGCTGCCTGAGGAACCTGCCAAGAGGCCAGATGTCACTTTTGGAAAGCTATATAGTACAGCTTAAAGTGTGAATCCTTTGACAACAAACCATTTTCACTGGGTCACATTATGATCTCCTTTATATAATTTCAAAGCTAAAATGTCAAGCAAAAGAAATGAGAAAAGAATTTCTTAAATGAAAACATAAATGACAAATCAACTGAATTTCTTAAAAGAGAATTAGTGAGACAAAAAAGTGTTTAAAATTGGATTCCTAGTTCGTAGGAATATAGTTTTCTAATAAAACCCAAACATTTATATATTCAATTTAAATAATGAAAGCTATAAAATTTATTAAAATTATTGCACATCTTTTCCTAACAGTGTTTTAAAAATATTATTGCAGATTTATATAAATTACCTTTTATTATAATTTGATATGCTAGGAAATAGGTATGTTACCAAAAATCTAATGAGTATGAAGTGCTTAGTCTTGAATACTTTTTAAAGTAATTCTTTAAACAGTCTGTTTATTAAAAAGCTATCAAGATGTTACTAAAGAAAAAGTTTAAAGGAATAGGGTTAATAATAATAAACTCAGGCTATCATCAGGAAAGTTTAACGCCTGTTTGCAAGCCTTGTGATATCTCTGATATGTGCACAATAAAACATGCAATAAATGTAAAAAATTAATGACATCTCAGCATCATTGCAGTAAGACTCTACATCTGCTGAAGAGGTAATGAAAGACATTATGCTGATTTACTTCTAAGAATGTAAAAGACCTGTAAAAGTTTTAAAGATTACTTAGAGAATATTTTTTACAGTAATTAAACTTTTTTAAGAAGATAGTTACTACGTATTTAAAAATCTGTTTACTTGGGAATATTTCTTTCATTTTTGTCTGGTTTTGTGTGGATCATGAACAGCTTGATCTTCAATGGTGCCTTACTCTCCCCAATGCACTCTATGATAATCGAAACACATTATTTTTAGCATACTGCTTTGCCTGTAAATACTTTTGCCTGTAGATAAGCTTCAAAGCTTATGAAGAACAGTACAGCCTAGTTTTGATTATACATAGCACTAATAAAGTTTGCTTCTGTACCTCTCACCATGTCTGTTAACTAAAGACCGCTAACAAGATGATGATAGGTTTTCTGGAATGACAAGATTCACAGAGAATGAAAGACTCTGAAGCTGATCCATGACTAATATTTTTCTTTCAAGAGGAGAACAAGTTATGTGTTCAGCTTTTTTCAGAGCAGTGGGTCTAAATATTATTGTCAAATCTATATTACACCAGCTAAGACTAATTCTTCCCTAGATGAATTACAAATAAAGGATTTTTCTTGCTCAACCACATACTCTAATGCTGTAATTTTTTCAGCACTTTCTAAGACAAAATAAAGTACATTCATTCTACTGTTGCCAAAAGCCTGTTTAAATCCATTAATATAATTGAGGAAAGGTTATTATAATGGTATATGCTAGAATTAATTGTACTTCTCATGTGTAAAACCCACAGTTTAACATTAAGAGAACATGAGAACATGAAAAAAAGGAAACCCACATGCAGGAAATACAAGCTGAACGTTATTTTATATTTGAAAGTGATCCTTTGGTTTGATTCATCTTGTATGGGGCTAAAGGACTTCTGGAAATTTGATAACTTTTTTTTTAATTTATGAAATGGAAGCTTTGTTTGAAGTGCAGTGTTTTTTAAGACAAAGCATTATTTAACAAAACAATGATAAAAAGATTAGAACAAAATGTTTCATTTCTGACAAATATTTTTAAATTTTTTTGTCAACATTATAAAATCATATCTCAAAGTGAAATTATTTTCTGCAGGATGGAAACCTGCATGGTTGCTAAAAAAGGGAAAATAATCTAATTTTCAGTTAATTTTTTTGCTTTTGATTCAAATATAGGCATTTGTGTGCCATTTACACCATTTTGCTTCTCCATAACAGTTAAGCTTTCTGAATCACTTTCTGGTAAAGAAGTTATTTATATTCCAGTCAGGAGATTGTTTGGATTACAGGAAAAACCCCATGTATGAAATATTGACAATAGGAAGAATCATACAGGTCATCACTCTATTTCAAAATATTTAAAAGGTTTTCAAGCAGCTCATCAGTCTAGTGATCTGTGTATCAGAGATTTCACTGTAAGTAAGGCTATCCTTTGCAAACATATATCCAATAGGACTGTCATTTTCAGGCTAAAGATACTGTCCTGGGTCAATTAAGATGAAGTGTGAATTGAATTTAGAAATACTTAAATAACATATATAGAGACAAAAATAAGAACTTTATGGGGAGAAATATATATATATATTTGTTATATTAATTTTTTTCTATGTTGAACAACAACAATAACAGTACCATCAACAATGGAACAATGACAACTCTAGACAGCTGGGAAATAAACAAGCACAAGGGGGTGCCTAATTCAAGGGAAATCAAGGCTCCTCCAGGATTCCAGGGGTAGGGGAATAGGGTTCAGGGTAGGCAAACCTGTGGAGTAACAGCCAGTGAACCTTTTCTGAAATGTCCAAGGGGCTACAGGGAGATCCAGCGACTGGCAGGGGAAAAGCTGTGATGTGATGAGATGAGTAGTCAAAGGTCCATGTGGTCCTGGACAAAATGGCAGCAGTAGAGACCAGAGGAGAAAATGAGGCTTCCTCAGTCTAGAAAACCCACAAACCCCCTCTTCTGAGGCCCAACAGCTGTAGTTATAGGGCCTCGGGCCCCTCCCATGTCACATACCTTGTGGGCATGTCTTCACATGCCATTGGCAGTCACTCAGCCCACCCCGGCCCTCAGGCCCCTCCCCTAGTCACATGCCTTGTTGGGTAGGGAAGATAAGAAACAGAATCTTCCATTGTTTGTCCATACATTGGCCAGGAAGCTCGATTTTGCAAAGATCATTCTGATGTCTGATCCTTACCCTGAGGGTATTTTTGATTATTTCTATTTTGTGATGTCTCATGGTTTTCATCCCCATATTTTTTTATTTCCTTATTTAAGTTAGTGTAAGTATAAAATGAAATTTGGATTAAACTGCTTTTAGTAAAGAGTTGAGAAAAAAACTCCTGCTTTTTTCAGAAACAGTTTCTTTTCATTTAAACTGTATTTTCCTTATTTCCATATGAGAATATCCTATATAACCTATCTGTAAAAACCCCAGTAAATCATGAACTATTTTCAATTGCCCACCACGGCATCCATACTGATAAAGAAGGGAATTATATTGTTTTTGACATAAGTGTGCTGGTTGATTTTCCAGATCTTTTTATCTCTTTTTTCCTGTTTATTAAAAATCTAACTTATTTCCCTGTACAGATGCAGCTCCTCTGTATAAGTTACAGACAGAAAGTACTATATGAATAATAGTTATAGTTATACTTATATTGTAGTTTTGGGTTAGGTGATGCTAAAGATGTAATAGTTTATTGAAGCAGCTCTTTTTGCTGCAGATAGTACCATAAATTTGTCTAGCAATGAGTCAATTCACAATTACCTTGCATTCTTCAGTGATTTGTTTGGGAATTTTCAATTATATATTTAATTGTAAGTATATTCTTATAGTACATTGCCCCTTCTAGGTCAGGAGCTACTTCTGGCCAACTAGCAGATTTAATTTTTTGTGCTGATATTCTAATTATGTATTTTTCGTATATATATATATTTGTATATAAATACATACATAAAAAGAAGTATATTACCTTGAAGAATTGTAATTTTCTCGTTCCTTCTTGTTTCTCTTTTCCAAGTTTTTAAGGCAAGTTTTTTTTCTGTGGGGAAAAAAATCTAGAATATTACATATAATTAAGAAACTGGATTTGTTCCCAAAAGTTGTTCCTCATTATTTGAATTTCTCAATCGCCTCAGGAGGACCTTAAAAGTTTGGGATGGTGTATTTGCACAAAGTTCTGTGGAGTTTTGAAGCCATGGTAAAAAGAAGGATTTGGATGAGGAACTCAGTGACATGGTCTAGATAATGGGAGGTTCAGATGGACAGAGTGTGGTGCCCATGGCTCCAGAGTTGTGGGTTTGATCCCTATTTGTGAGTTGGACTACATGATCCTTGTGGGTCCCTTCCAACTTAGAATATCCTGTGATCCTCTTAGGATCTTCTAAAATGTTCAGTTTTTAAAAAGAACAAGCTCAATGTGTTGAAATCAGATTGATATATATAACTTTATGGTTCTTCTTTTACCTCCTTTATAAGAGTAAATATTATGTTGGGCCTTCTTCAGCACCCTGGGACTTTTCTTATGCTCGGTATTTTGTCTAAGAGAATGATTAATGATTACAAGATTGTAGTATTAGCTAGTTCTTTAATGATCTTGGAGAGAATTTTATCTGAGCCTGTGGATTTGAATGCATCTTATCTATCTACATTTTAAAGGGTTTTTTTTACACATTCTGCTTATGTCTCTCTCTATGTTAAAATCAATTTTCCTTAGAGTCTTTTTTTTNTTAAGAAACTGGATTTGTTCCCAAAAGTTGTTCCTCATTATTTGAATTTCTCAATCGCCTCAGGAGGACCTTAAAAGTTTGGGATGGTGTATTTGCACAAAGTTCTGTGGAGTTTTGAAGCCATGGTAAAAAGAAGGATTTGGATGAGGAACTCAGTGACATGGTCTAGATAATGGGAGGTTCAGATGGACAGAGTGTGGTGCCCATGGCTCCAGAGTTGTGGGTTTGATCCCTATTTGGGAGTTGGACTACATGATCCTTGTGGGTCCCTTCCAACTTAGAATATCCTGTGATCCTCTTAGGATCTTCTAAAATGTTCAGTTTTTAAAAAGAACAAGCTCAATGTGTTGAAATCAGATTGATATATATAACTTTATGGTTCTTCTTTTACCTCCTTTATAAGAGTAAATATTATGTTGGGCCTTCTTCAGCACCCTGGGACTTTTCTTATGCTCGGTATTTTGTCTAAGAGAATGATTAATGATTACAAGATTGTAGTATTAGCTAGTTCTTTAATGATCTTGGAGAGAATTTTATCTGAGCCTGTGGATTTGAATGCATCTTATCTATCTACATTTTAAAGGGTTTTTTTTACACATTCTGCTTATGTCTCTCTCTATGTTAAAATCAATTTTCCTTAGAGTCTTTTTTTTAAATTTTATTTTTTTTTATTATTTTGGGGAAGAGTGAAGTGAGACAGCTTTGACTACCTCAGATTACTTGCACCATCCATTATATTTATTTTTCCATCAAACAAATAATAGGACTAAACTGTCTTCTCCTTAGTTCTTACGTGATTGTGGAACTAGTTTTGTTGCTTTGTTTGGTCTCAAGGTTGCTTTAACTTGTTTTCATTCCTGACCTCTTTTGATAATGTGTTTTCAAACTGCATCTTTTCTTAATGCATTTACATTCTTTTCTAATGCATTTGATACTTCGCTTTAGTTTTATATGACTACTCATAAATGTAAAAGCCTTTCAAGACACTGGAGGTCATCTATAGGGCAAAATTCTAGGTGGATACTGTGGCAAATATTGTGTGTCTTTATCTATACATATGCACATATTTATATTTTTGCACCAAATATTTATTCAAAACATATGTATCTGTTTCTAGGAGATGTACTGTAGTCTTAGATCACTGAAATAGTGCACATTTCAAGAGCTTCATCCTTGATGTTTGCTTCTGTTGAAAAGCAGTGCAAGTGTTGGAGACCATTATGTGAATAGAGATCTGCCTCTGCAGTGATGCAAATGAATGGCATCCATTATGTGTGTGATAAAACAAGAAAACAGAGGAAACAATGAAAGTACACAAATATGCCTTTGTGACAGGAGTTGATGTAATCCATTACATGGTGGGTTTTTTTTGAATTCTTAATTAAGAATTATTTAATGTTTCTTGGAATAAAAAATTACTTGCAGTCACCCAACAACTCACTGACTCACTCACCAGCTCAATGAAAAACCATTTGAATATAACTTTAGAAAGTAAAGAGGTTAATATTGAAATGGCTAATGTTTTGTCTGTAGCAGTGACAACATGCATCTTCTCTAGCAAAAACCCCCAAACTCTGAAAGAGGCAGCTATATAAAATGATATTCCAGAAAATTAGCTAGAAAAATATCCTGCTTTTGCTAAAATACCACTGATAAAAAGTAGAGGAGATGACATAACATTTGAAAGAAAATTAAATGCACATTTGGACAAATGATTGGGCTCAAAGTTTTCTTTGCCTATATTTTCTGAAAAAAATGATTTTAATTTCTTGAATTCAGAATGTTAAAAACAGCATTTATATCTTGAAAACCTTTTCCTTTGTTTTCATCTCTTTCTTCTCTCATGACATATTCCCTGAAAGAAGGAAGTCTTGCTCACTACAAATAGATATTTTTCAATATTCTAGTGTTTATTTAATCAATAGATGTTAAATTATTAATTCCCCAATTTCGTTGTAGAATTGCCTACTCAGATGTAGACGAACAAATCTCTGTAAATTATATTACCTGAAGATACTGAAATTCTGAGAAAACACCTCAAACTCCTAGAAATGCTATTCGTCATTTTTTTCTAATTTTTCTTTCTATTTATTGTCCCAGCAATATGCTTTTTTAAAAAAAATTTTTGACAGTCATCCATACAATCGAGCTGCAAATCACTGATAGGAGTCTGCCTGTTACAGGCTTTCATGTATAATAAAACAATTGCATACTACATTGTAATAAATTGCTTAAAGAACTGACAGCATGATTATCAAGACTATGTAATGGGCTAGAATTGAAATACCTCATACCTGTGGATAAGACACAATCATTCTCAGAAGAGTATGTGGAAGACAGCAGTCTGATTTTTGACATCTAAATTAATCACCTTAGATAACTGCCTGAAAATACAGAAAAATGTTGATATACCGTTAAGAATGCAGGAATATGGCCATAACCAGGAATAATGATTTGATCGTAGCATAGCACATATAGCAGAGAGTTAAGAACAAGACAACTACTAAATGTATCTTAACATACATTTTGTAAACTCAGCTCCCTCTAGCTGTGCCTCCTAAAAAATTTCTGAGTTTCTTGGAAATATATTTTCTATTGAATATATTAACATTTCCATAAAATGAAGCATCAGGTGTGAGAAATCACTGAATACATGACATGTATGAGAAAAAACAATTTTCCTGTATCTACATCAGCACATGTTGTTCCAGGGAAGGGACAGAAAAATCCTGTTAATCTCCCTATACCCAGTGATGAAGGAATCCCTGAATGTTTGGTCAAGAAGCCTCGTTCTTCAAAACCCTATCAGCTAACATCTGAAATTTGAGTTTGGGATTTGAAATAATGTAATTTACATTTGTGTTTTACTTTAATGACTAAGACAGGTACTGTAATTTCTCTCATTCTAACTCTGCAGTAGCAACACAAAGAGATGTATTGCTCAGATCAAGCTCAAATAGTTGATCACCATGGATGCAGTACTGTATGTGATACTGTATTGGTGTGACACAGTGTAAGGCAAAGACAACTGATACTATGAAAAATGAGTCATGGGCATGTCAGATGCAAAATTTCGTGTAAGAAGTTCAAAGTTAAAAAAGTTAAAAGTAAACAATTACTAGATTTATTCAGACTACTGTGTGACAGGACATTTAAATGCAGTCAATTTCAAGTAAACAGTAGCCTAATATGATTACATAAAATAGAGGAAGAGGGCAGACAATGTGGGAACTAGGCTGTTTTTTAAGCTACAGAATGCCCTGCCTTGCAGTTCGAAACCTGGCTACTGAAGTTAGGACAATAACCTCTTTTTTTTTCATCTCTAATGGATATAGTTTTGGTACTGTGGGTTTTCTGGTTTTGACAATAAATCAACTAGCCCTGTATGAGTGTCTTATGCACTGTAGTGTTATTAATGTTCCTTTTGTAAGTTTTGGTGTAAATATGTGCCTGAGGGAAAACTCGTGACTTGCCTGGGAACCAAACAAACCATCCTAAAATGTAACAGGTACCTGACAGCCTACATTTGATAGCTGTAGTGCAATAAATCGTTATCTGGGGATATTACAGTATCACAGTATTAGCAAGGTTGGAAGAGACCTTGGAGATCATCAAGTCCAACCTGTAACCCAACACCAATCCATTGTCTAAACCATGGCACTACCCACAGGACCATCCAGTCCAACTCCCCACCTACTAGACCATGTCACTGTGCTCCTCATATTGAAGACAAATCCATTCTGTCAGAGCCTAATAAGTGATAGTGATCAACATGTAAACTGGTATTTGCACAGCACGATGGTGATTTTTCTCTTACTTTAGCTTGTCTTTTCACACAGCAGGAGCATGATCCTTTAAAAGAATCAAAATGTAAGTAGATGAGACAGGTGAAGTCAAGGGGAAGCCTGGGAGAGAATAATGGGAGATTATTGTATTCCAATTGCCAAACATCAAATGATTATTTGAAAAACTAATAGGACTACGTTTTAATCCTAAAAGTCATAGTCTACAGGCAAGAGAAGTTGGACTAGCAAGTATGCAAAAACTTGGTCACTTCACATGGAGCTACAAAGCTAGATTATTAATTGTGTAAGTACAGTAGAGTACCTGATATGTTAATGTGGTGGTTTGACCTTGGCTGGATGCCAGAGATTCACCACAACCTCCCCTGGAGGAGAAAAACTGGAAAATAAAACTGGTCACAGGCAAAAAAACAAGGCAAACTATAAGTAAAGAATATAAAGGATTTATTTACTAACTAACAAGATCAGAACTGCGAAGGAAGCATCATTTAAAAGGCAACCTTTTCTCCCACCCCTCCTTCTCTTATAACAGATGTCATATTCCCTTTTTTCACCAGGAGACAAAGGGGGAACATAGGGTAGAGGTCAACCAGGCAAGTTGGTATTTTCTGACCAGATCCAGAGTAGGAACCATCTCTCTGCCCTTCCATAAAGTTCTCTCTCTCTCTCACGAGAGCAAAAGTCTTTCATGACCCTCTCCCAAGTGAGATCTCAACCTGAGGATGACAGTTCTTCCGAAATTCTCTGTTGTCCAAGTGTCACATCACAGNTAATAACATTTAATATTAGGACTTTTCTTCCCCAGCTGTGAGTGGACTTCTGTCACAAGTTCTGTTTTTAAGGCATGAGCTGTTCAGTGGGCCATTTAATCACAGGGCTAGAGACAACAAAAATAAAATTTTAACCACAGAATAATATAGAAGTAGAACTTTAAAGCCCAAATCCACAGTATGGGATTACATCAAGAAATCACAAATGTCACAGTATTCATAGCTAGAAATTGTCGGGGGGACTTCCTTCCACATCATGAGAAACATCACACAGAGCTTCTTACACCTAATTTATTTTGGTTAACAACATGACACTGCACTTCCAATTCCAAGGGAAATTTCAGTTCCATTGTATGTAGTTTTGTAGCAGCCAGGGCACGAAGATAGTGAGTATATAGTAGCTTACAAGTCTCCAGCACTCACCTTGGTTAAGCGAGTCTTTCTGACAATACATTTACCAGAAACTGTATTTCTTAAATGCCTTTAGTAGCATTTATGTATAAGATTGAGTGGTGATTTCACATAAATACTAGAGATAACATGCAATAATTCAATGACATCTAGATGACATGATTTCTCTGTGGACAAGATCCCAAAAGAAAAATAGTAATAAGGTAAAGAACAGATAAATTCTTACTGCTCTGAATTACTCGACCTTTTCAAACTGACTTATTTCTCTTTTTTTTTTTTTTTTTTGGGGGGTGGGTGGTGGTATCTATGTCAATAAAACAGAATTCTGCACAAAAGCAAAAGTCAGAAGAGAGTTAGACCACCATCCTCTTCTTCCTACTATCTGACCTCTTTCTCACTCTTAGACACTTGACCGGAAATACATAGCATGATGGTGGCAGCCATAAACATTTCCCAGAGAGAGATCACTGTATTACAGAACTTTGCAATAGACTTTATTGCAAAATTACCTATGAGACATTGAACCCATGAACTATATGTGAAACACAAGGAACAGGAATGCGTTCAGGTAGGAAGAACAAAAATTGTATACAGAGCCTTTAGTAGGTTTGTCAAGTAGTTTTAGAAAATAATGGTGTGTATAATAAACATAAATCACTATTGGTAGGTTGAAAATGGAATACTTCAGCATCTTCAAAGAATTTCAAATCAATATATTTCAGGTTCAGAATTAAGCATTTTACTTATCTAGTTTATGACTGAATAAAATTCATTTTGTTTGGTACACTATGCTTTTCGTATAACATAGGTCACATGCCTTAGTGTCAGAATTTTTGCCTTTGGATTCTCATTAGTTTAAAGACTAACTTCCAGAAGATATCGAGTCCTGATTTAAAATCTCAGAGAACATATGAAACACTAGAAATTGTAGCAGAAGTGTCGAAGTATTGGGAAATTCAGTGGGTAAGTTTTTACCTGTCTAAGTTGGAGGTAATTTAGTGACATTTGGTACACTAAGTCAATAATAAATGTGGGAAAATGTTGCTCCATTTAATTTTTAGTTGTTGGTGGTTATAGTTGTTGGTTTTTAAGCTTGAACTACCAGTAATACTAACTGATATGAACATTTTTCATGTAGATATACAGTTATACAAAATTACAGAATGACATTTGGGAAGATGGGGACATGAGAAAAGAAAAACTTACATTTCTTAATTTAATGTGCTGATTTTGAAGTCTTATTCTAAAATATGGAAGCAGTTGCGTATCACCTTTCCTTTAAAGTGATTTGATCCAGACCATTTTTTGGTAACATTGCAAATAATTACATTAAGAAATAGTCTAAGGCTATCGTAGAGTGCATATTAGTATTAAATAATTATGTATTATTGTTTAATTCTGGCTGAACAAATTAAAACAACCTTAGAATAATCATGTAATTTGTGAGAAATGATATAGGAGGATAAAACAACCTCAGAAAGTTAAATTTTAAACCAACAGCATGAAAGATCAAAAAATGGATCTTTTGAGGAAAAAAACCAAAACAAAACTACAAAATAAATACACTTTGGAAAGTCAAAAATAACATCTGACTTAAGCTGACTATCAATATGATGAAGCTTGCTGTTAGACTTAGTTTTTTTATTAGGGAATTATTACCAATATGTATCACATCACAAATTAAAAAAATTATGACTGCAGTATAAATTTATGAACCCAGCATCTGATTTCAAAGCTCACAGACTTTATTAATAACAGATAGTTCTCATGGAAATACAGTACCTGGTAGTGATGTCAACATTAGAAGCTAATTACTTCTATATCAACTGCATTGATTAATATTAATTCAAAGTTCATGTTCACAGGTTCACAGGTTACTTCGAGTTGGAAAGGACCCACAGGATCATCTAGTGTCAAAGCAGAATCAGATCCAGACGGTGACTTTTTCTTTTAGTTTAGCAGTGGAGTCACGTCATATTGACATATGACAGAAGAAATATCAAAAACTCCTTTAAAATATCAAAAGCCCCATGATTCCTTTTTGCACAGAAAAGATTTTGGGTCCTGCCTAACATTATGTAGTTCGGTATCTAGTAATTATTCCAGCTACCTTGGTTATTTTTCCCAGTCGGGCAAATAATTTCCCTTGAATATTCACTTTTAAATGAATCTCTTCACTTTTTAGTGACTGCTTTATGTTTGTCTTTTTGTGAATGTTCTAGTAAATGAGTTGTTTGAAAGATGTGCCAAAGGGAATAATTTTTATAGCAATGACAGAATACTCAAATAAAATGAATAATTAATTCAACAACTTATAAATATTTATACTTTCAATTCTGGGCTTCTCTTGGCCCTGGAAATTCTTTGTATTTCAGTGAATTCCTAGTGTGTCCCAATTTCTTCAGTTGCTTTGGTCTTCTACTTGTTGATGTAAGAAGATTTTTTTTCCTATGAATTTGTACCCATGGAAAGTAGAAGAGAATTGTAATTTCATCTTTAAAATACACTCACAGACTCTGTGAGCATTCTATTCACCACTTTCTGCAGAAAATAGTCTTTGAATAAGTACTCTACTTGAGAAATATGGTTGTGAATAATTCATATGGAATAAGGAAGATAAGTTGGCCCATACATCTATTACGAATAATTAACCCCAGGCTCAGAGTTTTCTGCTTGATTAGAAAAAATATCTAAAGCAGCACAACAGGAATTGTTGGTCAACAAGAATCATTTCAGGAGATTCATGTATGGTGTGAATTCTGTGTCTGTATTGTAAATGTTAATGTTTTTATTGTTATCTCAACTTTTCTAAATGGAACAATAAATTTTTGCCATTATTTTTATGTTTTCTGCTCTTTGAGCATCTTTTTCTTTAGAACCAAGGGGGTTTTTGTTTACAGTAAAGTTACTAATAACAAATTAAGTATTGTTATGTTGAGTTTAAGAAAAATGTTAATCATTTATTGTCATCTTTTTTCAAAATTATCTGTGGTGATTATAAGATAAAAAAAGGAAAAATATGCAAATTAAATTTACATTAATTGCATTTCTCTGTATGACAAAGACTAATTGTATAACGTATTTTAATATGAGAAACTTATTCCTTAACTTATTTTTCACAGCTGACTTTAATTGCCACGGTAATTTCATAATGAATTTTAATAATATTATATTCACTATATCAACATGTTTTTCAATTATGAGGATAAAATTAATTTGCTATTTATTTCAAGACAGTGTTACTTTTTTTGTGTCTAAACCAACAAAAAAACCCAGCAAAGAAAAAGCCTTCATTTTTCTCAGAAACCAGATTTAAACAGACAATTTTTAGGAAAGAGGTTTTTATATGTTGTATACTGTCTCTGTTAGAATCCTCCATGTTTTTCTATCTCGCACTTGGAATAAGGATGCTTTCATGAAACCCTCCCTCAAAATAATGCAAAATTGTCCTATTTTTCTTTTATTTCTTCTGTTTTGAGTAATGGCATAACCCAAATTAGAAAAAGCAAACCACAGCAACAGACTTATAATTCAGGTAGGTGACTCTGACTGTTCTTTAGAAATTTAACTCTTTTTGGATAGCTCCTTTATAGAACTATTGAAAGAAGTTAAAAAAATAGCATTTGAATAATTTCACTCTTAGTCAGTAAATAAACAAAGATAAATACAAATTGTTCAGAAGAACAAAACCTTCCTATTACTTTAGTTGTTGTTAAATTTGTCTTTATAATACTTCTTTTTCCACTTGAACATTGTATTCTGACTTTCACTGCATAGATATGATTTGACAGACAATACTCAAGGTGTGGTCTAACCAGTGCTGAGTACGGGGGAAGGATAACCTCTCTTGACCTACTGGTCGCTCCATTCTTGATGCAGGCTAGGATAGCACTGGCCTTTTTGGCTTCGTGGGCACACTGCTGGCTCATGTTGAGTTTGCTATCAAGTAATATCCCCAAATCTCTTTCCACCTGACTCCTCTCTAAGTATTCCATCTCCAGCCTATAGCTCTGCTTGGGGTTATTATGACCAAAATGCGGAACCCGACATATAGATTTATTAAATTTCATTCTATTGGANATTCGCCAACTTCCAGTCATCAAGGATATCAACTGTGCTCCAAGTCTTCTGATAAATGATGGAGAATGGTTTAACAAGTTAATCTGCCAGCTCTCTCATCACTCTGGGGTGAATCCCATCCAGTCCCATGGACCTATGGGGATCCAAATGGACGATCAACTCTACTGTTGAAGACAGAGGCAAAGGAGGCATTGAGTACCTCTGTGTTATCCTCGTCCCTAGTTACTACATTTCCCTCCACATCAAGTAAGGAGTGGAGGTTGTTACTAACCTTCTTTTTTCCACTGATATATTTATAAAAGCTCTACTTACTATCCTTAGCAGAAGTGGCCAGTCTGAGTTCAAGGTGGGCTTTTGCCTCCCTAACTTTCTTCTTACACAACCTAACAATACGTTGGTACAAAACCTGATTAACCTTGCTGTTTTTCCAAAGGTGATATGCCCTCTTTTTCTCACTCACTTCTTTATGAATTTCCTTGCTCATCCAGGCCGGTCTTTTACCCCTGCAGCTTTAAAACAGGTAAACAGGTTTGAAAAAGGTAAAGGAAAAGCTGTCCAAAATCAAAGCAAAATAAAGGATGCGTTCACTTCTTCCCATGGGCAGGCAGGTGTTCAGCCATACCCAGTAATGCAGAACTCTATCACATGTAACAGTGACTTAGGAAAACAAACACTTTAGTGTCCAAATGCCTCCCTTCCATCTTCCTGCACTTTATATCCTGAGGAAGACACTATAAGATCTGGGATACCCCTGTGGTCAGTTGAGGTCAGCCGTTCTGGCCGTATCCCATTCCATCACCTTGTGCACCTCCAGGCTCCTCGCTGGAGGGGAGAGGTGAGAGGCAAAAACAGTCTTGACTCTGTGCAAGTTCTGCTCAGCAATAACTAAAACATTCATATGTTATCAGCACTGTTTCCACCACAAATCCAAACCACAGCCTCATACCAGCTACTGTGAAGAAAATTAACTCTATCCCAGACAAAACCAGGGCGTAACTAAAATCAGGTCTTCTCTGCCCCATCCCCGCTTGACGAGTCTGTTGGGTTCCCTAAGGCAGCACTGCCAGTGAGGGGATTCCTGGCTTCCAGAGCTGCTGCCGCTGTATTGTGCTGCTCTGCGGTGAGAGTCTGCAGGGGTAGTGCTAGTTACCCCCCTTGGCACAGCAGACCATCTTTGCACATGCGCAGATAGAAAAATGTGACAGTGAATTGAAAGAAGACAATGGTGAATTGATAGGTGAATGGCGAAGTAGCACAGGATTACTGTATTATGTATTATATATGTACTAAAGTAGACACTGCCTTGTTATGTCATCAGCTCTGGTATAGCTGTTCCAAAAAATAACCTTAAACAATTTTTATTTGTCATTTTTATTTCTGTAATTTCTCAGGCATGTAACACACCAAAGGCAATCTCTAATTCTCTATGGCATAAAAATGAAAGTGTACAACAGTTTTTCACATTAAAAGGTTTAACAAATTGGTAAATGGTCGAATAGCTTTGGCCACAGACTTCCTTCTACAGTGTCACTGCATCCTACTATGGTTCAGCATCCAAATCTGATGGGCCTGAGAACCTGTGGCACGATTGTTTGGGATTTTGCTGTGGATGGATTTCTGGTAGTGAGGTGGCCCTATGGGGGAAGTTTTTCTTCAAGAAGTTGCTGGAAGCTTCCCTCATACCTGGCAGAACCAATGCCAGGCAGCTCCGGCTGGACCCACTGCTGGCCAAGGCTAAGCCAATCAGGAAAGATAGAGATGCCTCTGTGATAACATATGTAAGAGGGGGAAAAAAAAGGGAGGAAGAAGACAATACTCATGGCTGCCACATCAGAGCAGGGTCCTGGGAGAGAACTGTGGCCTGTGGAGAGGAGAGTCCATGCTGGAGTTGAACTCTACCTGGTAGGATCTGTGATTCTGAATGGGACCCATGCTGGAGCAGCCTGTACAAACGGACTGCACCCTGTGGAGCGAGCCATGGGCCGCAGTGTTGGGAAGAGCTGCTGCCCCTGGGATGGATTCACGCTGGAGAGGGTCATGAAAGACTTTTTCCTATGGAAGGGACTCCATGGAATGCAGGGGGATGGCCTCTTTCCCTGAGCAGCGGCAGAAAAACACCAACTACCTGGTTTTCCCCTACTCCTGTCTCGCCCTGCCTCCTGGAGGAAAGAGGAAAGCGATATCTGTTGTAAGAGATGGAGGGGTGGGGGAGAAGGTTGCCTTTAAGATGATACCTCTCACTTTAATATCTGATCTTGTTAGAAATAAATTCTTTATATCCCCACCTTGGAGTTTGTTTTGCCTGTGACAGTAGAAGATTTCTGATAGTCCTCATTCCTGCTGGAGCAAACCCCTTCAGTTTTCTTTTCCTCTCTCCCCTGTCTCTATGTGGGGAGCAGGGGGGATGGAGAGAGTGGCTGTTGGTGAGTCTGGCATTCAGCCAGGGTCAAACCACTACACGGATCTACCTTGCTGTAGTCCTCTGTGTCTGACTGGTATGCCATCTGCCAAAACAATTCACCTCAAAGAATAGCAGTGCTGTTCATCTTTCCTGGTAAAACCAACAGCAAAGCCATATACTCTCATTTGCCTTAGTGAATTTCTCATTTTCACTTGCATCAGAGCAAAAGATAATTCTTTCTCAAAAGATTAATAGCATATGAATTTTCCATTTGTCAAGGCTCAGTACAACTGAACTTGGATTTACATAATTTATTAAAGGAAAATCTCTATATAGTACTCAGTCTTTAACTCCAAACAGTTATTTTAAGAGATTTGATTTTCTGATCCATTCTCTGAGTTGTTCCTGCGCTACATTTTCATTTTATTCATATTCTACAGTGCTTGATTTTCTGTATGTTATCTTAAGAACAGGAGAAGAACCATTGCAGCCTTCAATCCAGAAAACACACAATTTTTAGCTTAAGATGTTTTCCAATGTTTAAACCCAAAAATATTCATTTCCTGGATCAGTTATTACAACATTAGACACTAAAAATATAGCAACAAAACTTCCTCCTGATAAGTTTTAAAAAAATGCTTCAGATACTCAATTTATCTGCTTTTACTTGCACATATTCATGAGAATAAATCCACGAATTTTCTGAGTCTTTTGAAAGGACAGAATAAAGGAAACTTTTAAAGCAAGATGCTCTGGAATTTGCCATACCTGATAAGAAAATAAGCAGCCAAATGGAGATTGCTATTCGTTATTTGCAGTAACCAGTGCTTTTTACTAATATTCCCCTCTTTATCTGTGACAAACCAACTATCCTTAGAAGAAAAGTAACAGCTGTCAAAGCATGAAATACTGGAATAGCAGGTTTTTAAGTGGGTCATAACAAAGTGATGAAGGGGATTAAAATAATAAAACTTCATGTAAGAGCCTATCAAGGATTCACAGGATTCACAGGATATTCTGAGGTGGAAGGAGTCTGCAAGGATCATCAGGTCCAACTCCCAACCAAACACTTACTCGGGGATAGAACCCACAACCCTGAAGCCATGGGCACACCCTCCATCCATGCAAACCTCCCAACAGCTAGACCATGTCACTGAGTTCCTCATCTAGTCTTTTCTTAAACACCTCCAGGGATGGTGACTCCACAGCCTCCCTGGGTAGACCATTCCAATGAGAGATCACTTTCTCTGTGAAAAAGCTCTTCCTAACATCCAGTCTAAACCTCTCCATGCATAGTTTAAGGCCATGTCCTCTTGTTCTGGTGCAGGCCACCTGAGAGAAGAGATTTATGTCCACCCAACTGCAACCTCCCGTCAGGTAGTTGTAAACAGCAATTAGGTCACCTCTGAGCCT
>WEKX01007779.1:46981-62698 GCA_013390025.1 Pitta sordida
TTGAGGGAACTAGGTTTATGTTCACCACTCTGGGGTGTACGTTCAGTCTCTGTATGGGTGTTAGCTGGTGAGTTGGACTAGATGATCCTTGTGAGTCCCTTCCAACTCATAGTATTCTGTGATTCTGTGATTCTGAGGCCTTTTTCAGGACTACGCAAGCACAACCTGACACGCGTGAATATTAAAAGTAGGCAGTCATGAATATGCAAATTTCCACCCCCATGGCCACCCATGCTGGGCCACCTTGGGGCAACGAGCTGGGGCGGGCCTCCGTGCAGGGCCAGCCACGGCAGAGTCGAGCCAGGTGAGCACCGGTCCCACAGCGGCTTGGCTCGAGCGCAGCTGGCCTTACTTCCCTCAGCTCTGAGCACGGAGCCTTTGTGGAATTATGAAGGATTTACACACTCTCAGGTAAGATGTGGTGTCCAAGACTTTCTCGGTGTAGACGTCTATCCTGAATGTGGAGAGACCAGGTCTACCCACCCGGAGAGACACCAGGACAGCGTCGCGCAGTGCTCCCTGCACCCGTGTCCCCAGCACAGAGTGGCCACAGGCTCCAGAAAGCTCTGACACAAACATTGACACACAGCGATGTGGTGCTGAAGCAGCATTGGAGCACCGGGGGGCAGTGTGAGGGTGCGGGTCAACTATGCATTACATTGCATAGTAATGAGCTGCCATTCTATGCAGACAGAGGGCTTTGCGGGAGATGAACAAGACCCATGGTACTGTGGTGTAGGAGACCTGACTGTATATAGGTTTGCACAGACTAGCAGAAGTATCCTGTTATAGGATAGCCACTTTTACTTCAGTTCTTCTAAGGTGTGAAAGTAATGAGTTAGAGACCACTGACATAAAATTCTTAATTGTATATAAATATGTATGTTGAAAATAAAACTCTGTGACGTAATTTACATTCAAATGAAATTTTCATGAATCAAAAACCAGCAGATAAAAAACTACATTTCAGGATTTTTTTTTCCTAATGTATGACCAGATTACCTATAAGAAAAAGCTATTTAAATGAACAAGTCAGGAAAGACAGAAGTGAAAGTCTGTAATTATATGATATCAAATGCTCTGACATTTAGAAAAGAACATAATGAGTTTTGTTCTCCTTGCAAAAATTATTTTGGAGTGTAAAGATTGGTTTGTGTTTACAGGCATATTACATCTATTTCAAAGCTCAGCTCACACTTCTGGAAAAAAAGAGAAATACATGATGTTTTACTCTCTCATAATGAAAAGATTTTACAAATCTTACCTTTTAAAGTCTATCTAGATAGCATTATGAGGATTTTTTAACTAACATTATAATATCCTTATAGCTTAACTTAAAAAAGTTTTTATGGAGTCACATTTCAGTTCTGTAGTCCTTCCCTCTTCCTCTCCTTTGTAAGAGAATATTCTGTAAATTAAGTCACCTGATAATAGCACTCATAATATCAGAGAATTTAAAGCCTACTTCAAGCTTTTAGACAAATGTAATTGACCAGCTGTTCAATTAAAAAGAGGGTTTCCAAGAAAAATGTGTGTGCTTGTGTTAGTCTGTATATGTATATCAGAATATGTAAGCATATTTTAGTATTTGAAACACAATGATGCACAACTAACAGGGCTGCTTTACAATTGTGTAATACTAACTGGAGTTCAGAGCCAAAAAATATTTCAGGAGTGTCTAAGTCTTGTGAAGAAGTCAAATATTTTTCTGGTACTGTGGTTGCCTTAATGAACTGGAAGTTACTGAGGCTTATTTTAATCATTTGTGACCTGCAACTGCAGTTATTAATGAGAATAAGATGTGCATAGTGAGTTTCAAGGGATTGAGGCTGTCTGAAATGGAAAGGAAATTTTGTTACTTAAGATTTGGCTCAGTGATGCTTAAAATATATTTATCTCTGCATACAGAGATCAAATGACCCATAAATGAAGTTTGATATTCATACTGAAGGTGGGATGAGGATCTTAACTGTGCCAGTCATGAACTCTACACTACCTTGTGCTGCCTGAGATTGGTCTCAGTTGCATACACATTCCCACCTATCAAGTTATGAATGGCTTAGATAATCAAAAGGATAAACTTCACCATTTATATACCTCATGAGTCAACTTCTTTGAAGCCAATAAATATTTAAAATAATTTCACAAGGGGATTACCTCTCTGTTGACACAAGCCTTTAACAGATCACCCCGGCTCTATATCCCACCAGTGAATCACATCTGTAAGTTAGAAAGCGGTTTCTACCTGCCAGCAGTTCTGAAGGAACAAGTACCTCAACATAACACGTCTTAAAGAGCAACCTTTTCTGAGCACAGACTCTGTGCATCTCAATGCTTAGGAAACAAGTGACCAAAGTCTGATGTAGTACAAAACTGGGGTAGTATATGAGGTAGTATTTAACTGATGTAGTGTAATCTGATGTAGTATATAACAGGTGGAAGCAGGGTGGGCTTCACACTAATTCCTTGACACAGTACTTGACACTTGCATCTGGAACACTGTCTAGTTTTGGGATCCACAATTCAAGAAGGATAACAACAAACTAAAGTAATTTTGGTGGAGGGCCCCAAGTTGTTTGCAAGCTGGATCACTCACCCAGAGAGGCTAACATTCTAGTCCTGTTCTGCATGGAAAGACGAGCTTTAGGGGTAAATAACAGCAGTCTCCCAGTATGTAGAGGGAGGTTAGTAAGAGGACAGGACCAGAAACCTCAAGCTTACTGAAGCAGGGAAACAAACCATTAGTCATAAATTGAAAGAACAAAGGTGCAACTGGCTATTAGGAAAAAAATCACTCCAAGGATAATTAAACTATGTGACATAGTGCCCTGGGAGATCATTCTTGGGGTTTTTTGAAATCTGATTAGAGAAAATCCTGCACAATCTGGTTTAAATTCAAGGTTGATCCCTCTTGATCAGGAAGCTGTACCAGAGACCTCTCATGTTGCCTTCCAACCAGAATGACTCTGTGATTTTTTAACTGAAAATCAGTTTTACACACAACCTAACCTTAACTCCAAAAATATGTGACAGATTTCAAATGTCATTTAGAAAATCAACAGAATAAGTTTCACGTAAGTTTTCACTTATTTATCCATGTCCATGCTTCTTTTAAATGACATTCTGTACTACTTCTGTCCTTGTTATCTTGGTTAATTCTTTGGAAAAATTAATTAAAGTCTCTCAGTGCTACAGGTATGGATTCCAAATAAATGTGTTCATTAAGCAGAGAGTGCTTAGCCACTAACAACATCGAGTTAACAGCAGGAATATAATTTTGATGCAGGTCATTTTTAATGTACTTCGGGCCATATGCTATCCTACATCAGTTATCCCCAATTAAGAAGGCAGAGGAGTTGAATTTCTCCTTACTTGGTTTCTGAAATTTTCTTTCCTGATGGGGAAAAAAAAAGGGAATGAGAAGAACCATTTTTTTTTTCCTGACCCTAAAAAAAGGGAGGATCTCTTTATTTTATTTGGGCAGAGATGTGAAGATGGAGAGAGAGTTGAGACCTTATCAAGTATGACGTATTGATTTTGAAGATAATATGAATAAGCAGGTATATTGAACAGAATTTATCTTTCAATATGTAGTTAATGTAAGATTTCAGCTAGAACAGACACAAAGTGGATTTTTTGGTTTGTTGTTATTTTAATTTTGATTTGGTTTCTGGTGTTTTTTCTTTTTTTTTGTTTTTGGGGGTTTTTTGGTTGGTTTTTGTTTGATTAGTTGGGGGCTTTTGTTTGGTTGGTTTAAGGGTTGTTTTGTTTGATTCAGATTGTTCAGGTTTTGTTGTTGTTTGGTTTTGGTTTGGTTTTGGTTTGGGTTTTTGATTTGGTTTAGTTTGGTTTCAGGCTTATTTTGGTTTTGGTTTTTTTTGGGGGGTGTTGGTTTTTCGTTTGGTTTGTTGGAGGGGTGTGGTTTAGTTTTGTTCATTTCTTGGTTGCTTGCTTTTTTTAAAGCCCTGGGATTTATTTTTTGCCTTAATTTCAAGTTCATATGTGATTAATATGCTGGGTGCATGTCACGGTCCAGTCAGCTAGGCTGGACGCGTGATGGTTCGTTTTACAGGATCTCAGAGTGCAAAACAAAATTCCAAGAGAGAGTTTAGCTTTGATCAAACAGTGAAATTTTATTAAGTGCCCATAAANCATAGTATGTAAATAGCGTTTAATCTGTATCTAAATAGTGTTTAATCTGGGCTAGAATTATATCTTTGAATGTAAAGATAAAAGTAAAAAGAAAAGTAAGAACTGACACACTTCAAATTTTTTCACACAACAATGGTAATGAAGAACGCCTCAGTACAAAAGAAAATGGACATTGAGAATTCTTAATTACTGGCAACATAATAACATGAATTGTCACTGGAAACTTGATCTGGAGCTAAGCTATTTTGCATTTCAGTGTCAAGTGTCAGTAGTCCAGACTACCTATGCAAAGAAATTGAATGTAGATAACTACAGTCATTAACAAAAAATCATTAACAGATGCTAAACTGTTCAGGCTAAATCCTTCTGAATTAATGCCAACTTGAAATCAAGCAGAGTTTTGACCTCCTGTTTTAACTATTTCTGAAATAACAATTTAAATTGTATGGGCAGAACGTCCCAAAATATGAAATTAAGCAGTCAAAAAAGAAAGAATTCCTTGTGTGAAGCAAATTATTTAATCCCAAATATCTCTCAGCAATTCCCCATCATTAATGCTTGGTCATTGAAATGAAGAAGACAACTTAATGCTATCACAAAATTTTATTAATTATCCAGTTTAAAAAATACACTGGGTGACAAAATTAGAGGAGCTTAGTCATGTTTCAAAGATAATTATTTATGACTGTGTGGTTAGGAGCTGCTGAAGTATTAACCAAAACTATTAACTTCTCAAGTGAAAGGAATTTATATCAATAAGTATTATGTGTAAGTATTCAAATAAAACCTGTTGAATACAAAGCTGTCTATTCCACCACTGGCACATCAGTAAACAGCATTATTACCCTCAGTGGTAAATGGTCAGAACTATAACGGGTTGCTTTAAGACACTGAGGAATTGATGAGGCTGGTGGAGAAAAACATGAGATGCGCCTGTTCCTTATCCTGCACCTGGTTAAAGTGAGGCCTATCAATGGAATGGTGTTTGGAGTGAAGCACAGATCTCATCATAGCCTGATGTTGTTTCAGTAAAGCACAGAAGAGCACCTGCTTCTCTGTATCAGTCAAAAACCACGCTCCCTTCCCTATGAAAAACAAGTCTTGTTATAAATCTGGTTCATTAATGAGATAAAGATGCACTCAAAGACCCTTTACTGCTACCTCAGTATGTGAAGGTAAAAAGTGTTTCTTCTACCTTTTTTTTTCAGTTATAAATTCACAGGTTCACAGGTTATTCTGAGTTGGAAAGGATTCACAGGCTGATCTGCTTCATTAATATAACTTGCACACCCCTTGGGATGCAAAGGAAGGAGAGCATGCATTGTGTATGCATGTATGACTAAAGTCACCAAACTCCACCTATAACATGCAAACATTCCATGGCCTTGTGACAGGCCCAAATTTATAGTATTGGGGTAATGAGTGGAAAAGCTGGGAGGGGGAAGATACTTCTGGAGGGGGAAGACATCTCTGTCTGCTCAGGATCAGTAAATGGGCTGTGTCTCTCATCTCCTGAAGGGACACCTTTCAGTGAGCTTTGCGCTTCCACTCCACTGCATTGGAGTACCTATGCGAATATTTATTTGTATGTATATGGCGCTACTAGAATCTCTCTTGCTATACTTTCTGATATTAACACTATGTAGTTAGTGCATTTATCACCAGCAATCCTGAACCTGCTTTCCTGTGACTTCAATAAACCATATTATTTGGATTTCTGAATCATACAAAGTCCTTACAGAATATTACCAGACCTATAGTACTGGATTGGTAAACTGCATTATTTGTGCAAGTTCTTCTTTTGAACTCAATCAGACATAAATGCTCTGCGATGTGCTCTCGGTCTCTGTACGGGTGTTAGATGGTGAGTTGGACTAGATGATCCTTGTGGGTCCCTTCCAACTCATAATATTCTGTGATTCTGTGATTCTGTGATAAAGTGCAAATTTGGCTATAACCAGAAATTAAGACCAGCTTCATCCAGTTCCTCTAATCTCTGAGGACCAGCTAAAAATCAAGGGGGATTATTTTCTGATAAATTCTTATACTTGAAACAAGACATCCTGAAATTTTTAATCTTTCTTATCTGAAGCTGTTGAATTTATTAATTAACTCAATTTAGCAGCATCCTTAAATATGGCAAAAGCTTTTTTAATGTTTTAAGTTCCATACATCGATTATACTTGACAGTCTGAGAAGCTGTAACCATTGTCATTTTATTCAGATACCAGATTTGAATGTCATATTTCTTTATATTTTAAAGTTTTACCTAATCTTACCTAGGTTCTTATGTGACTACTCCCTGTTGAGTTGGATTTTATAATCTCTTGTTGCTCATGTTATTTCTAATGATAGAATTGCATTATGTCTGGAATAATACTGTATTTGCCAGTTTATTTGTGTTTAACGTGAGCCTTTTTTTGAATGTTCTCTTACGAAATGATGTTTCTTTTGTTAATTTTTTATTAAGCAAGCACTTATTCTTGTGACCCCTTTTTAATACTTTTATGCTTTCACAACATTATGCACTATATTCTTGTATATTTTGAAGAGCATAAATTTTGCATTTGAATTTATTGTCACATACTTTTTTTTTTTTACATTTTGCCACTAGTGAATAAAATATAATTTCCCCAGGAAGTCTCATTCTTCTCAAATTAATTGTCAAGTGTTATTTTCTGTCACAGTGCAATTCAAACAGCAAGAGCACTCTTTTTTTATACTTCTGTGTTTTTGGCCATTGCTCTTTGAAGTGTTTTTCTCTGTTTGTAAAATCTGTGACACTAATACAGCATAGCACTACATATGATTTTACTGTGAGCTATGAATCCCACTGAAACAGGGAGATAAAAGCCACAGGTATATAGTCAAACAAGGACATATCTGAATAATTCTAGAAACGACTTTAAAAGTATTTGAGATAGCAACATTGCGACTGAATTTACTCTTTAACATAAAGTCACAGAATCACAGAACATTCTGAGTTGGAGGGGAACCACAAGGATCATCAAGTCCAATTCCTAAGTGAATGCCCATACAGGGATTGAACCCACAACCCTAGTGCCATGACCACGGTATTTTGTCTAGCTGAGCTAATGTCAGGGTCGTGTCATCACCTTTTATTTTTTTTTGTACAACCTAACTCCCTATCCCATCATCCCGTTATCTAGACCATGTCAATGACTTACTCACCCATTTCACTGAGAGATCACTCTCTCAGTGAAAAAGGTTTTCCTAACATCCAGTCTAAACCTTCCCTGGCGCAGCTTAAGGCCATGTCCTCATGTTCTAGTGCTGGCAGCTTGAGAGAAGAGATTTACACCCACTTGACTGCAACCTCCCTTCAGGTAGTTATAAACAGCAATGAGTTCACCCAAGTATATGCTGCTGTACATTGTTGCCTAGAATTGTTGAAGCCAGAGCTAATGTTTCTTTTTGGCTTTTCTCCCATTCAGAATGAAGACAAGAGAAAGAAAGTATCAAGATTAGGTATTAAATGTTAATCTTAGTACTGATTTAATGGAAAGTAAGTTTTCAGAAGGGATAGAGGCGATGTGTGTTGGTGGGTTAGCAAACACATCCCAGGTGTCACAAGGAGACACTAGGCAATCATGTAATGATCTGGAATCTCTTTTGGAGTCAGACTCCGAGATAATTTTGCTCTTCTTCTCTTATGTTTACATGGTGCAGGAGAAAAGTCTAGCTAGATATCAATAACTATTGTAAAATTATTGTAGTGTTTTCTTTCCAGTTAGTTCCAAGATATCCTTTCCCTAGTAGCATAAATTTGTAACCGTATTCTGAGTTTCCTACACATAATCTTGGGACCACACTTGCTAGCCAGAAAGTGGCTGATTTTCCCCTATGTCAAAACTTACTTCCAGTCATAAGTAGAGGACTTTTTTAGCAAGGTTGCCACATGCTCGTTTTATTTCAATCTATTAAAAATGGTATTTTTAATGACATATGATTATATCGTCCTTATCAATATATTTATATCAGAATACCTAATTTTCTATTTGAATACATTATTAATTCTAAGCAGTAGTAAAGATGAAACTATAATATAGGCAATGAGTTAAAATTCATCAGCTTATAAATAGAATATATTTTGAAGTGTTGTTCAGTTGTTACTGAGAGGATTGCATTTCCATAATGTCTCAGAGGAAACATCATGTGAACACTTTATACACGGCCCAAACAGTTTAACCAGGAAATATTGTCCAAGATCAAACTTAAAGAAACAGAAGACTATTCATGACCCACCAAAGAAAAACAATGCATTAACATCCAATCAATACATTTAAATGTTCTTTTAGTTTAAGACAATGTATGTCAGAAAACAAGACCTCCTGTAAAGGAAAAACTCCTCCCTCCAAGTTACTGTAAATTTTGAAATTATGAGACTTTTCAAAATGTGGGAAAAATCATAACAATTTTTATTAAAATTTGAGAGAAAAGCAGAACAAGGCAGTGATCAAATAATAACAAATAAAAAACCCGCCCCCAAATCACTCTTCTTTCAGGGAAAGTGAGAAAACTGGGCTGTCTTCGATGAAGTTACATCTGCAACCCGAAGGTGATGCTGGTGGGCTTCTGGGTAGTGGAGGGCTCCAGAGGCTCAGTGGCCCAGCCGGAAGACAAGCAGGTGGCAAGCAGGAATTCCCCTGCAGCAATCAGAGCAATGGCAGTGGTGATAGAGCCAGGCTGGGCATCTGCAGCAGGCAGCTTCATTCCAGGAACACAAGGGAGAGCAGGAGCAGTGGCTGTGAGTCCAGGGCAATGGCAAGTATGAATGAGGAGCTCTCTCTTGGTGAAAGAGGTATCTGTACTGGCGCAGAGCAGGTCTGTGTGAGGAGTCAACAGGTTGGAGCAGTAGGTGGCGGAAAGTCAAGAAGGTCTTCCCAAGGCAGCTGGCAGTGGCAGGCAGTGAGGACCTGGCAAGTCCATACTGTGGGCAGCAAGTGAGGACTGGCCATGAAAGCAGGAGAGGCCACACAGCTCCAGGCAGCAGCACAAGCAGCAAGACAGCAATGATTCCAGGACAAAGAAGAGAGACAAGAAAGAGAGACAAGACCAAAACTCTTGGTCCTTTTTTTTTGTCTTCAGTTCTCCCAGGACTTTAAAGGAAATTCTGCTGTCTTCCATGGCTGATATCTTCATGGCTGTTGGTGCTTGCTCTGGCTCTGCACAGCCCAGCCCTGGGAGAGCGGGGTTGCTGAAATAGGGAGGGGAAGTGCTTCTCATGCCTAACCCTCCTCGAAACCTCATGGTGGCAATGGGAATTTCAATAAGAGAATCCAAATCACAATGTGTGTGTAGATATGTTTCTATAATGGTGTGTCCGCATCATCAGTTTCTGCTGGAAGCGTGGGTTCTTTGTTGCTGCAAGCTTATGTTTCCTCCAGGAGTCACTGTCAGATCCACCACCACCAAGGAACTGAGCATGTGCGAAAATAAATAAATAAATTTTAAAATACTTTTACTTGCAAAAAGTTCATAAACAAAAGTTTATGCTTTCTTCAAGTGGAAAATATTTTTCCAAGAGAAAATATGTCCATAGTAATGAAAATTTTAAATTCTGTAAGAACTATATTTTTCATTACCTTTCAAGTCCTTATAAAATTAAAACATCTTTTTATGATTTTTCATAAAATTTGTTTTTCATATATAAAGGATAGTTTAGCAGCTTTTAGCAGCAGATTTTTCAGTTGCTGCTCTGAATTGCAGAAGAATTCTTGTAAAAGGCAGTATTACAAAGCTTTTGTAATAACTATGAGACTCAACATTTTTAAGCATTGATTTGTGTTTCTTTAGCCAAAGGATGATTCCAGCATGTACAATATCTGATTCATGAATGTTTCTTACCTGCGTGTCAGAAATCAGTTCTCAACAGAGCTGATTTCAACTTTTCACTTTTGCAAACCACACGCTTACTGAAACCTCAGCTCAAAGCCAAGACAATGCCATGTTTTTTCAGGAACTGTTATCTTGCTCTAAATAGACATATTGATTTTAGAGACCTTTAGGTGGTAGAGAGCATTTATCTTTGATCAAGCCAGTAGCTTAAATTTAATTATTGTCTTCCTTCTAGAAATGTGTAACCTAGCACAATGCAAAGCTAAATACCCAATTGTCCTTTTTTTGTTGTTGTTGTTGAATGTGTTCAATATGGTTGAGCCCTTCTTCTGTGTGTTTGATCTATAAACAAGTGAATATAAAATTAAGTTAATAAATCATTAGTAATAGATTCCAGAGAAGCCTGCAGTTCTTTTTAACTGAATGTTAAATGAATATGGTTATATACATAAAACAAATTTGTTAATGAGAGTGTGTTATTGCTCTGAACTCTTTGTAACCTTTGCCATTGTTTTGTAAATTTTAATGCAAATCCATTGATGGCTTTGTCACATTGAAATCAAAATAATCAGACTATAATCAGCATAACTTTCATCTGTTGGTGTTTACATGTTTTGAATGTGCTTCTTTTTTTCTTAATTTGAGAGAAGCTGGATTTGAATATTTATGTATCTCTGCTGAGATGGAGCAACCCCTGATGATGCAAACAGGTGTAATGGGATTCAATCCCAGTTTTAATTACCTGAAGTTGGCTCACCCTACAGCAAATGGAGATGTAGGCTCACCTCTGTTGCCTCCACATAGGCCCACACCCTAACTTTCTTTCCATGAAGGTCTGCTGAAGGATTTATCTTTTTTCCACCGGTCCTGTGCAACTATCTCAGGTATCTGAAGGCATTTCATGTACCTTTAAATGACAGCATTTAGGTAAACATCTTTACCTAATGTGAAGAGAGGTTGAACATTAAGCAAATGTGCAAATGTCCTCGCATAAACCCCTCAATTTCATGTTACTTATAAGAACTGCTTCCTCCTTTTTGAGTTCAAAGTTATTTTGCCTTGGATTTCAGCTAGCTCAGGATTATTACCAGGTTTATCAGTTGAGAACAATCATATAAAATTACACAAAATATTTTTGGCCCGAAATTGCTATTTAAAGGAATAGACAGTGGCAGATAGAGATTGCCCTATCCAAAAGTCATCTTCGTTGCAGGATTTGTAAATTTGTCATGTTTCAAATTCTGAGGGGAAAAAAAAATCTGATCCTTTTTTTCAGACATTATTTAAAACCTAATTGATCAGATTTGTCTTCTGCTATTTTGAGTATGGGCAAATAGGATAGAGGACAACAAGTAATTTCTTGATTTGGAAAATGACTCTACAACCAATGTATCCATCAAATAAGAAGCTACATTTTCGCCTTTACAGAGTGTTCTGATGGTAGGACACTAACTTGAAAAGTAAAATTTATCATGATTAATCGTCATTAAATCTTCCTTAAGGCAGAGCTATTCTTACTGAACTTCCCTATTAATGTATTCGCTTTCCTCTCAAACCTGATTCCTTCCAATTATTAACTAAATCTATTACTGGGGAGTTCCAGGAAGGGTTCTTTGGCTGTAGTTGAAAAATGTTTCTGTGTTGGACAGAATATGTGCAAATTGCATTCACATTCTTCTGTATTAGCTGCCTCATACTTTCCTCTCTCTCTGTTTGGCTAAAACTACACTTTAAACAAGTTTTGTACAAACATTTCTTTCCAAATAACAAGTTACAACCAGTGATTAAACAGATTCTTGCAGTTTTAGGATTAAAACATATTATAGGGATCCAGAAAGATGCCTCTTTCTAAGCACTGGAAGCTGACATAAAAGCTTCTCATATGCAACTTCCCTGTATTCCAGAGAGGGAAAAGGCTTTGTGAACCGAACACGGAACTTTTTCAACAGAAGTAGTAACAAGAGGGTCCAGAGAAGGGCAACGAGGATGGTGAAGNGCATGACTTCCTCCGATTGTCCATTTCATATCTGAACTATGATGTTACATTTTTCTGTTTCAGGTTTCTTATATTCTCCCATTACAGCATTTTAAACTTTCTTCACCACTCCTTTCTGGGATTCTGTCGGTTTTGTACACGCTAATTTTAGCCAGTTAATAAGTAGTGCAGATAAGTAGCGCTCTTGTCCTCTGTGGAATTCTACAAAACACTTCATATCTCAGCAGCTGATATGTCAAACCAGACTGTGACCCTGTACAGGTTTTCTATGGAAATTCAATATTTTACAGATATGCTCCTCTACCGAATCTGGTAAATGTTCAGTAAGTTTCCAAAATTTTAAGGGGAGAAAAGAAATGGAGGAAATTAATAAGAGTTCTGGCGTTCTTAGACATTCATTGAATACCTAACCATGTGATACTAAAAATATTCATTGACCAAGGCAGCTTTTCTTATGAATTCCTGTACTAATATAATGTATTTCTGAAAAGTTCATTGAGCTACCAAGCAAAAACAGTATCATGGCTTGTCACAAGCCACAACTTATAAAAAAATAACATTAAATGGCTGAAGCAAACAGTTAGCAACAACAAAAAGGCAGAAGTTGAATATGTTCAGTTGAAGTAAATTTTTGCAGTTAGAGCAGAGTACTGCAAGGAGACAATATGACAGAAAACAACATTTCGCAAATGGATGCTAACTCACTACCTTTTGGAATAATTTAAAAATCAAAATTGTAATACTTTCAGTATTCATTAAATGAAATATCTGCTGTTAAATAAAGAAGTCAACTTTAATTTCTATCCATCTGTTGACGCTGAGTGCAATTTGCAACAATAAATATTAGCAGCCCACTTTTCATAAATGATCTTACACATACACACTTCCATATGTCCAAACACCCACAGCCTGCTGAAGAGTGTCTGAAAAGAACAATGCAGATAAGCAATGAGCACATTTAAATACTGTGGTCATCATAGTATGAAATAAAATATTATTTTTCACATGAATGTAATCCTTACTGCCTGAGAACTTGTTTAGTGACTGAGCTTGAGGCATAGGGCTCAAATATGTAAGTTCCAATTACTTGTTCTGTGTCTCTTCAGGACATGAATTTCAAGTATTATATAGCATATAATGAAAAGGCAGAAGGATTTTACTCACTTGAGTAATCCTATTTCCTAACATTCATTATCAGTAACTTCACAGCTGCTGTACAGCTTATTTATTAAAATAAAAATTAGGAGGAGAAATCTGTTGATGTCAGATTTATTCAGAGTGGCAAGACTTACCACTTGACATATCTAAGTAATTAGAGGGGGACTTTAGCAGACGATTAGAGCTCAAATATTATACAGAGTTCATTGCTTGTCATGCTGAAATGAATCCTGGCCAGAATAAGGAATTTTCTCAGTAATGCTCTACACTGACATTATGCAGAGATGTTTAAATACTTTATTTCTTTAGAGTCCTCAGTTTTTTTCTGTAGGTAAACACCTTCCTTTATTTTATGTGTCCCTGAAATACCAGCTCAGCAATTCATCCTTAAGTGGGAAAAAATAGATGAATGATTCGACAGAAATACATTTCTTTCAGGGGAAGCATTTGTAGATGAAGGCAAATTTCTAAACAGCAATCCTATCAGAAGAGCAGAGATGATATTGAGCACATGCTTACATATTTTACTAATTTGGAAGCTGCATCATCAATGATGGTTGTTTTATATTTTTGCTTTCATTACTCTGTTGTTCTTTTTTCTGAGAAAGATTGTTTTTATAAAAATGATACACTCCATGATACACCTATCTACTTGTCCTTCTGGAAAGAAGAAGAAAGAAATCTAAGTTAGTTCGGAATAGGCTTTCTTGATTTGTACTGCTCACTCTGCTGAGAGTCACGTCCTAAAGAATAGACATCTTCTAAATGTGCATTCTTAAAAAGATACGTTAACAAAATAGGGGAAGTATGGACAAAATACTTGCAGGAAGAACAGTCATACTAAAGATGTTATTTTGTCTAAACACAGTCCTATGCATGGCTTTATGGAAAGGCTATTTAGCCTCGACCATTTTTCACTGGTCTTTCCATCAACACTCAAAACATTGAACTAGGTACTCAAAGCCTCCCTCCTGTCCTGTGGTGCCAAGCTTACTTTTCATTCTTATCTGACAGGCAGGTTTCATTCTGTCTTTTTGTATTCAACCATATCACTTACTGGTGGTTTCAAAATAAAGTTTATAGATGACAAGAGCATCATCTCTAATATTCAGGTAATTAGAAAAATGGATGATATTTTCAGGCTGATCTTCCTCCAGAATAGCAGAGCATTTGTTGCCAGTAGGATTTAGACATGTTTTTATCAAAAAATATGAAACTTACAGTTTAATCCTCTTTCTTCAGAGAAACATCTAATTTCTACTGTAAAAGGGAAGAAAATTATAACCTAGAAAAACATTTTATTGTTTTCCCGGAGTGAACAGTATAATAGTGGTGGATTCAGTATGGTAATAGAATTTTCCCCAATATATAATCCCTGAATCTCCCTTGTGGTTCTATACAAACATTATAAATAATCTTTCAGTAAACAAAATAAGAGAGCGATAATGAGAAGTGAATTAGCAATCATTTGGACAGCCAGCTGTTTTGGGTTTATGCGTGTGCTGTTTTTTTGAGACATTCCTTCTGCTTTGTTTGAACATACTTAGTTTGCCATCCTGTTATATTTGCAGTGTAGCATACAACAGAAACCAGAAGAGTGCTGTGAATGTTTTTAGACTGCAGTTCAGCATCCTCACAGCTGACCCACATCATACAGTATCTGATAAAGACTGATTGGTCTTAAAAGTGGTCATTGAAATGAAGGAATTTATCTGTCATTAACCTCTTCATTGACACTGCTGTTTGGCAAAATGAAATTTAGCCTTTTGAATTAGCAAGGTTTGGGGTAGTGGAGTGGGTTTTGAACACTTATCCTTCACAAATATTCATTCCACTGTGTTCTCTTCTCTCTGGTCCTGCTCACTGGTAATTGTTGGGAATAATATTTTCCTGGTATGAACTCTCTCATCAGGTCAATTTGGACTTGTTTTCAAGTGGCATAAATAATTAATAATGATGGGCGAAATTAAGATGAAGCAGGAATTAAATTTGGAAATACTTGAATTATATATATATAGAGAGAGAAATAAGAACTTCACTGGGAGAGAGGAAAAAAATTTAATATAACAAATATATATATGTATATATATATATGTTTGAACAATAACAGAGTATTAAAAGGAAGAAAAGAAAAAAAACCAAACCCCACACTGGAACAAGACAACTGTAAACAAATGGCAATATAACCCAGCACAACAGGGTGCCTAGTTCAAAGGAAAAACCAGGGCACCTCCAGGACTCCCGAGGCAGGGGGAATAGGGATCAGGGTAGGCAAACCAGTGGAGTACAGCCAGTGGTCCTTTCCCGAAATGTCCAAAGGAGTGCAGGGAGATCCNTTTTACAATAGAACAAAAGGCCTCTCCTTATGACAAGGTTGCATGCAAATTCTCTATAACAAAAAATGCCCGAGCTGACAGACCTGTCAGCCTGACCTCACTCCCATGCAAAGTCATGGAACAGATAGTCCTGTGTGCTATTACACAGCAACTGCAAAATGACCATGACATTAGAACCAGTCAGCATGGATTCAGGAGAGATAGGTCTTGCCTGAC
>WEKX01007789.1:748-18570 GCA_013390025.1 Pitta sordida
GCGCGGGGGAGCCTGCTGCCAACGCGCACCGGAGCCGCCCGCCGGCGCGGGACTGCCACCCTCCCAGCACACAGCTTGTCTCACTTTCGTGAGGCAGGCGTCCTGTTCAGGGACCAGGGCTACGGCGCTGCCATCGCAAGCCCTCCTCCCCGCAGGGCGGGGTGAGTCCTGCCCCACAGGCACCACAGCACCGCCTCTCGGCAGAGGGGAGTCAAAGTGTGCATGCGTCAGGCAGCTGGGGTCGCGGACGGCTGAATCATATTTGCGAAAAAATTGCTTCGCAAATGGGCGAGGTCGCGAAGGAGAAGTCGCGATACAGAGAGGATTCACTGTATCATTAAAAGTAATACTAAAAAGGTACTCTTCTTTGCAATCTCTTAATCTCTTACCTGATCACATTCTCTATGGTTAGGCTAAACTGTAGGTCTTCATGAGACATTAAATAAAGTTTGAACACCAAAGTCATTTCATACTTAAATACTTCGTGTTACTGACCTACTCTATGTGAAAATCCATTTTTATTCAACTACTTTATTCTAGTCACGTAATTTCTTCTTTTTGCATGTAAGTAAAAGTATATGGCTGCATTTTAAAGATAAAGAAAGGCAAAGCCAGACTGTTGTTTCACTTGTACAAAACAAATTTCAGTTTTTAGTGAAACAATAGTGTAAAATGATTTAAAGCTCTTAAAACCGCACCGCTTTCAGCTTGGATATTTAATTTGTGCATTTTACAAGCACTTTCACATAATAACTGTTTAAAACAGAGAGGGTACTTGACAATGGACTCTTCACATCCATGCTTCAGTAGCTGCATGATAGAAATCAATAGGTTTCTGTTTTCCTACAAGTCACACGCATTTTCTTCTTTTCACTCAAGAGTGCTTTGGAAAAGCAGCTTCCCACCTCTTTGCTTTTCAATAGTCAATCTGCTCTAATTATTATAGTCAGAAATACTGCACTCTTATTATAAAACAACTTCTGTTAAATTCAGTACTTGTTCAGATACCTGGAAATCTTTAACAGTGGTCATATTAAAGCATAAATGAAAACATTGAACCACAATGTTTTTTAGCAAGCATCCCTAACCAGAAAGCACAGGCCAAAGAGGGGATTTACTAGAATGAAATCCCCTAATGTATGTATTTTTAATGGCAAAGTTCTTGGAAGAAAGTACAATGCTCTGATTAAATTGTAAGCTCTACACTCTTATCTGACTTAAATAATTGTGTAATATTATTTAAAAGTGCTACTCAATGAGCATGGAAACAGATAGAAAGCTATGCAGCTATACAGGCCAATTCTACCTGTTGGAAGTACACCAGTTCAGTAGTGTAAGATAAATACCTTTTGTAACAAATTTGAAATGTTCTAGTAGTAGCTGAACTGTCTACAGAGATACAATATGAAATGTCAATTTCCATGTATAAATTGGTCATTTTCACAGAATCACAGAATACTCTGAGTTGGAAGCGACCCACAAGGATCAAGTCCAACTCCTAAGTGAATGCCCATGCAGGGACTGAACCCATAACGCTGAAGTTACAAGCACCACACTAACCATCTGAGCTAATCTCAGGGTCATNTCCACCTCTCCACTCTCCACCCACTCACCCCCCTGGGTGATAGCAATGTATGGGGTTATGTCCAAAGTGAAGAACCCGGCATTTGGACTTGCAAGATATCATATTATTAGAATCTGCCCATTTCTCCAGCCTGTCAAGGTCCCTCTGAAAGGCCCTCCTAACCCTCTGGCAGTTCAATATTTGCCCCCAGCTTGGTATCATCTGCAAACTTGCTAATGGTGGACTCAATTCCCCTGGTCCGTATCATCAATAAAGATACTGAACAGTACTGGGCCCAACACTGAACCCTGTGGAACCCCACTAGTGACTGCCCGCCAACTGGATGTGACACCATTAATCATATTTAGGTTCAATAGCTAAATCACAATAGCACGTTCACAGAATATTCTGAGTTGGAAGGGACCCACAAGGATCATCGAGTCCAACTCTTAAATGGCACCACTGCCTCCCCAGCAGGAATCGAACCCTGGTCTCCTGCATGAGAGACAGGGACACTCACCATGTGCTAAACTGGATTTCTATGAAAATTTGTCAAGTGAAGGCAATTACTTAGATTTTGAAAGCAAACAACAGAATTGCAAATACTTTTTTCCTTGAAAGAAACACTAGAAATGATGAACTTTTTTGACAAGGAAGAGGAATATAAAATGTGAAGGAGAATAAAAGGAAAAGAATATAATTAAATTAAGAGACTTCTGCGGTATATACTGAAAACAGAATGGATCCGAAACAGAGGGACCAACATCAAATGAGCAAACAGCAAGATTGCTTTATTTAACAACCTGAGAAAGATGAATCCAATTCAGTGTGTAGATAAACCACACAAGCAGCTCTGATGCTTATCCAAATCCTTCCCTTTCCTCGCACTGCTTGTAAATGATGTGCCAAAGGTAAACATAGATGAGATGTTATTTTCTAAACCCAATTGTTTTGAGACTTACAGTTTCTGATTTATTATGACATTCTTAACACAGTGAAGAGTTTGGCTCAAAGGCTAGGCTCTCCCGTCAGTTCAGGAACACTATCCCATCTCCTTTACAGTGCCCTTTGTGCACATCACAGTTTCTCTCCCAACTCTAAGCAGGTCCCATTGCCCCTGACCACACCTTTTACTGTAAGTCTTTCCAGATGAAAACTGTATCCCTCTGTACTTACTCTCTTGAACTGGTGTGGCAATCTGTTGCCTCTCATACCAGTTGAATCTCCTCTTGATTTCATGCTGTAGTTTAGAAGGAATATACTGACAGTATCTGCAGTATGTATTTCTCTGCTTCAGAAAGTAGTGTTTCATATCTCTTAAAATGGTCTCTCCCAAATCCTACAAGACTCCATTTGAAATGCAAATATTCTAGAGGAAACTACCAGCTACCTATTTTTAGAAAACCCTTCTGCTGCTTCTAACAAAGACTTTTAGATCTGCAGTCCTAGATTTCAATACCTCTGAGAGCTAACATGAAAGCCAAAACCCAGCCATTTGAAAATTCTCTCAGAAGTAAAATCCTGTGGACTTTTGACTCTTTGAAATTTAAAAAGCATATCTGGAGATAAAACTGTACTTTACAAATAATTAACAACTAACGTCAACAGTCAGAGATCACTGTGTTAGGTACTATGTACGGATTTAATACGAGATAAGCTTTTATCCTAAAAGCTTGCAATTAAGCTTATTAAAAGTGACACAAAGACATGAGAAAGAGACAAGATAATAATACATTAATTATTATTAGCATAAAGAAGAGTCATAGCATACCATTTGCCTAGTCACTGCAAAGTATTAGCACAGTCAAGCATTTTTTAGAAAGCATCTAAAAATGAAAATGTAAGTGACTATTCAGACTTATATGGATCTTTCTTTTTTTCATGTCAAGGGCAGCAGGGAAAACAAGAACAAAGATGTCTGACAACACTGACAACTAAGACCAATGAAGTGAAAACTCAAAACCTAGTAAAACACACTACTAGATTTTGTTTTACAATTTAAGTATCTAGAATGCAGATTTTTCTACCCTTCTCACATGTGTTCATGATTTCAATGAGACAAAATCTGACTTTGTGATCTTGCACACTTACTGGAAAGTCAAATACTCACCTCATCAGTGAGAAACTCCTTACTGAGACCAAAGTCTGTCAGCACCACATGGCCATCAGAATCGAGAAGAATATTCTCAAGTTTTATATCCCGATATATAATCCCCAACTGCAAACAGAATGCAGGAAAAAGTATTTCCAAGAAGTGTAACCACATCAAGGAGACACTGCTGAATGCAATCAAATATGAAGCTACCAAAATTTCCATTATTAGGGTAATCTGACACACGAAAGCTGCACCTCAAAAATGACAAGTTTCAAATGCCTTTGAAGAAATAACTTTAAAATTACTTTAAAATTCTCAGAAATTACACTGTGTATTAACATCTTAAATTTTAAAGGGCATACTGTATATCTCTTGAACCTAAAAGTGACTGAATACTTGCTGTTGAATGTAAAACTCAGTTCAGCTTTCATTAAGAATGAAAATGAATGCTTCTGTTATATGTTCTAGATACAGACCATACATGCTCTTGTAACAGTCTACAAATCTACTTATTACCTCTGAAAATTCTAACGCTTTTCATGTCTATAGTTGTGCCAGAACCCAATTGTGTCGAAACAAGGAGAACTGAACAAAACTACAACCCCAAACTTGTTCATGTTCACCAAAAATTAGCTTTACAGACATATACCATTTCACAAGAATTACTAAAAGTCAACAATCATTTGTCAATAACACATTGTAGACAAAAAATTGTAGCCTTAATCTAGCACGTAAGAGACACTTCACATGGAATTATTTCTAATTATACAACTAATGTTCTCATGGTAGATAAAATTACTTTGAACTTAAAACAACCTGAAAAAATAATTCTCCCTACTAACTTCATTTGAGATGAAAGGAATACAGCTGTAGGTCCTCAAAATCAGCACTGGGATAAAGTTACTTTACCTTGTGGAGATGTTCAAGTGCCAAAACGATTTCCCCAATGTAAATTTGCACCTCGTTTTCTGAGAATCTCTCTCTGTGTGAAAGATGAGTAAAGAGTTCTCCTCCATTTATATAGTCTAAAAAATAGAACAAAGAACCTTATAATTTCACTTTCTGACAAGTAGTATGAGGTACTTTGTAAGCTATTTAGTAACACATTCTGCTATCAGATGCTTTTACTTTATAATAATTCACTAATACTTCACCAGGTTGTACAATACTCAATTTCCTTCCTAGACAACTGAGGGAAGAACGAGACACACTTTAAAATAAGCAGCAGAACTACAAAAGCTGCCTCAGATATTTGTAAGTTGTAAAGATGGGGGGTTTATTTCAAAATCACGTGTTCAGTTAGTATTTAGAAATATGAAAAGAAAGGAGCATAAGTTATATCTACAGTGTATTTGTAGACTCTTATGAAATACTCTTACGAGCATCAAGGTAGACTGACAAAGAAATGTAATTCAGAAAACTGGTATTAGATGAAATATTTAACTATACACAATCACAACATTTTCCCTTCACAAGGGAAACTCAGATGGTAAAACTTACTGGAGGACACTATTTCCACATGATCTCCCTTCCCTCATGGAAACCACATTGTCATTCTTTGCAGGGTTTTCTCACAGTAAGGGAGAGGGGAAAAAAGTAATTACTACAACAGAGCTCCACCATAACACACACATGTTTTAGATGTAGAGCTGTTTATGCCAGCAATGTATCTCAGTCATTAATTTGCAACCTCACACCGTCCATTATTTGATATGAAGTCTACATATACAGAGCAGGGAGCATGTCCCACACCACCTTAAACAATATTTTCTTGAATATTGTTTCTATATTTATTGCTATATTATATTTTATTCTATATTTATTGCTATAAGACTTAAATTCAATTGAATATTAGTGGAATCAAACTGTGAGAAAGATTATTTATATAGGTCAGTTAGTATACAAAAACGACTTAATGAAGTATAAATAACCAACATTTTACAATCACTTCCTTCTGCTAAAACAACTTCAGCATGTAGATAACAGAAACAAATTTTTAAAATATTTCTATCCAGAACTGCTAACTTGGTATAAGGTAAGCTTTGAATTTCCCAGGCACTGTCCTAAGGACTGTGACAGATCCAGACCAACACTGCCACAGGAATGGCACTAGCAGCTTAATTCAATCCAGGTTGTAACACTAACCACAGCCCAATGGAACAACCAGACTTCCAATTCTTGGTGCTACATCAAATGTATTGCTGATACAGTGGAAAAAAAATTACCATTTACTTCAATATAAACTCCAGCTGACAGTGCAGATTGTTTAGCTTTCTTTAAAGTATTAGTTGGTTAACCTTGCATGGTAAGTTTTGTATAGAATTGGTTGTATGCACACAGAAACATGTTATTCTTTCCATATAGCTTAAAGCCAGTGTAAAAACTGGAATCATATCCAAACCTTGTATTCTGGAAATCTGGCAGAAATACAGCTGCACGTCTGTACTTGATTCTGTCTAAATTCACACAGCTATGTAATCTGACAGAACTGTACTAAATATCGCACTGAGGCTCCAATTCTAAAACCTCTTCCAGCTAAAATGGCACGTTCCCACACAGCAAGTTTAGCCAGGTACATAAAAACCCAAGACAGACACTGGTTGCCCCCGAAATTCAAAAGCCTCTGAAAGACAAATTCCAAAACTAAGTTGAAGTGATTTACAGAGACTTACATAAGGAGACAAAGACTTCTAACAAACAGTTTGTGGTTTTCCTTCAGGAGAGTGTGAAGCCCAGTTGAACTATAAAGTACCTTTACATCATCTTGAGTAGAAAAAAATTTTCACTGCTACAAAAAGTGATTAAAAGCAATTTTTCCACTCTAATTATGATCATTTTCTCCTAAAAAAGAAGGAAAAAAAAAGACTTTTCTGGCCCTAATGGGTATTCTGAGAACAATTGTAGAACTTACATGAATAAACAAAACAGAAGGCTGCAATTTTATATTAGCTATGAATTTCTTGTTTCAAACATCACCTCAACATTGTGTTATGGTGGACATGTGCCCAGCTTGCACTAACTACTGTGTAACATTTGTCGGAACTACTGGGTTACTGGGTTTACTTCTCTTTGACTCTTATGAGAGCATAATATCAAGCTTCTAATTTTCCTTCATATAAGACATGTAAGAACCTTTTATGGCTTTCTAATTATCCTAGTCACCTAAATTGCTCCATTACTGTACTATTTTTAGCTAACTACCTCCACCTCAGGTTTGATGTTGGGTTTTGGTGGTTTCTGGTTTTCGGGGGGTTTTTGAGTTTCCTCTTTTCATATTTCTAATAGGATCTCCATTCCAGACAAAAGTATCTTGATTTAAAGAATGGTACTATAACATTTATAATAAATATTCATATTTTGTCTCATTTAATCTCTCAATTTTTTCCAAGTTATTAATCAATAACTGTAATACCAAAATAAATTTGGAAACCTTAATTATTAATGGTTACTATCAAGGAATCACAAAGCTGTCAATACATTTCTAACTACTTATTTGTGAAAATCTTTTACATATTTCTTTAAGTTATAAGCTA
The DNA here is from genome assembly GCA_013390025.1 of Pitta sordida. NCBI lineage: Eukaryota > Metazoa > Chordata > Aves > Passeriformes > Pittidae > Pitta > Pitta sordida. The sequence goes on from WEKX01007789.1 coordinate 7,941, forward strand.
AAAGGAATTGCAAAACTTCCATTTCAATTAAAGGACCATTTACCTCTTTGAATAATTCACTACAAAATGCATCCAAGCATTAAACTAATCATTTATTTTACAGTTACTTTAAAATACGCTAAATAAGAAGGCTTTGAAAATTGCTGGTAATTTTACTACAAATACACTTCATGTACCAAACACTAAACCTGCTGCTAATCTGAAAGGCAGAATTATTTTTAAGTTTGGAGTCGTATCAAACTTTATGAACAAGCTCTACTTGCAATATAGAAATGTGTGATTTTAGATTGTCTCAACACCCAAGTGACACATGCAGGTATCTCAATACTCAAAGACCAAATCATTTCATAATGAAGTTTTGGCAGCAAATGCTTTCAGGTCACTGATGAATTCACATATAGTTTTTGCTGCATATAAGTCCCAGCACCACTAACCTGCCCAGTCAGAGTGGCACACTTAAGTTCAAACAGGAAAACCACAGACACTGTTGAAGATGAACAGTATCTCACTTCCTATGCTCACTCACGCAATCTCCAAACATACTGCTCTTAAGGCCACATGAAAAAAAACACTACAAATCATTGAGATAATGAGGAAAAACCCCATCCATTTTAATATAAGACTTTAATCCTTCAGACTACTCACCTAAAATGAGATGAAGCTTTGTATCTGTTTGGAAGGCGTAATGTAACGTAACTAAAAATGGTGATTGCCTAATGTGCTCCAAGACTTGTCGTTCCGTCCTTGTGTGCTCAGTTGTTTTGGCTTTTTGAACTATTGTTGCTTTCTTCAGTACTTTCATGGCATACAGTTTTCCAGCATCATGACCGCTTACTTTTCTCACTAGGAACACCTTCCCATATGCTTAAAAAGTGGGTAGAAAAATAAACAAACAAAAAAGAAACCAAAGAAACAAAAACCACAGGTTACATACTTGTGCTATATATCTGGCTGATAGCATTATTATTAATTTCAATTACTCATTTTTATGCCAAACAGTAATCACTCGGGCTGAAATCTTCCAAAACACTTTTGCTGTTTCAGATTGCACTTTTCTGAGCAAAATTCAACCAAATGAGCTTCTTAACTGAACACTGCAAGAGTTGGAAAAAACAACCAAACTGTTTCAGTATTTAAAAACAATTTTAAGTGCTGATTATTTCTTCCTCTGTAATAACCAAAACCTCCCATACCTAGAATTAAGCTACAGTTTGGAATAAGAGAGATGCTATTTCTTTTGTCCTCAAAATAATCTGCCCATATTTGCACAACTTACTATTTTCATTATTGGTTTTACAGCACTGAACTTCAAAAAAACACATAGAAAAGTCAATGAATTCTTCCCATCAGTATTTGGTACATAGGAACTTTCTGAGGCTTCCATACTGGATGTAAATGAGAATAAGCTACAGGAATTCTCAAAAATAAAGTTTTCTGAACACAAACAGTAACAGTAGTATTTCCAGAGTTTTAAATACAATCCAAACTGGAATAAAAGTGGCAAACACAGGCATCCTTCCCTGCTTAATTTCTTATTTTTTTAAAGTAAAAAGTACTCCTGGGAACTCAAGACAAATAAATTTGATACTCTGCTAGACAAACCTGTAGAAACAGTAAATGTTAGAATTAGGGTGCAGTCACAGAGCCATGATCTCACTGCAGTTTGAGACACGGTGAGATAACATGCACGACTGAAACACTATAATAGTGGTTACATACTTTTCAGAAAAGAGGCTAGCAAGGCAAGGTGGTGGAGCTGCTCTTTATGTGAGACAGAAACTGGAATGTATCAACTAGATGAAGGAGGAGTCAAGAGCTTCTGGGTAAGAATTTTGGGACAGGTTAACATGTGTGACGCTGTTACAGGTGTCTACTACAGGCCACATGATATGGAATAGGAAGTAGATGAAGCCTTCTACAGACAACTGGAACTAGCCTCACGATCACAGACCCACTGTTCTCATAACCACTCTGGCAACTGCTGGAAAGACAGCACAGCCTGGCTCCTGCACAGCACTGGTGATTAACTATGACACAGGTCGGGGGGGAAGCCCATGAGGAGAGATGNTACGGGGGGGCATGAAGTGTAAGAGAGCCAACTGTATTACATACTTCCCCAAAGCATAATATCAGGGCATCCCTCTGGATAAGAAATCAAGCAAAGAGAGCTGGAGATGGGCATGGCTGGGCAAGGCACTTCTGCCAAAACTCAAACAGGATAAGGAAGTTTACAGAATGTGGGAAAAGAGAAAGATCACTTGGGAGGAATACAGGAACCTTGTCAGAGTAGGGAAGGGATGTGTCACAGAAAGCTAAGGTTCGCTTGGAATTACATCTGTCAAGGGATATCAAGGACAACAAAAAGAATTGCTTCAAGGACACCAGTACCAAAAGGAAGACTTAGAAAAAACATGGACCCACTGCTGAAGGAAGTAGGTGCCCTGGTGACAAAGGGTACAGAGAAAGCTGTTACTGAATATCTTTGCTTTTTTGCTTACTGCTAAAGCTAGTCCTCAGAAATTCCAGATCCTGAGGGCTTTCCCTTCATTGAGAATAGGGTAAAAGATCATTTCAGCAAACCTGATACACACAAGTTCATGACCCCTGAAGGTATGCACCCATGAGTGCTGAGGGAGTTAGCAGATGTTATTGCTAGGCCACNTACAGAAGGACAGGTTGGGGATGCAAAGATTGAGAGCAGCCTTGGTTGCAGTGACCAATGTGAGATGGTAGAGTTCAGGATCCTGCATGAAGGAAGCAGGGCAGTAAGCAGGATTACAGCCCTCTACTTCAGGAAAACTATCTCCAGCCTCTTTGAGGGCCTAATCAGAGGAATCTCATAGGTTAGGTCTCTAGAAGGTAGGGTGGGGTCCAAGTGAGTTGGTTAATATTCAAGTACAGTTGGGTCTCCTATATCACGCATCCGCGGTCTTAATTCGGACCCGCGCAGCCCGACTTCCATGTTGAATGGCGGCCGCGCTGCCGCCCGTGCCCCCCTTGCAGCTGTCACGGCCCCCGCCGTCGTCACCTGCGCCCCCACCCGTGCTGCCCCCGCTGCTGCCCGCATCCCCATCGCCGCCCTGGCCCCGGCCACCACCACAGCGACAAGTCGCGCACGTGCAGTTGCAAAACATGTCTCCTACATCGCTAAAAGTCACGCCGCTAAGATCTGAAGCCACAATACGGGGGGGCATGAAGTGTAAGAGAGCCAACTGTATTACATACTTCCCCAAAGCATAATATCAGGGCATCCCTCTGGATAAGAAATCAAGCAAAGAGAGCTGGAGATGGGCATGGCTGGGCAAGGCACTTCTGCCAAAACTCAAACAGGATAAGGAAGTTTACAGAATGTGGGAAAAGAGAAAGATCACTTGGGAGGAATACAGGAACCTTGTCAGAGTAGGGAAGGGATGTGTCACAGAAAGCTAAGGTTCGCCTGGAATTACATCTGTCAAGGGATATCAAGGACAACAAAAAGAATTGCTTCAAGGACACCAGTACCAAAAGGAAGACTTAGAAAAAACATGGACCCACTGCTGAAGGAAGTAGGTGCCCTGGTGACAAAGGGTACAGAGAAAGCTGTTACTGAATATCTTTGCTTTTTTGCTTACTGCTAAAGCTAGTCCTCAGAAATTCCAGATCCTGAGGGCTTTCCCTTCATTGAGAATAGGGTAAAAGATCATTTCAGCAAACCTGATACACACAAGTTCATGACCCCTGAAGGTATGCACCCATGAGTGCTGAGGGAGTTAGCAGATGTTATTGCTAGGCCACTTTCATTCATTTTGGAAAGACCAGAAGGCAGAGAAGCTCCTGAGGACTGAAGAAAAGCCAGTATCACTCCACTCTTCAAAAAGGGCAACAAAGAAAACCCAGAAAACCACAGGCAATTCAGCCTCATTAAAAAGTATAAAATATTAGAAAAATGAAGAAAAGGATAAAAGGATTCTTCTAATTATGAAGGGAAATAAACATTTCCACTTTCTATTTAGGTTGAAAAAAAAAGAATACTTAAGATTATATCTGTAGTTTAAAAAAAAAATCAGAAATCATATGAAGGTAAGTAAAGAACACAATTCCATTACTTCTAGAAATAAACTAACAAAGGCAACAAATTAAATCATTAGGTATAAACATTAAGAACTAGGCAAAGCACATAAATATGTAGTTAAGCTGTTAACTATTGCTACGTGACACGTAGATGAGTTAAAAAAGATTATACAAATCCCTGAGAGGAAAGGTTAGCAAGTGCTGCTAAACACCAAAGCGAATCTCTGGCTCAGACACCCCGAACTGCAGGCTGCTACAAGTTCCCTAAGGAAATCATCATTGTATGCCTCTCCTTAAGTCATCATGACAGACAGAAAACTGAACCAGCTGGTTGTTTTGTCCAATCCTTATAATTACCTTCACATGACTTTCTCAAACAAGAGTGCTCAAGTACCTCTAACCTGAAAATACATTAGGCAAGAGTATACTCTCCTGATGTAAGACACTCACATTTAACAGGTTATTTTAAAATACTATAGCATACATATGATTGCTTCCTGGGAGTAGTGCAACTCCAGACTATTTTCTGGATTTTTTTCCAGACAGGTAATAGAGAGTTTTAAACTATAAAACGACATGTGGGCTTTTTTTCTACAACTGAGTTCTACTTCGTTCAGTGTACAAAAGTGACACTGCTCATATACTGAACAATTCTTGACCTGACTCATCACACCCCAAGGACTCATGCTTGCCTTCCCTACAGAACTCATTATCTGCAGTGAGAGCTTTCATGAAGTAAGTTTTCACAACATATCTCTCAAGAATGGCAAGTAGAGTCAGAATAGGTGAGTGCAAATATCTTTATTTTGGGAGACAAATGGGAGATATGCAGGACAGTCTCTTTAAAGATTTTCGGTATTGCATTGCATCTCCAAGTTAGTAGTTATGTGACCTCGAGCACACCTAAGCTGGACTCAAAGGTCACCATCTGACCATCAAGAAATGGATAAACAGAAGAAAAAGATTACTCCAGTAAAAAAGGCATGGGTCACAAATCCTGTCATGATGCACAGACACAGGCGATGTGGATTAAGGTTGTACAGATCACAATATTGTAACCACACTAATACTGTTATGCATATGTACCATTTTAATGTTATTCTCCTATTTTTCAATACTGGATGTTAAATTAATTTTAGCACCTGAAAAACAGATCCCTACCTACTACTGAAACCACTGTTTTAAAGAAACTGGTTCCAAATGTAACATTTACATCTTTAGAAGGAGTTACTTCTCAAAAAACATAGGTAACACTTCTGCATTTACCAATGCAACAAAACCCGTGCAGAGAACGGCCTCAGCATGCATTTCTTAACTGCTCAAAGCAGCAGCCCTGGTTTACACCAGTTTTCAGCTGGAGCTTGAAATTGAACTTCCTCCTGCCTTGCTGAAAAGTCCCGTCTACAGCACTAAGCTGAAGTTTCCCTGTGTTCCCACGAAACAGTAGTTTTATCAGAAGAGTTGGAGAACATTAAGTTGAGCTAAATTAAAATAAACAAAAACCTCTTGATTACAACACTTGGCTACCTGTATCTTCAATCACACAATACACATTCTAAGTGACAGAGTGCAGCACCTACTACAGCTTCACATGTAGCATGGAAGAAAATCATCTGGTTACAGCATAATAGCCGTAAGGAAATCTCTAGAAACAATACAATTGGTATAATAAATCCATTTGCAACATAGTGCCTTACCATGGTACAAATTGTTTCTTCACAAATCTGAAAAGGATTGACAGAATGATCAGGATTCTCAGCATTTTTGATGGGAATAAATCTTAAGTAGCACTATTTTAATCAAATGACTCATGATACATTCAACACCAGAATCTCTGATATCATCACAAGAAATCTACTTAAAAGACAACAATGCAAAAGCAATTCATTTGAGTGGCAGCAAGGAGAGAGCACATAAGCTAATTGCAGTACCCTTACTTGGTAATTATATTTCTGAAAAGCTCTTTTAATTTCTCAAAGAGCAACATTTTCATGTTCATTCTCATAAAATCTCATGCACGTCTCATCTTTAGCCAGCAAGATCTGCCCCATAATGAAACATATAGTCAAATATTCACCCTCTGAATTCATTAAAAATACATTATAGAAAAACTAGGACAATATAATACATACATGAACACAAACTGTTGGACTGACCTTGCAGCTTATTAAGAGAAGTAAAATAAAAACTTAAAGGAATGAGTACTTGTTAGTCGCAGATTTATACACGTCAGTTTTTAAGATGATTAAGAGATTTCATAATAGCAATTATACCAAATTTCCACTCAGTTTGCGAGATAGAAAAATATAATTAGGTGCTAGAACTTCCTTTTCACTACTGCCTTAATGAATACAAATTCATAGTAATATATTATAAGTATATATATATATTCATACGTATACATTTAAGTTTGCTTGGCTGTAAGTATATAAATAAGTATATATATTCATAGTACATATCATATCACTACAAGTATCTCACCATCCTAAGTAACAGTTCAGCAGGTCATCCAAATATTCTAAAATACACACTTTCTGAGAGACATTGAATTAAAAATATAAAGTCTTCTTCTGTACAAATGCAAGCACACTAAGCCATTGCAGCACACCAGGTAATTACTGCAGAGAAAAAACATGCCATTTTTATTGCCTATAGTGCATAGGATGGTTTCTGCGGACTTCTAAATCCATCAACACATTATATTAGTATACAGACCGTTTTGAAATCAAGATTTTCAAGTGTTAGCATACGCTACACCTCTTTCTTAGATTACTTTTTTACTGTCAGCATATGACCAATCATGAGAAAATGAAGGAAAAGGGTCAGAGGCACAAAAATTCCATTGTATTCTTGCATGATATGTGCCTAATGACCTTTTTTCTCTGCACTTTATATTTAATCTTCCTATGGAATTTTGAAGAACTCTCACTCTGTAGGCATGCATTAAACTCTCACTCTGTCTACATGCATTAAAATTTGGCATGTCGCAAATTTAGAAAGCTCTAGTGGCTAAAAATGGGTGAAAAAAGCCAAGCAGAAACCTAAACAAGAATCAAATAACGGCACTCCAACAAGCATTCCCAATTTTTATTGTCTGAAACCATACTGTCAAAGACAAGGCAAGTGATGATCAGTAAAAAAGGCAGAAAGTGACAGGAGACTGCAAGTTGCATCTCAAAATATACTTTATATCAGCATTCTGCTTTTGTTTCTTTTTTGCTTTTTTACCTTTTCTAAAAAAGTGTTATTACAGTAAATAAGCAGAACAGACAATACATGTCTAACATTCTTTTCTTTTTTAGAGCAAGTAAGTTTTTAGAAGGCAGTTCTCATATGCAAAACATTCTAACACTGGATAAGCATTAATTTTGAATTATTACAAAAATTAAGGTAAAACCTTTTCTTCCAAAATTGGTCTTCAAAAATTGCACACTACTGAAGTTTGAAGAAGTCAGAACAATTAACCAAGAGCTGCCTTGATCATCATTATCTTATTTTGTTCTTCCCTTCTTAAATGTAGGATTGTTTGCTATTCTCTCCAGTTACACTGAACCACCTCCATCATTATTCCCAGTGAGAAATCTTTGCTACTGATCTCCAACTTAATGCCCAGATTCTTTCAGAATTCTCCAACAGATGAAGAAAATTAATTTGTCCAGGTTCTCAGATTGACACAGTCCCCCCTTTTCAGTCTGTTCTTCATACAGAAAAATAATTTCCTAATTCCAAGGCCTGTCACAAATCAGCAATCCCAGCAACTATTCAGTGCACAGCCTAGCCATTCTTAGCAGAAACTGAAGTGAAATATTTCACTGGAGTTTGGGATTGTATTTTTAAACACTCACTAATTTTGGCTCACACTCCTAAGCACAGTATCCCCACTTTTTTTCCTCCTCTTTTAATGAGAGAATATTTTATATTTTCCTCAGCATGCTTTGAAATGACTAACTTCTATTTCAGTCTTCACTTTATCAGAATGCTTTCTGACCTCCTAGATGAAACTTCATTATACGTTCCTGTATAACAAGACTTTAGAGATGATTCTTTGAATCTGACGTTCAGCCCACTCATTTTGTTCCTTTCATAGGAATAAATCCTTCAGATTCTAAGCATTTTCCACATATAAGGAGAAAATCTTTCCTATATAAGCACTTAATTCCAAAAGATCACGTGTAAAATATTCCCTTTTATACATGCTAGTTAGAGTCTTGATTCTCATTTTTATCTCTTCATTAGAGGACTGTAGGTCAAGAGGTGGAGCAGATTATTAATGCACATGCTCATGAACCACTTGTATTGTATCGTCTTCAGCACAGCTGAAAGAGTGAATCAAAGTGGCATTCATTAAAGCCGAGTAGGAAAAAAAGAATAATCGGTAGAAAAGTGTATGACCCAGAATGAACTCTTACAGTGTTTTGCTGTTTTAAAAACATATTTACAAAGAATGAAGCAAATAAGCTAAGTGGGTGTGCATAAACCAACACAGCCACCTTCTGTTGTTCCCTTCCTGGCTCTGGGAATCAATTACATTTCTGTAGAACAGACACTAGCTTCCCATGTGCCAGGGAGAAAAGCTTTAACTAGACAGGAGGAATAAACTGGAAACATGCATTCAGTAGACAGGAAATCTGAAAATTCCTTATTAGCATGGCTAGAGAGTAACAGAAGGACACGAGGACTTAAATGAAAACAAAACCAGACTGCAGCTGCAGTAAGTATATACTGAGTACAACACAGGCAAGCCAGAGAAGTTAGGCAAGATATAATGTGCTCTCAGAGCAACAAGTACACTATTAACAGCTTTTTAAAGAGTGACATACTGTCATGTGTTTTATTTTACTGACGTAAAGTGTTACTGATTTTTTCAATGGGGAATTTATTAATAGTAGAAATTCACTTCAGTACAGTGGTGAGTGTCCCCGTCTGTCAAGTGGGAGACCAGGCTTCGATTCCCGCTGGGTAGGCAGTGGTGTGGTTTAAGAGTTGGACTCGATGATCCTTGTNTAAGAGTTGGGCTCGATGATCCTTTTGGGTCCCTTCCAACTCAGGAGATTCTGTGATTCTGCAGTATCTCCATAGTGCAACGTAAAAGGAGATAACATTCATCTGCTTTGATTTCTCTTCTGCAGGTCAAGAGGAATGTGTTTACTATGATACTATCTTAATGTAAAACATGAAAATATAACATTCTTCCAATTGAGAAAGTGTGTGTAAGAAGAAACGATACTTATAAAAGAATGTAAGAAATCAATTCACATTAAATAGTAAGTATGAAATTATGCAAAGCCATAGCATGAAAAAAACGTTACCACAAAGAATTGCTTCCACAGGAAAAACATCAGCACACAGAAACTATTTCTAATACCCATACATTTTTGCATTTTTAAAACACAAAGCTTAAAAATGAAGATTTATTTAAATTTTCACTGCTGTTACCTGGAAAGAATCATCACCAAGTCTATTAGAAAGTAGCACAGTATTTAATTTAACATGTTTTGAGTATCTTTGTTGGTTATTCCAGTTGCTCCATAGCAGGCTATACTTAAAAATACTGCAATCAGTTCAAATGTCATGTACAATCATCACTTAATTTACTGCAAGGTTTTAATATATTCTGCCTTGCATTACTGTAGATTAAGTATCAGTTTGCAAACACTGCATGCTGCATAACTCCACAGTGAAGCATTTTAAACAGGGTCACAGTTTTATTCAGCATTAACTGTATTACAGCACTGTCAGTAACACCTAAAAGCTCACATCACGATAAAGCTTTCACTGCCAGAGTAAAGATAGCTCTTGTCTACTTGCTTATAGCAATGCCCAGAATATTTCCCAAGTTAGAAAATAAAACCTCCTCAACAAGAACATCTTAGGAAGGTTGCAGAACCTCTGCTACTGGAGGCTTTCAAGAATGAATCACTGTCAGGGATGATGCAGGTACGTATAACTGACTTTGTCTTGGGCCAACCAACTAAGGGACCACTTCAAGTCCGTTTCTGTCCTGTTTTCAGTGATCTCATGTAACTACAAACTCTGAAAATTGGTAGATGGTCACTTCCCCAAAAAGCAAAAAGAACTAGGTCCATTCTGATCAGGTCATTGGCATTTAATACTATCCAGTATAGAGCGAGCAGCAACCTCTGACACATGCAGTGCATGAGTCTTGGCTCTGATAGGCTTGTGCAAGAATAAAGCTTCTAGACTCTCGTGATGGTCAAGATTTCTGAAGCAAGAATCTCAGCCTGTGATTAAAACTGCATATTTAAAAATTGTAAAACAAACAAACACCTCCCAAATACAAACCAACCAACCAACCAAAACACACAAAAACATGCGCCCATACACATACACAAAAAAACCCAAATAAAAACCACAAAACACCACCACAACTACTCTTCCTACAAATGCAATTCCAGGATACTCAAGGAGCCTTAAAGTTTGCAGGAACCTGTTAGTCAGTTCTTGAAATAGTTTGACATCTACTAAGACAGAAGACATTTCTAGAGCAAGAAGACTACTAGAGCAGGATGAAGTCAGACAGGCAAGCTTCACCAGCTTTTTTGTTTTACTTCGCACATAC
>WEKX01007793.1:0-15254 GCA_013390025.1 Pitta sordida
TGAGCTAAATACATATTAATGAGCTGACTGGTGTCGCAGCACTATCTGTGCACATGCATGGACCCACAACTCACTGAAAAATAATCTGCAATTAATTGAAAATACAAATATGCAGACTGTAAATATGCGAGGGTTTACTGTATTTGTGAAAAACCAAGGCTCGGGTTCAAAGTGAGAACTTTTGATTCCAATTTATTCCAAATTTACTCATTTATATATTCATTCAAATTTGCACATTTTTCACTTACCTTCCTGCCTTCTAATATAATATGTGATAAATATAATATGTACTACAGCATGTACTACATGACACACATCTGTGTAATAATGAATATCTTTCTGCACATGAGAAATACAATGTGTTTTCTATATTCTAAATAAGAAAGTGTCATTTGTAGTGAATTAGTGAAAATAATCATTATTAAGTACTTCTGTTTTAAAAATACCCAGAAAAATCATGGCTACAATCACAGAATCACAGAATATTCTGAGTTGGAATGACTCAACCCACCTCACTACCTGTTCATGACAGTGGCCAAATAATTAGGAACACATAGAATAGGGTTAGGCTTCTCTCTCTGTATCCTCCATCTTGCCACAATCTGTGCTTAGGACTCATAAACTCATATACCTTTTGTTTCCCAGCATATTGTTTTTATTAGCCATCAGTACCACTTTATTTTTCATTAATTTTTCTTGAATTCTATTGAGTCTCAACCACTTCCTATCATAGGGAGTTTTCTACTGTAACTATATGCTTTATGAAACAGTATTCCCTGAAAATTTAATTTGCGTCCCATAGCTCTTGGGATGCTAAACACAATGAATGTTTGATCCCAATTCCCATACCTCATGTGCTTATAGTCATAGGTACCTCTATATACCTGTTGAATTGCTTTCAAACTACACTGATCAATCTATTTAAATTTTCCACTGAGAGGAGACCTTGCATGAATTAGATGATAATTTTATTTCCATATATTTTCTACAGTGTAAGAGTTAGGGAAACAAACACTAATTAAACTAGATCTGAGACGACAAAGTGACTGAAGCAGAAAAAATTGTTGCTGCATGTATAGTGTGTGATGTGAAAGTAACTGAGGGGTAGCTAAAAAGAAAAGGTCGGCAAAGTAACTCACAAGTTCAGTTTCAGTGAGGATGAATGAAATGTTCATGAGTTACACTATTGAAAATGTATTAGCAGTGTTTAAAAAATGATTTGGTCTTGATTTAGTTCTGAAGTCAATAGGAACAGTGGTAGGCCAGTGATACTGATGTATACATTCCCACTGCTACAATTTGAAAGCCCGTGGATTGCTTGTTCTGGGCATTGAATACAACAATTAAAATGGAAAACACTCATTGAGCAGAGGTGAGCTTTGGCTTTCCTGTATGGTACAGACACAGAAAAATAATATGTACTACAGTTATACACCCTCATTTGTGAGGAACGGGTCATGCCAGGGGCCTCATGAAATGTCAAACTTGCAAAGATGTGCAGGTCATTAATATGCATGCAGGCCACGCCCATTGCTCCACCCCCTGGCACTCTGGAGTTCTGTGGACAATTTTCCGCTCCTTCCCATGGTCTCTCTCAGCACAGGGGAGCAAAGGGAACTGTTTCCGAGTGGCTGCTGTGACCACCCATGCTCCCAGCCCAAATCCTGCCCTGCTGCTTCCCCCCCAGCCCCCTGGCTTGGCCCCGGCGCTTGCGCTGGCCTGGCCCCAGTGGCCCCACGCATGCTTGCCCTGCCTCTACGGTGGGGAAAGGGTGTCCCTGAGCTCTGGACAGCATTCTCAGAGCCTGGAAAAACCTTTACTTTGCAACACTGCGACACCCCGCTTATGGCGGGGTGGAGGGCATCAGTATTGGAGTTTCTTTCCATTTAACACCCATTGATCCCGGTAGAGGCAGTGCTGCCCGGGCTTTGACTGGGCTTTGAGTAACAACGAAAGGCATGTCTTGTGACAGTGCTGCTCTGGGTCTCAGCGGAGCGCACAGGAGACACACAGGCCCGTGTCAGGGACCAGGACACGGTGCCACAGTGCTCTAAATGCCATTGCAAGCTAGACAAACCATGCATCCTCCCCGCTGCCGCACGCTCTGCACACTGCCACATGCCCACAGGGAGTGCCAGCACTGCCCCTTGGCGAAGCAGAGACACTGTGTATGCATTGGTGAGGAAACCTCACAGATCCCTGAACCTGAACTGTGAGAAATTTTCCTCACAAATCGCTGGGATCATAATGGAGGGATTTACTGTATCACAAAAATCCAATACAACTAACACAGTGACAAAACAGTGATGTGTAAAATGCAGAAAGAGAATTCTGCAACAAAGATTTAACTAATTTTGACTCATAGAATATCCTGAGTTGGAAGTGGCCTACAAAGATCGAGTCCAACTCTTGACTCTGCAAAGGACCAACCCAAGAATCACACATTGTTTAGGGTTGTGAAGAAATCTGACTCAAAATATAACAAAAAACATAACAGTATCTTATACAGTTCAATTAGTCTCAATGCAGGTGCATATGATTACAGTCATACCTTGTTCATTCATGACTTCATATTCATGGCCTCAATGATTCACATAAAATTTCTCTGTGAATCCAATTCAGTGATTCATAGATGCAGTGTGTAGTTCCACAGCATGGCATGGGCCTGTTCCACGGCAGAGGTGGCACAGTCCACCCACCCACCCATTGCAGGATTGGGGGAATTCTTATAATGTAACACATGGCACTGTGGGGTCCCATTCCACATCTTCAGGAACCCGGATTGCTAGCCTGGCCATGCCAGGACCCTATGTGTGTGTTTGTGTCTGTGTGTGTTTTTTTCCATAAATACAGTCAGTCGGGAAGGCAATGCTGATGCTGAAATGCAAGCAGTAATTCCTGTGTTGTCCTGAGATCCCAGACAACTGGTATTATGCATAGCCTCAGGTAAAGCGTGCTGGCAGCACGGAGTCTGCGTTATACAATGGCCTGCGGTATGCGATCAGTGACTTCTGTCTCCGGGGACCAGAGCCGCTGTAGTTTAAAGGAGAAAGCCCTGACTCTGAGGCCCCCGCCACCTTAAAGGGGCCCCAGTGTGTTTCAGTGTTGCAAATTTGCTATATTCATGCCAATAATTTACCATATTAGTGTCTGAGCCAAATTTGTGGATTTAATGTTCCGCGGGACCCTCACAAGACCCAAACCTTGCAAATCTGGAGGTATGACTGTATTTAGTTCTTTCTTTGAAAAATGTAAACTGTGGAAGACAGAGGTCCTCAGTAAGCCAGAAATCGATCCAGGAGCATCTAGTGCATCATCCAATTAGAGAGACTGTTGCTGAATGATATCACTAATGTTAGGAATGCATCGAATTTTTATTAGCTGTTAAAGATATCTATAAGAAAATCTTGGGTACTTTTGGATTTCTGAAAGTTCAAGAACAAACTGAATAATTTTATGAGGTCCTGCAAATGCAGTATTTATCTGTCCTAAAGCAGACCCGTACAATACATATGTGGTACTGCACTATTTACCTTCCTAGTTAATAGAGAGAAATATTTCTTAATTCTCCATTGTGAGAAAGACATCAAAAATAGGCCAGCTGAACTGCCCTTTAAAATTGCTTGATAACTTTTCAGTAAATATTAAGCATGACTTGATAAGTGCCTAAGAGACAGACATCTGCTCTGTAGCCATTTGAGATTATGTAACAAATCTTACTGCAACTGGTGTCAAAGTGCTGTTAATGAAAGCTTGACTGTGGGCATTACTGCAGTCAATTCACAAAATGAAAACAACCCAAAATCTCAGGTTTTTCAGAGGAACAAATACCTTTCATACACCACCTTGAAATATCATGTATTTCAATATTCCTCTTCTATAATAAAGTAATTCTTGGACATACTCTTCAAAATATTCTGTCAAGTTGTTTTAGGGTCTAATCCTGTAAGAATGAAGTATACACAATTTCTCTGGGTGGAGTCATGATATTTCCTTTGCCAAAATTACAGGACAGATCAGTTCTATATCACTATCTGAAACACAGTGATTAATTTCAAGGGTCCTGAACTGCTTTGATGGATGGAGTGATGTTGGGTTGAACTCTTGCCTGTTCTAACAAATCCACGTATTTCTTATGATGGGGGCTCCAGAACTGGATCCAATACTTCAGGTGGGGCCTCATGAGAGCGGAGCGGGAAGGGAGAATCCTCTCCCATTACCTGCTGACCTTCTTTTTTCTTGCAGCCCAGGATGCAATTTGCTTTCTGAGATACAAATGCACATTGCAATTTATGTTCAAATTTTCACCCAAGAGAATCCTCAAGATCTTCTCCATATGACTGCTCTCAATTATTTCTTTTCTCAGCCTGTACCAATGTCTGAGATTGTTTCAAAACAGGTGTAACATCTTCCACTTGGACTTGTTGAACTTCATTAGGTTCTCATGAGCCCACTTCCTAACTTGCCTCCTTAGGTTCTCCTGAATGACATCCTATCCTTCTCCTGTGTCAACTGTATCACTCAGCTTTGTGCCATCAGCAAACCTGTTGAGGATGTACTTGATCTCTCTGTCTGACTCATGGATAGAAATACTGAAGAGTACCTGTCCCAAAACAGAGAAGTGAGTGAGGGACACCACTCCTCACCAAGCTCTACCTGGACACAGAACCATTGACCACAACTCTGACTGCATCTATCCAGACAATTCTTAATCCACCAAATACTCCACCTTTTAAATCCATGTCTCTCCATTGCAGAGATAAGGATATTACATGGTACCATGCTGAAGGCCTTACAGAAGTTGTCAGTCAATCTTCCCCTGTTAACAGCTGCAGTCACTCCATCAGAGAAAGCCAACAGATTGGTCAGACAGAATTTGCCCTTAGTGAAGGTATGTTGGATGTCTTAGATAACTCCTTTGTCATGCAAGTGCCTTAACATTGCTTTCTATAAAGAAATTATCAATTATAGTAAACTAGCATAAAAAATACCTACTGCCAGTAGTGTCAGTGCTTTCTGAATAGAAGTGAGAGGAAGCACAGTCCAAGAGGCGGTACGTATTTACAAACTGGCTGTTGAGTACTTGGCCACAAGAGTGATACCAGCACTGTTTCTCTTTGTACTGTGTCAAATACAGAGCTTTGCATTTTCAATTTGCACTGGTGCACTGCTTCAGACAAATTGATGCTTTCATCTTGTCCTCTTCTCTCCTGCTGCATGTGTACAGTATATCCACAGAAATGTGGAAGGTGCTGCTTTATTCAAGTCACAAATTTACATCCACACACTGGACAGTGTTTAAAAAACCTGTACAATTCCATGTCCCCTACCAAAGGTCAAGCACAGGTAATGTGTCTCAATGTTAAGAATGAGAGCAAATGTAGGAAGAAAGCTCAAGGGTTTAAGCCACTCCTTGATGCAGTCTGTTTCATTATGTTCCCCCACTCAGACTACAAGGCTGCACAGCTTCTAGTTCCCTTTTCCCTCCTCCATACACAGCTGCATCTAGTCTTTCATATCATAGCCAAATCCTCACCCAAAGCTCTGTTAGATCTACCTCTATTTCTGTCAGCCTCCAATAGCGTATGACAAACTGGTTTGTGAGAGATTACAAAAAAAAAAAAAGGTAATTTAATGACTTATACAGTTAACTCCTTCTTCCAACTATGTATGTAGCTGAGACAGCTTCTAAGACATTATTTACTGATTTGTAAATACAGTCATACCTCGGTGCATTGCGCTTTCTCCATTGCGACGTCCCCAAATTGTGAAAATTTTCCCTGCGATTCTGCCTCAGTGATTCGCGAACTGATTCATGGAGCTTCCTAGTCGATGCATGTGTCAGTGCCTCTGCTTTGATGAGGGGTAGCGCTGATGCCCCTGTGGGGCACTGCCTCCAGCTCAATAGGGACAGCCACAGATCACTTCCTTATGAGTGCTGTGGAGGTTCCATGGCGTTTATAGTCCCACAGCACCATGCTGAGGTACCTGCCTGGCTCCTATGTGTCTCCATGGCCAGTCCCTATCGAGGAAGGCTTACACCATGATATGCCTCAGGACATGCACGGCGTTTTAGTCCCGTGCAGGGAAGCATCAGTGCTGCCTGCCTGCAGTATGTCCCGACCGGCCGCTGAGACCCAGCACAGCACCGCCACATGTACGGCCAGTGTTGCCACTACCACACTTGGGACCAATGGATGTACATATTGTAGCCGCTGCAGTTAAAGGGAAAGAAACTCTGACACCAACACCATCCCTCACCATAAGGGGCCCCAAGTATTGCAGTGTTACAAAGTTAAGGTTTCCCAGGCTCCAAGAACTCTGACAGCACAGATGCGTGTCAAACCGAGCCCGAGGACACCTGTTGACCCCCTTCCCCACTGTGGCCCCAGATCTTCCCCACTGTGGTGGCAGAGCAAGCATGCACGATGGCAGCAGCCCAGTGGTGGCTGCGGCAGCGGCAGTGTGGCCAAAGAGGAGCCCAGGGAATCTCCGGAGGTCTCCCCAGGCAGAGAGGGCTCAGAAATGCTCCCCTTTGCACTCCTGTGCTGTGAGAGCCCATGGGGAGGAGTGCAAAAAGCTCCTCAGTGCTCCCAATTGGCTGGGGATGGGGAGATGGGCATGACCTGTATGCATATTAATGACTCATGACTGTTCAAGGATTAGCTGATTTGTGGGACACCCAGGAGACCCATTCCTTGTGACTATAGATGTATGACTGTCCAGATAAAAGAGTCTAGTGCTACATAATTTTTGCTGTCGAGAAGTGCCTTGGTAAGAACAACATATTTGTGTTGTGGTTGTTATGGAAGTATTTTTCTATGATGGTCTTCAAAGAGCTAGAGGCCATTTCTGTACCTGTAGAATTCTAATGACAGCTTCTGCTCTTATCTCCTGACTCCCATGTTATTAAAATAAACAAACAGAATTTTCTGCAGACAGAAAGGTTCTCAATTATTAGAAATTTCACTACACTGTCCAGAAAACAGCTCTGTTTGCAGACTATCCAAATGGTTTCATGATAATGTGGCAGATCTCTAATTCAGAAGACAGAAAAAAAATGTAAAAATTTACAGCAGAAACCTGTAAAGCTATATATCTTAAGAACAGAGCTGTCTCACATTTAATAATTACTTACTCCTTATGGTGGGTTGTGACTGTAATTTAGTTTCAGATGCAAGTTAACCTTCAGAGAAGTGCTTTATATTTACAATGCTGATGAGGCATGCAAAAGTGTAACAGTTTATCAGGATTTTAGGCTATTCCTTAGACCTGAATACTCAAAAGGATAAATCTTGCCATCTCCCTTTGCAGACTACTGTCTCCTGCCACCTCTTTGGCTGAAGACACCATGTTTATTCAACTTTTGGAATACAATAACAGAATAATACCTCACCCTTCATGAGGAAGGGGTCTTGTCAGGGTCTCGTGAAATGTCTAATTCGCAAACATTGGAATGGACTGCCCAGGGAGGTGGTGGAGTCACCGTCCCTGGAGGTGTTTAAGAGAAGACTGGATGAGGAGCTTTGTGACATGGTCTAGGTAGGGGGTGTGGGGCTGGATGGTCCTGGGTCCCTTCCGGCTCGGAGTGGCCTGCTAGACTGTGAGGGAACTAGGTTGTGCTACTGCTCTGGGATGGGCTTTCAGTCTCTGCACGGGTGTTAGATGGTGAGTTGGACTAGATGATCCTTGTGGGTCCCTTCCAACTCATAATATTCTGTGATTCTGTGATTCTGTAACATGTGCGGATCATTAATATGCATACAGGCCATGCCCATCGCTCCACCCTCCACCAATCAGGAGCACTGGGGAGCGTTTTCCACTCCTCCCCACGGGTTCTCTCAGAACAGGGGAGCAAAGGGAAGTGTTTCTGAGTCCTCTCTGCCTGGGGAAACCCAAGCAGGGCACGCTGCTGCTTCCTCAGCTGTTGCCAGGCTGTTGCCACCGTGCATCGCATGCTTGGACTGCCTCTGTGGTGGGGAAGCTCTGGGGCCGTGGTGGGAAAGGGGTGTCCCCGGGCTCAGGTCGTTGCTCTTAGAGCCTCAGAAACCTTAACTTGTGGGCACGTCCCGCTGCTGCCCTGTCCCAGCACACAGCGCTCGCCCCACCACTGCTGTGGCCATCCCACCCCCACTTTCATGGGGCACTTTGCCTGGGGCTACATCATCACCATGTATACCGACGTGCAGTCCCTGAGCAGAGACCGCATTGCTTTCCCCACCTGTGTCTGTGGAAACAGTAACACACACCTGCCAAGGATCAGTCCCCTGGCTGGGCTTAGAGTAACAGGGGACAGTATGACTTCTGGCAGTGCTGCACTGGGTCTCAGGGGCCGCCTGGGGCATACTGTGATGTGAGCCTTCCACTGTAGGGACTGGGCATGGAGACACACACGAGCGGGGCAGGGATCGGGGCACAGCGCCACAGGACTATAAGCGCCACGGAAGCAAGAGGCACCATGCGCCCTTCCTGCAGGGTCGGGCCAGTCCTGCCCC
The DNA here is from genome assembly GCA_013390025.1 of Pitta sordida. Lineage (NCBI taxonomy): Eukaryota > Metazoa > Chordata > Aves > Passeriformes > Pittidae > Pitta > Pitta sordida. The sequence goes on from WEKX01007793.1 coordinate 8,496, forward strand.
ACAGGGAGCGCTGGCATTGCCCCTCAGTGAAGCAGAGGCACTGTGCATGCGTTGACCAGGAACTTCCTCAAATCACTGAGGCAGATTTGTGGATAAAATTTCTTGCAAACCAGCGAGGTTGCAATGGAGGGGTCTCAATGCAGCGAGGTATTAATGTAATGCAAATACAGGGGACAAAAGGAAGTGCAAAACCCAAATAAACAAACAGGACAGCAAAAGATTTATGACAGATTTTCAAACAGACTATCTAACTGAATGTGACAAAGAAAGGACAGTATAGTCAGATGATTCATTTTGCCCTCAATGCACAAAATCAATTAATCACTGCTTTACATCTGACCTGTTCTTTGCTGTACAAGGGCTTTGTGGTTTAAAGGAGGTAGAGAATTAATGCATCTCCCATGCGGAGGTTTCTGGTAGGAAATAGATCCCACAATTCAAACTGTATATGTGCCAGACAGCATCCTGGTTAGTCAAAATGCCAAAAAGCTTCCTCCCCCAGAGCCAGAGAATACCCTTTAGCCAATAGTGTTGCCTCTGCTTATGTGCTTCTGGAGGACAAACTGTCAGCCATGAAGATGGGCCAACAGGCATCAAAATCCCTGTAAGTTTTGTCACCCTATATAATGCCTGACTGCAGGTTATCTCCTTTGACACAGCAATAGACACTTACAAACACAGAACCAGCTATACAGGAAGTACAACCACCAACAACAGCAAATATAACAGCTACCAACTCACACAGACCATATGGCAAGTCTTGACCCATGGTCGAGTAATCTCCCGCCATAAGTGGAGCCTAGTTCCTCACTGCCCCAAGCCACTTTGTCTCCAGGTACAAGTCAATGTTGCTGCTGGATCACGTCTCTTTCCCTGTCACCACAAAAACAAAGCCAGCTTGTGCTGAAATATGTCTCAGCTTAGTAAGTCACATTCTAAAAACCTGTAGTGTTGAGAAGCTGATCCTTCCTCTCTCTACCTGTGCATTCCAGGTGGAAAGAGTGAGAGAAAGATGTTGTCATGGGATAGTGTTTGAGGTATTTTTATTATGTACCTGTCGACAAATTCCTCTCCATTTCCTTCCAGGAGTGGGTCCAGGAGGGGAGGGGGCCTGGCAGCCAAGCAGTGGCAGGGGGTGCCAGGTGCCGCTGTGAGCAAGGGGTGGCCCTGGGATGCATCCCGAAGCTGTGGAAATGAACATGCTTCTAGTAGTGGCACTGAGCGGCGGTAGGTGCTGGGTGCTACCGTGAGCCAGCGTTGGCCTCAGGTTGCATCCCGAAGTTGTGGAAGGAACACACTGCCTTGCAGCCACAGTGAGCAGTGATGGCAGGTGCCGGGTATGGCTGTAGATGGGGAGTGGCCCTGGGCTGCATCTTGGGGCTGTGAACTGTCAACCGTGTGACAAGCATCCATCTTGTAGGGGTGTTTAAATATTGCGGGGTCTGTTCCTCTTTCAATGGTAAACAGAAGACAGAAAAGATTGATGACTTGGAGCCGGTTACCACTGGACAGAGATGGAGTGGTGGTGGGATGAGGTAGAGGGGCTTTTAAAAGTTGTTGCTTTCAGGGGTCCAGTCTCTTTTTTCTTTGGAGCTGCTTCAGGGTAGCACTGCGCACTGATACTGCAACTGCTGGATCTCCTGTGGCCATCGTCCTGTTTCCTCTGCACTCCCATGATTGGCTTTGACCTCTAGTTGCCCTTCATTTGAGCTGCACTCCTGCCCTTTGCTGGCAAAAGACTGACGCTGTTCTCATCCCAGCGACAAGCAGCCAATTCTGGACTTTGTCCTGCTACTGAACCCTTTTGCTTCTGGGACCGTCCCTGTAAAAAGCAGCCAGACTTGGACTCTGCCAGGCTGCTGAATCCTTCTGTTACAGTTTTATCCTTTTGGGGGTTTGGGGGAGAGTGGCTGGTGTGGATTTGGGTCCCAAGCACGTTAGAGTTTAGGGCTGTGGGGGCGTGATTTGATTTGGTTTTGGTTTAGTTTTATCCCTTGTTGCTGGTATTATATTTGTGTACAAACATTTTCATTTATATTTGTAATGAATCTTGTTATACAGAATGCCCCCGGAAGTTGGGGGTGGGGGGGGTGCAGGTCTGGGCAGGTCCCATGAGTTATGCATTCTATGAAGATACTGAACCCATGAAAATTCAATTACCCCCACCGGTAGCCATGCATGCTTCACTAATTATGTCTGGCGGGCAGTCCTGGGAGTGTGCTTGCACTGTAGTACCTCATTAAAGTGGAGGAAGCATCTTTTCGTGCCTCCCAGCCACGGAATCTGGGGTCCAGGATGTTATATGCAGGTGTGTGGCCGCACGACTCACTGAAAATCCAACCACGACTAATTGAATAAGCAAATATGTGAACTGCAAATATGCAGGGTTTCCCTGTATGTCTAACAATTCTCTTGTCCAGTGGTAATAAGTAACCCCCCAACCCACTGTCTCAAACCAAGACAGGCGTTAAAAAAATATTAACCTTTAATTTCTTCAACAAGTGAAGAGGGGAATAAAGGGAACCTACCAGAACAGAACCTATCAGGACAGCTTCATTCTACAATCCATAGGAGTTATTTTCTTCACCAAAACCATGTCTTCTATGATCTGGGAACTGACATGTGTCAAGGTAGTTTTAGGTCAGGCTGCGTAAGTGTTGTTCTGTGTTTATGTCTGGAGTTGCATTTTGTTTCAAATTTCAGGACAAAGATGATAGATGTATTTATATCTAGATATAGAGTGATCCCCTGTTACTCGCAAACTGTTGGGTCTGGCCTTCTTCACGCAAGTCTTGAAATCCACAAAGATAGCGAACCACTAAGTAGTCAAGTACATCATGCCCGTAGCCATGCCCCCTGCCCTAATAAGGTCTGGAGGACGGTCCTGAGGGCGTGGCTCCCTCTGTAATGCCTCATAAAATTGGAGGAAATGCCTTTTGCCACCTCCCAGCTCCAGGAAGGGAGCTTTTCCAAGTATAGAAACCAGTACGGCTGGTAGCCAGGAAGCTGGCACCACCCCCTGCCCCTGAAAAACCAAGCAGGAGCCTAGCCTTCTGCCACTGTCCTTTCCCTGCTGTGTCTCTGCTGGGTTTTTTAATCGGAGTTTTTATTGAAGTTTCTGGTTGCTGGTGTGTGTCTCTTGTGTTCAAGCATGGCAGAGGCGACACGCCTCTCCAGAGCAGGACTCTGGGGTAGGAATGAGTTCCGTGCTGGCCAGAGTGGCGCTGTGGCTACCCACCCTGGTGCTGTGTGACAGGAGCAACAGCTGAACAAGCTAGGACAGTCCCTGCTGTTCAAAGGGGCTGCTTTGGGGTTTCTTTTTCCAGGAATGTAACAGCCCCGAGCAAAGCTTTCTGGCAGGAATGCATGCAAGGAGCCAGGGCTGATCTGGGGCGCAGAGACAGGGCAGTGGCAGAGGTTCACTCCTGGTTCACCGCCTAGCAGCTCAGCCACATTTGGCACCCACGCCCCCGTGGGATCCTGCCAGTGTCCTTTCCCTGCCGCGTCTGTGCTCGGTTTTATTGGGGTTTCTGGTTGCTGCTGTGCGTCTCTTGTGTTCAAACACCGCGGAGAAGGCACACCTCTCCAGAGCAGGACTCTGAGGAAGGCTTGGGGAATGAGTTCAGTGCTGACTGGGGCAGCACCGGTGGGTACCATGACACTGTGTGATGGGAGCGACAGCTGAACAGGCTGGGACAGTCCCTGCTGTTCAAAGGGTCTTCATTGTTTGGGGCTTATTTTCCCGGGAATGTAACAGACTTGACCAAAGCTTTTCTGGCAAGAGAGGGTGTGATCAAGCAGCGCTGATCTGGGTACCCCGAGATGAGATGGGTAGCTCCTGAGATGTGCGGGGCAGGGACAGAAGGGAACCGGTGCAGCACTGGACGACAGATGTGTCCTGTGGTACGAGAGCCGCAGCCCTGCTTGTCCCTGTGCCTGNCCTGTATGTCTAACAATTCTCTTGTCCAGTGGTAATAAGTAACCCCCCAACCCACTGTCTCAAACCAAGACAGGCGTTAAAAAAATATTAACCTTTAATTTCTTCAACAAGTGAAGAGGGGAATAAAGGGAACCTACCAGAACAGAACCTATCAGGACAGCTTCATTCTACAATCCATAGGAGTTATTTTCTTCACCAAAACCATGTCTTCTATGATCTGGGAACTGACATGTGTCAAGGTAGTTTTAGGTCAGGCTGCGTAAGTGTTGTTCTGTGTTTATGTCTGGAGTTGCATTTTGTTTCAAATTTCAGGACAAAGATGATAGATGTATTTATATCTAGATATAGAGTGATCCCCTGTTACTCGCAAACTGTTGGGTCTGGCCTTCTTCACGCAAGTCTTGAAATCCACAAAGATAGCGAACCACTAAGTAGTCAAGTACATCATGCCCGTAGCCATGCCCCCTGCCCTAATAAGGTCTGGAGGACGGTCCTGAGGGCGTGGCTCCCTCTGTAATGCCTCATAAAATTGGAGGAAATGCCTTTTGCCACCTCCCAGCTCCAGGAAGGGAGCTTTTCCAAGTATAGAAACCAGTACGGCTGGTAGCCAGGAAGCTGGCACCACCCCCTGCCCCTGAAAAACCAAGCAGGAGCCTAGCCTTCTGCCACTGTCCTTTCCCTGCTGTGTCTCTGCTGGGTTTTTTAATCGGGGTTTTTATTGAAGTTTCTGGTTGCTGGTGTGTGTCTCTTGTGTTCAAGCATGGCAGAGGCGACACGCCTCTCCAGAGCAGGACTCTGGGGTAGGAATGAGTTCCGTGCTGGCCAGAGTGGCGCTGTGGCTACCCACCCTGGTGCTGTGTGACAGGAGCAACAGCTGAACAAGCTAGGACAGTCCCTGCTGTTCAAAGGGGCTGCTTTGGGGTTTCTTTTTCCAGGAATGTAACAGCCCCGAGCAAAGCTTTCTGGCAGGAATGCATGCAAGGAGCCAGGGCTGATCTGGGGCACAGAGACAGGGCAGTGGCAGAGGTTCACTCCTGGTTCACCGCCTAGCAGCTCAGCCACATTTGGCACCCACGCCCCCGTGGGATCCTGCCAGTGTCCTTTCCCTGCCGCGTCTGTGCTCGGTTTTATTGGGGTTTCTGGTTGCTGCTGTGCGTCTCTTGTGTTCAAACACCGCGGAGGAGGCACACCTCTCCAGAGCAGGACTCTGAGGAAGGCTTGGGGAATGAGTTCAGTGCTGACTGGGGCAGCACCGGTGGGTACCATGACACTGTGTGATGGGAGCGACAGCTGAACAGGCTGGGACAGTCCCTGCTGTTCAAAGGGTCTTCATTGTTTGGGGCTTATTTTCCCGGGAATGTAACAGACTTGACCAAAGCTTTTCTGGCAAGAGAGGGTGTGATCAAGCAGCGCTGATCTGGGTACCCCGAGATGAGATGGGTAGCTCCTGAGATGTGCGGGGCAGGGACAGATGGGAACCGGTGCAGCACTGGACGACAGATGTGTCCTGTGGTACGAGAGCCGCAGCCCTGCTTGTCCCTGTGCCTGCTGCCCAGCCCTCAGCTCTCCCCTTCCCTCTCCTACCCTCCCTCCGCCCTTCCTCTGCCCCACACATCCTACAAGGGAACTTTTTATTTTGGGAAGAGAGGGGCATTCCAGTGCCAGTACTCTGATGTCAGGAGTCCACACCACTGGCATCGGGACACACCGAGCTATGCCGCCTGTGTTTCACAGGTGCCAGCAGAGCTGGAAAGCGATACCGAGTGGGTGGCTTTGCTCCTGTCCACCTGGGTTTAAATCTCCCATCCACTGCCACCCCGAGGTTGGCATTGGTGGAGGAAACCGTCACCTGCCTTCCACTGGTTCACAGCCATGCCACGCCACCGTGCCTGGAAATGCCAGCATGGGGCTCATCCCTTTGTGCTGGCAGTGCAGCAATGCTCCCAGGTTCACGTAAAGGGGATGAGCTCCCCTTTCTCCTAAACGGCGAGAATGAAGCATGTACAGCAAGTCTGGTGGGCGGTGACAGTGGGAGGGACCAATTATATATTCATAAACTTATTATATATTCATGAGCTGATGGGTTTGCGGTACGTTTTGCGCATGAGCCAAGGTTGCACAGCACGCTGAAAAATCACCTGCAACTATTTGAATCCAGCAAATTATGGATCATGATTATGTGAAGGATCGTTGTACTTAAAACTGTCTTCTTCCCTACAGAACCCTGGTCAGGTATCTCAGAAATAGATCAGTATCCTGATTCAGATTAGGGAGAAATTAACACAAGTGAATACTAATACGTTTATGTCTAATAACAGGGTATCATCTTAAGAGTTGAAGTCTTTTGTTTGGGGTATGGGAAGTGCACAGATACAACTCAGTCTCAATTTGGCGGATGGAGTTCAAGATGATAATTAAGAGAAGGTATTTGAAATAATCCTTTTAGGATGAAGATTTGCACAGAAGAAATAACCTGAATTTCCTGAAATGCAGCCCAGGTAACAAACAGGAAGAACTGCAGGTTATGGTGTACCAGGAGCGATATGATATAGTTTCCATCATGGAAACATGGTGGGATGACGCACATGACTGTACTGCTACATTGGAAGGCTAAACACTCTTCAGAAGACACAGGAGAGCGCATAGAGGTGTGGGGGGGTGACCCTATATATTAAAGCAACCCTAGAGACCATAGAACATGACATCAAGGATGATCTAGTAGCGAGCCTATGGGTCAGGGTAAGAGGGATTCCCAAAAAAGCTGAAATTCATCTCGAAGTATGTTACAGACCAGGATGGTGAATGGACAGGAGGACAAG
>WEKX01007797.1:0-19528 GCA_013390025.1 Pitta sordida
AATCCATAGGCTCTCAACCCTGTCATCATTCAGATCATGATCTGTCATTTCAGACATGCCCACAACACACACCAAGTGCTATTGGCTATTATTTCCAGTGAGCACTCTTGTTGATAAAGTACTGACACAAGACAAATAAAAATCTAATTGTTCTTTTGCAGTAAGGATTTTAATCAAAAATTCTCTTTCCTTATAGTATTCTTCACACAATATCAGATTATTTTCTGATAGTTATCTACCAGTTGTTCATAGTGCGTTTCAGTCTTACTGAATATCCTCTTGGTCACAAGCATAGAAAACTAGAGTCCAGTGGGCAATATGTTTATCAGATATACCAGTTTGTATTTGATTCAGCAATTAATATTTTGTAAAGATGGAACATCCTCAGCTGAAGATAGTGTGGTAGGTCACCTTGGGATATGCAGACAAATCCTGCTTAAGAAAGGTCTTATGTGAAGTAATAAATCCTGTTCCAAATCAGGCAGAGGAGGAACCTGAACTCACGCAGCATCATAGATGGGTTCTTTTATCCCACAGATAAAGAAGGATTTTCTTAAAAGATTGAAGAGTTCTGTAGGAGACTATTATAGCATACCAAGGAGACATGCAAAGCTGTGCTCCGGTAATTTAAAGAGTAAAATCCAAGTAAAATCCAAGTAAAAGCCAGGTGCCAAAAGAGGGATGCCCAGATTTGTCACGCATCTTTAACCCCTTGTCTCATACATAGGCAAATTACTCCATGAATATTCATCCTTTGGTCATTATGTCATTTGCTATGAGTTCTTCAACCAATTAGCTTAAATGTTTTACATTCTTTTCCCCTTGTTTTGGTTAACATTTGAGTTTGTTTACCTTCAAAGCCTGCAGGACACCCTTAATATTCAACCTTAACTCTCAGGCCTTCTGAATGATTCTAAAGTCTACTAATCCTTCTAAAATTCACTAGAAATTCACTAAAATCCCTGAATCTCTATGCCCTTACCTAACACAATAAATTTGTAATTTTCTGATTCTCCAAATCAGAGTCAACAAAGATTATTTTAATAAGAGGTCACTTTCTGAGAGATTTTATTAGGACTCTGAGATCCCTCAGAAAAGCAACATTACATTTGTGAATTTGCGTAAGATTTGCAGTAAAAATTAGATGCTGGTATATTGAGACATTAATAAAAGGTCATTAAGAATTTCCATTAGTGAGGAAGCAATTTGATTGTAGAAGTTTGACGGCATGCTGTCAGAGGAAGACTTAATATCAGATTAAAATGGGACCATTTTGCATCACATAAATAGACTTTACTCCTAAAACACTGTAGTGGGCAGTTCACCTGAAAAGAATGACCACAAACCATAATTCACTAAAAAAACCCTCTACACTGCTAAAAGAAAAGAAAGGAATTTCATCGAGAAATGAGAATCATTTGATAGACTCCTCACAATGAGGAAAAGATAGCCCAACGTGGAGTGAACAGTATTGTACAAATAAAACATTTGGCAGTTTCTGAGGCAGAGAAAGGAAGGGTTAAAGGGGATTACATATAATAAATCAGAACAAACTGGATGACCTTGTCGTCCACTAAATGAAAAAGAAAGCTGGTAGCAGATGGCTTTTGGAAGGGCAATTCATTTAGGACGGTTTTTTTTCTTTTCTTTTCTTCAACCTTTCTGCTTCTATCTTCATTAAGAAAGTATACTGGGCTCAGGTGGCCGACACAATTAACATCAGTGATGAAGTAGTGAGGGCTTAAGCTAGAACAAAGACAATTCAGAGATTACCTAGCTATATTACACAAACACCTAGTCCCACTCTCACCATCTCTAGCAAACCTAGGGACCTGAACTAATCTTTACATCTTCCAAAATTCATGGAGAAAAACAAAAGTACTGGAACAATGGCAAAAGGCCCATCTCTGAGAATGACAAAAGTACACACACAAAAAAAAAATGTAGAATGCCTGACTTAAGTGCCATGCAAGTCTGAATACCAGAAAATGTAAGCAAGATTTTTGAGACAATAAGAGATAATCATCAAGCTGATATAATTTTTTTCAATACTAAACTGTGAATTCTCAGTATAAAACTGGCAAAATGGATGAATGTGATTCTTGTGAACCTTATGTGTAAAGTCAGCAGTGAATAATGCAGTAAGTGATTTTACTTTAGCATATGGCATGCACAGAAATAGTGCACATAATCCTGGTATCCGTATTTTACAAAGAATAGAGAAAAAAAGAGAGGAATAAAAATGAAAAATTAATATACCCCTTGTAGGAAACCTAAGATGTTGAATCTGTGTAGCTAACAAAATTGACCTAGAAGACTGAGTGGGCTTAGTCACAGCAGGCACTTTCATGATGAGAAATAGCATACTGAATGGACCTATGAATCAACAGAAAGGGAGGAATGGCAAGAATGAATAACTGGAAGTTAGACACAAATTGTTTTTGGAAAAGATTCTCTATTCTTTCTTATCTTCATGACAAGAGTGCCTACCCTCTTAAACTGGCACAATTTGAAAAAATATGAACATAATTTTTTTGTGAAATAACACCTTAATACAGCTTCCACCTCTTTTTCATATGTTATACCAAGTAGTTTTATGGCCGAAAACCAAAGAGTGTCGTACAAGCTTAATGAAAGATTATAGGTATAAACTGGCACAGCTAATTCAGATAATGCTGCACTTGATTTGTAATACACTGGTACCACTGAAAGTCGGATGAAGCAGAGTATTGCAGAGTCAGAGGCACACTGTAACTCCACTAGTGCTTATGTGTACATTAACACACACCAAAAGACAAAACCATAATATGAACTCATTTGTGGGTTTAAAAAGGTTCTGATGCAGATTCATGGGTTATAAGTCATGATGGCACAGTAATATGTGGCTTCCTTTGACAAAAGGCAACAGAGCTGTTGTCCCATTTGGTTGTGCATGACCCACACATAAACACACAACAGAAAGAATGACCCGACCCTCCCCCGACAGTGAAATGCCTGTACATAGGGGAGCTCAACATGAAATGTGTAGCTGCCAAAACACAGGGAATTCTTACAAAGCCAGTGGCGTCAATGATACAGAAATGTGTACCATGGCAGGGTGCTCGTGCGAGCAGAGAAATTAATTAAATGTACTAGACTGAAATTATGCCATTTCTTCTAGGAATTTTGTAATGTTAGTTGATTTTAAAATCTTGAAAGCTTTATGATTGATGCAAAATATAAAGTCAGATAACTAACTCAAAATATTTCCATGTGGAAAGGCAAATGTTTTGCACCATTGTCAGCAGTTGTCTGTAGTAGCCACAGGACCATTTACCCTGAAGTGCTAACACTGCACTGGTTTCATGGTAAAAGAGATTAATTTTCTAAATTCAAATTCCAATTAGAAAAAAAACAGTGAGTGTTTTTATTCCTTTTCTCTCCCTTTTCACCATTTCTATGAACAGTCATCCCTCTTGCATTTCGCGCCCCCCATATTGTGGCTTCACATCTTATGGGCATGATTTTTTAGCAATTAAGGAGGCCATTTTTCACAACTGACATGCATGAATATTCAATTAGGCAGTCAAGAATATGCAAATCAACCCACACAGTTGTGGTGGTGGCAGCAGCCCCACCGCTTCCTCCCAGCTCCAGAAGAGCAGTGTCTGCTGCGGGGCCGTTCGTCTCCTGCTACAGCGGCAGCGTGGCCGCAGCGGGGCCGCTGCCCCCTCGGTGTCGTGGGACCACTCCCGTGGAGCCACCACCGTGCAGTTATGAATGATTTACACACTTTGTACAGCAGGGACACTTGTGTAGGTCAGCAGTGGAAGTTCAACCATTCCCAAGGCATATTGGCACATCTGATAACAGACATGACAGTCAAGAAAAAGACTGTGTTTCATTGCACCATATAAAATAAATGAAATATGCTGGTAATTTAAGGTACCCATGTATAGGTATTTTAGTAAGCAACTATAACTGCAGGGCACAGTGTCCTTCCTTCAGAGTTTGTGGAGAGGGAAATGACCTAATCCAATTCATGGGACAATGCAGACAGAGTCTTTGCTCTGAACTAGAGTAAAAGCACATGCGTCACCTCTGTGGAGATCATTGCATGTATAAATTTCCTTTAGCAAGGTCAGAGAGAGGATGGCATACCCAGGCCTAGGATTTCTTGACAGCTTGCAGCTTCGGACAGTTTAGACTTGTCAAATGGTCATCCAGAAATATCAGGTGGTTTATGATAAGTGTATAATGGCATGGAAGTCAAGAAGTTTTCTGAGTACATTGAATCCCTGTTGCATTGCGACCTCTCCATTACGACCCCACCAATTTGCAAAGCAAATTTCTCACAGTTTTGATTCATCGGTCTGCAAGTCTAGCCAGCCGACACATGCTCGGTGCCTCTGCTCTGCCGAGGGGCGGTGCCATGGGACCTGTGGGGTGGGACTCACTCCGCCTTGCAATGGTGGCACCATGCCCCCGTCCCTGACCGGGGAAACTGCCTCACGAAAGTGAGGCAAGTGAGGTTGGGCAAACACTGTGTGCTGGAAGGGGGCTTCTGTTCCCCCGCCTTCTGGGATGGTGTGGGCAGGGCTCCCAGGACTGGTGGATGTTAAAGGGAAAGAAACTCTGATACCAACCCGAAGACCCCATCTCCCCCACCCTGTGGGCTTCTCCGAGCTGCAGTGACCACACTCCCACAGCCCAAACCCTGCGCCGCTTCTCTCCCTGACCCTAGTGATCAGGACCGCACCAGCAGCCCCTGCACCTGTGGCCCACACAGATGCCACACCAGGGTCAGGGGAGGGAGGGCACATGGCACAGGGGCACGTGGTTTCTGCAGCTTGCAATGGTGTTTAGAGCCCTGCGGCACGGTGTCCTGGTCCCTGTCCCGCTCCTGTGTGTCTCCTGTGTTCTCTGCTGAGACCCAGTGCAGCACTGCCACAAGACATGCCACTTCTTGTTACTCAAAGCCTTGTCAAAGCCCGGGCAGTGCTGCCTCTCCCGGCACCGGTGGACGTTAAAGGGAAAGAAACTCCAATACCAACACCACCACCATAAGCGCATGGGATGTCACAATGTTGCAAAGTTAAGGTTTTTCCAGGCTCCAAGAATGCTGACCAGAGCTCAGGGACATCCCTTCCTGCAGAGGGATTTTTAGAGACGAGAGGACATAAAGAGGTATTTGCCCTGCTGCAGAAGTCCGGGACGTTCTATGGTATCCATGGCAACGGCCTTGGTTCCAGCTAAAGAAAGTAACTGTAAAGATAACTTGGAGGAAAGAAATGTTGAAGTCCAGGCGGGCTACCTCTAGAGGTGTTCTCCAATCCGGGATTAGTAAGGCATGTGTTATTAGAGTAGACATCAATGTTACAGTAGAAGTGCACTTGTGTGATGTGTGTAGTGAGCACTGAGGGGATAAAAGGGATGTGTTGTTTATAATAAATGAGCTTTCACTATACTTCCATGAAGGTTTCGTGATTGATTACGGCCTGACTCTTCTTTTACCTTCCCCACTGCGGAGGCAGGGCGAGCATGTGTGAGCCGGTGTGGGGCCCCTGGGGCCAGGTCAGGCTGGGGGGGGAGTAGCAGCATGGGGTTTAGGCTGCAAGCACACATGGTCACAGTAGGCGCTCAGAAACTGTTCCCTTTTCTCCCCTGTGCTGAGACAGACCATGGGAAGGAGCGGAAAATTGTCCGCAGCGCTCCGGAGTGCCAGGGGGTGGAGAAACGGGCGAGGCCTGCATGCATATTAATGACCTGCACTTCTTTGCGAGTTTAGCATTTCGCGAGGCCCGTGGCCTGTCCCGTTCCTCGCGAATGACGGGGTATAACTGTAGTTCAGTGCGGTCACATGCTTAGGTTGCATGAGCGGTAACTCCTGCACTCATGTCGACTGTGCATAAACCACAACACACAACCCTTTGAGAAACCCAAGAAAGGAGTAACTGTAGTCATGCCACTCTCCCGTCAGTAAAGCTGTGCTTTGATGTGAGTTACACTGCAGATGGTAAATCACACACATGATGAAAACACTCCCTCACTCTGTCCAGAAGGGTTGAACACATCTCCAGCTGCCAATAGCCCTCAGGCTGCAGTTCCTGGCGGGATCTTTCACAAAGCAGTATCTTATATTCAGCAGGTCTTTCAGACTGCACAGACTAACAACTGCTTTAATGGCTCTTTCCAGCATGTTGTTTGACCTATTGCTTTATCACATTATAAACCTATTAAAGTTATGCCCATTTCTAGCAGTGTTTCCACCAAGTCCCCCAGGTAAGTAATTTATTTTCATATTAATATCTTGCCAAAAGAGAAGGATACATGTCAGAATTTAAATGTGAACTGGTGTGTAGTCCCATGACCTTGAACCAAGGGGAAGAGGATGTGACAGTGAGGCCTCAGATGACCACGGATTCTGTTTTGTTTCTCTTTCTCCTCATTCATTCTTTTGTGAAACCAGCAAAATGCTTTAACCTGTCTTTCAAATTGGTTTTTCACATAGCTGAGGGGATGCTGTAGAAGCATTTCTTATGGTATGGTTTGCATTAAGGTGCCTGAATAGATCATACATCATATGGGGTAGTCTCAGATGAGCTAATATCAAAGCCACAGATAATTCATTAAATTGCAATGAGAAAGGGGAATGTATTAACCCTTTGACATGCTCCAGCAATTCTTCTTCAACAAGACTTTTGTTTAAAAACAGGGATGCAGGTGCAAAGGTGAGACAGAAGGTGAGAGGGCAGGAGCATGAGGCTAAGTGAGATACAAGCAAAACCTCAGAAAGGTGAACTCTGACATGTGTCTCCAGGAGAGTAAAAATGGTGGGAAAGAACTACTGAAATCCAGTTGTAGTAAGTAACACCATTAAGTAGAAAAGGGCATAAACCCAGAGTTGATAAAGATATTAAGAATAGGCATGCTACAAAAATATCACATGGCAGAGCAGGAGAGACAAAACTGTGTTTCTAGCCTAGCCATCATGGCCGGCATGTTCCCCTTGTCCAAAATTGTCCATCTCCTCTTTCAAGTAGAATCTGTTGGTACAGAATCAGTAGCACAGGCAGAAAGAACAGCTCAGCAGAAATAATGGCACTCCATTAGTCATTTGGTTGTGTTGGTCACCAGATAGGAAAACAAATGAGAAAAAAAAATCAACAAACACACGCACAAAAAACCATAAGAGAAAGTAAACAAAAAATCCATAAATATTTAACAGTTGTCAACTGAAAATCTTCACACTTCCAGAAGCAGTTTAAGGAGTTTAAAGAAGTTACAGTGAAAAGAAATTCTTGACAGGTCCATATCTGTGAGTTTTTAAATAAAAATTCAACCCTCGATAGAACAGAAATTTAAAAATGCCAGATGTTGCAGGGATTTGACACAGTTCAACAAGGGTAAAGTTACAGGTTTATTAACTACACCAGCTGGTATTGAAGGAATTGCAATTATTTTTATGTGACATGGAGTTGATGCATGTAAGCACACAAGGGGCATGAAATAAATGTTGCGAAAGACCAACAAAAAGAGAACTCATAAATGAAAAAAAAAAATTGTGACGTGTAAGTGGGTGTAATAAATTTAACGAACAGCAGAGGTCCTTGTTATACTCCCTGCAGCTACACAAATAGGCGATACAATAAAGGATCATTTATTTAGTTTGCCAGTAGGCATTTTCTGAACTAGACCTTTTCTGAACTAGAAAACCTTTTCAAATTATAGCACTTGTAATTAAATCCATCTCCTTTGAAGTGACTAGAATACAAGCACTGTAAAGCTGTCCTCAGTTCAGGCGTCTCCACAGCAGAGGTCAGCCAGTGAGACTGGGCTGGAACTTGGCGTTGTGTGGGGAAGGACTGCTCACCAGGCATGCTCGTGAACCCATCCTGAAACTTATTACGAAAACATTTACATGGGTGACTAACTTACATTTTAGCATTTTTTTTAATTAACGGGGTGGATATAAAGCTTTAGTATTCACTATATCTAAAATAACACAAAACCACCTCATGACACCTATCAGTTTCTTCCTTTCCTTGAGCACTTGGATTGAAGGGGTAAGTAGGAGGGCTTTGTTTCATAATAGGCAGAGATTTCCAGCTAATAGCTTTTAGGAACAGCAGGCTTTGCTGAGGCATACTGCTGTGCAGATGGTGGCATTCAAAACATACTTTAAATTAAATGTAAAGGCAAAAGAAGAGCATAAATTGATACTACATAGCCTAGATTATACATATATTCCATCTCTCTACATCACATGTATATGCAGATAGATCATTTTTTTCATGGAAAAGTATATGTAGGTAAATGCATTCCTGGCATAAGAGCATCAAATTGTAGCAAAGTACAGCAAATACAAGAAAATAACTTAGTAGAAGCATGTAACAAAATTATGTCAGCAAGCTAGAAGTTCAGAATGCTATCAGTCTACAGCTTCACATTCTGCAGCCTGCACTTCACTTTATGACATTCCCAAACCATCAGCATTTAAGGTTCAAATTTTACATACTGAGTGGTATGGTTTTAGAATTTATCCCTCCCAGTCTTTACTGGGCTAAGAAGATAAACAGATAACACTCACTTCTAGTAAATTCTGGCAACTTTTCTTCAAAATCATGAACTTTAGGGCACACACTTCATAGCTGGCACTGACAGTGCAGTTTGTCTGCACTAATTGTGTTTCCTGCACAGTGAAAATCTGAACTAATTCAGGCAAGCTACAGATCCTTCAAAAGTACAGTTTGTGCATGTTCTATAGAAAACTTGTATACCTTTGCAGCTAAAACATCTGAAGATTGCACAGTGAGGCATAAAACTGCACTTTTGAGCTGCTGTAGGTTTGGTCCATATATACACTGGGTCTAAGCAGAGCAGAAGAAAATGCTTAACTCTGTGATGCAAAGAGAGGTTGGTACTATCCACCATTGGCCACTCAAAATCACTGACATTTCCATCTCAACCTCTGTAGCTGTTCTCATTTACAGAAGGTCTTGTTCATCTAGCCACCTTACTGTTACAAAAACATAATGACTTTACTCTCAAAAACACAGATTCTTGAGTAATACTTAGAAAGCCCTGGGGAAATCAAATGCTAAAGAAATCTACAGCATGAATTTCAATGGCATGGGATTGTGTGCATTGATTTATACCTTTGCAATGGTGCTGTGAAGGGCTCAGTAGGTGCAGAGCTGCATTGTCCTGACCTCTGTGGGTGAGACTCCTAGACTCAGTTAGAGCTATCCATATAATTGGTAATCAGCTGATTCCCTTAGAAAATGCTGTCCCAGTTTATTCAGACACATTTATGCCTCCTTAGCAAAGTGTGTGGACCCAGTCCTGAAAAGTAGTTACATACACGAATGTGAGCACCTGTGCTTTCAGGCACAGGTTCTATGACAATGTGCTTTTGAATCACAGGCAATGGTTATACCAACCTTTGCACCAGCTCTTGATATCAAAACAAGATGAGGAAACTGCCTTTTGCAAGGATATTTTTGTGTGCTTGAACATGAAATAGTTACAAAGCAGTTTAGCTTTCTTTTTGTTTCGTATCTTTGGAGACAGAGAGAAGCAGCACATAAAGAATTGGAATGATATTACACAGAGTTTAGATTATGTGTCAGTGATGTTCTCAACACTTGCATAAACCATGCCTAAGTCTGCAGAGCGGTTTATATTTGCCCAGATCTTATTCTCTCCAGCATAGAAGTTACAGTGAACTCTCCCTCTCGGAAGCACCAGCCTCACTGATTACCCAGTCAAATGAGGTTTGATCCAGCACATCTCCAGTATAACTGCATCTCTACTAAGCAAACTATGTAACAAAAATGTGGCCATCCTCCATCTTTCCACTCAGTTTGCATATGCTAAACCCTACCTTTTTTCAGTCATTAATATATTCTGTTTCCAAAAATGCTGTCACTATGTCTTTACATTAAAACCTCACTTGAAGATTTCTCAAGATTCAGAGTCCTCCCCTGACAATATGCAAATGCAGAATTACCACATGAAAAGACTGCCAATGAGTTTAGCCAGGAACACTTCAAACAGGATCCAGAGCAAATACCTGAAACAATTTCCTATATATTCATGCTTTATGTAACTGATTTTCCAGCACAAGAAATGAAATACCAGTGAGTGAAATGGTGACCTTTGTCCCACATGCTGTGACTTTAGTAGAGATTTACCACTCCTATACTAATATATATTCTACTAACTAATCACAGAATGATTTTTTATTTTATACTTAACTGTTGGAAACTTGCCACATATGGCATGTAACAAAGGAAATTCCCATATAGATTTGTGTCTATTCTTCAAAATGGTTTAGGTTTCTTGAGTCTGGGGAAAGCTGAAAATTCCCTATTTCTTCCATACCCTACAGTTTTGCAGAAAAAAATCACTTGTAAGAAATAACTTTTCTTTTGGATTTCAAGATTATATAACAGAGGTGGGCCATTTTTACACAATACCATTTTCTCTATCCTCATTTATTTCTGAATGTTTAACATCAGAACTCTAGCATCTCCCTCATTTAAGGTGGTGTCACTTTTCCTGTTTTCAGGATGACTGCTAGAGTTTTCCCCCAGTGGACCAATGAGAGGTGACGCATTCGCCCTTCCGAGAATTGAATTCCATTCATTGAAACGTTCGCTGCTCTTTGCCCCACATACATCCAGCCAGGGCTCCCTCTTGTAACTATATAATTGCCTAGCAAATCAAGGCCTGAAGGTCTTCTTCATGCAAGAGACTGTATGGGTCTGTAAGGATCCCTCACAAAAGCAGAAAATTTGATATGATTTATTTGGGGGTTTAGAGGGTTTTTATCCAGGTTGCACTGCCACAAACATCAATAATAAGAGCTGGATCTTAATTTCTCCTCACTGTGTCATTTTCACCCTTAAAAAATAATCATCTGATATGTGATTTAAACAAGAATATAATATGGCTACACTGCAGCACCAAAGAAATGGTGAGAGACTATAATGTTCAACTAAACACCAGATCATTATGGGGGGAAAACTTTATTTTAGCAAATGGCAACACTCTCTTTCAAGCAAGTAAGCATTTATTGGTAAGGCTGCTTTTCTGAACTTAATTAAAAGAACAAGACCCTACATAACCTTGCATAGCTGTATTGCCTTCCTGCAGTTTCAAATATTTTTGTAATCTTGGGTGGAGCGTGGGACACCAGGTGCTTCAGAAACTAACTCTGGAAACAGATGAATTTTTTTTTTAAGTATGTTATGTTCCCAAAGTGGAAATAAACATCTCTGAATTCCCATGACTATAAATCTTCTTTTATTCTTTACCAAGCAGCAAAAAGAATGCAGACTATTAACAAAATAAAATAGAACAAAATGCAGTGCAGGGTAGGGAATTTTTAATATTTCCTGGAAAAAAATAAGCTATCATTTTTTCCCTTCTTTTCCCCATGTGAATAAAAAGAATGCTGAAATTAAAAATTTTATCATGCATCAGGTTCTCCCTTGACGTTAAGAAGTAACAGACGTCTTTTAAAGCAGGTAAATACGCTTCCATTTTCAGCTAGATCACTCTTTGAAGAGATCAGTAGGGAAGGGAGTATCAGAAGGGAGAGGAGGAGAAACAAATGAAAGATGGGGAAATGTTAAATGGTTTTCAAGCTATTTAAACCTAAATGTTAATCACATATACCCAAATGGGTTGTTATACCAGATAATACATTGGTGAAATCCACTTTAGTACAGTGGCAAGTACTCCTGCCTGTCGCGAGACCTGGGTTCAATTCCCTCAAGGAATTGTTTAAGAGTTGGATTCTATGATCCTTGTCCCTTCCAATTCAGAATATTCTATGATTCTGTGTCATGGTTTNCTGCAGTACTGGTTCTCTCTCTCTCTGGTCCATAGGTTTTCACTATGGTCGGTCCGATTCACAAGCAGCAGTGGGA
The DNA here is from genome assembly GCA_013390025.1 of Pitta sordida. Classification (NCBI taxonomy): domain Eukaryota; kingdom Metazoa; phylum Chordata; class Aves; order Passeriformes; family Pittidae; genus Pitta; species Pitta sordida. Next base: position 11,919 of record WEKX01007797.1, read on the forward strand.
TGCCTGGAACAACATCTCTACTCCTTCTCTCGTGGGCCTGGGGGCCTTCAATCTCTCAGCTTCCCGATGCAGGTTCTGAACAGGCACTCTACATCTCGCTACTAAACTTTTTTTTTCTCTCCCAAGTATGTTATTCACAGAGACGCCTCTATCTCTGTAACCTTGAAGGTCATGGCAGCATGGAGAGCCCAGGCAAGAGCTGAGCTGTTAACCCCCTTGCTGCCAGAGCAACAGAAAACCCCTTAAACCATAACATTCTGTAAAGCTCTAGAATTTGCCTTTCATTTCTCATTATTTTCTCAGGCAGCTAACATTAAATTTAAAGTATAAATGAGTAGCCAAAAATTATGAAAAGAACTGCCAGACACCATATAGCCAGCTGCTTATCTAGTAAAATGGGATTTCTGTGATGATAGAAGAATAGGTGAAATCCCTGGTAACTACGTAGAACAAATTTCTGTTGTGAGTTAGCTGCTTAATTGATTCTCCACTCAGTAAGGTCTCTGAGTACACTGCCAGTGACTCCTACAGTGCACCTTGTGCCTATGAATACCCCTCTTGAGCAATTTTTAGCAACCCAAATATGGCCAAAGCTCAGCTGCCAAAGTCTATTCCTACAGTATCATGCAGACAAAGCTACTGGGACAGGAACAAAGCCATCCATTACTTCTTTCTGTATTATTCCGTATTATCTTTGACAACTTCTCTCCCAATGTCAAGAAAGATCTCTCAATACATGCACACTCACACCACACAAGTTATCATTTCATTCTAAAGCAGGTTGCAGGTGAAAAAGAAGGCATGTCCTGCCCATGCTGGAGCAGGAAAATTGGTTGTTCCTGAAGGCTGCATTTGCTGCTCAGCAGGCTCCATGACTTCACTCTCACATACTTTTTGCAGGAAGCCACACGTTTTGGTAGATGCTATGGCTGTGCAGTCCCAGAACAGCCCCTAAGGTGATCTATGGCCTCAACTGGAGAAGCTGCCAGTCACTGGTGATTCCAAAGTTCCACAGTTGCCATCAGCCCTCAGACTTCCTCCATATCCAAATGCCCACAGAAAAATTAGAGGTAACTAACCTACTGCCACATTCTAATCCTCACAGACTGCTGCCATTAAAGGCAAGCAGTGGAAATGGCTGAGGGAGACAATGTTTTGCTGCCAAAATTCAATCATCTAATGGCTTGGATTGGAAACAGCATTGTCATTTTCTGACACCTCTCACAATTAAGTATCTCAGAAGGGCAACCTCAAAAACCTGTGTGCCCCTGCCTGGAGAGGATGCCTACCCAAGGACTGTAAATTTAGTTGGCATTCTACTGTCTCAGGGTAGGTGAACAAAGAGGTGAGAGGAATCAGAAGCTATAAACAAAAAGTAACCACACACCAGATTTCCTTCCCCACTGGGCTCCCAAAGTGATATACTGCAAGGGATTTCTCCTTTTGGCTTCATGTATCCTGCCTTGCCTCCTGTATAATCACACAGAGTATTTAGATGTACGTCACAGATCTGGAATGCCATACATTGGTAATGCCACAGGATGGATATAGGACCTTACAACTTCTGCTGCACTTCACTTCTGCGTGCCTCAATATGTGCAGAGGATTGCACCTCCTGAAAGAAAGAGGTTATGGAAAAATGGCTATTTGTATTAACAGTTAAAAAACCAAAGTTCACAGGTTCACAGGTTGTTCCAAGTTGGTAGGGACCCACAAGGATCATCTAGTCCAACTCCCAAGCAACTCCCACCCAGGGATTGCATCCCCAACCCCGGAGCCATGGGCACGACACTCTGTCCATCTGAGCCTCCCATTGTCTAGACCATGCCACTGAATTCCTCATCCAGTCTTTTCTTAAACACCTCAAGGGATGGTGATTCCACCACCTCCCTGGGCAGACCATTCTACTGTAGAATCACTTGAGAATTTACTTTGGCTCATACCAAGTTTTCCTTAGTGTGTTTCCTTTTTGCAGAGAAAGTCAGGTTCTGCCACTAAGAAATCAGATACATGTACCACATTTTCAGCTCCAGGTTGTGGCCTAACAGTAACAACTGTAATTGCTTTGGCTGTAATATCTCCTATTTTTTAATTCTCCCATTCTAGACATATGGCTAGCACATCTTTCTATGCTTGAGCTGAGAAGTATGTCGAAAAATACTGGTTGATTATCAGCAAACTTGAAACAGTTCCATTTTATCACAGTTTATATTTACTTTTATTTGCTTCATTTATTCACTTTTTATCTTTATATTGCCTTGTTTTTCATTTGAAATTCCACTTCGCACCCCCCGTATTGCAGCTTCTAATCTTAATGTTGTTATTTTTCAATGATTAAGGAGACTCGTTTCACAACTGCACATGTGCCACCTGACACACATGAATATTCAAATTAGACAGTCATGAATATGCACATTCTCCTCCCCACTGCTGGCCTACGCTGCGGCTTGGCTCAGGGTGGCTGCCCATGCCGCGGCAGCACGGTGGAGCCGAGCCAGGCACACACTGCTCCTGCAGCGGCTCAGCTCCAAGCAAGGAGGCTTCATCAAGTTATGAAAGATTTACACACTCTCAGGTTAGATGTGGTGTCCAGGATTTTCTTGGGGTAGACATCTGCCCTGAGTATGGAGAGACCAGGTCTACCCAGCCAGAGAGACATCAGGACAACGATGCAAGCGGCTCCCCCGCACCCATATACCCAGCCAAGCGGAAAATTGTTTTTTCCCGGTATGGCGTGGCTGCAGGCACCAGGAAGCACTGACACGAACACCAACACACAGCAAGGCAGTGCCGAAACAACGCTGGAGTGACAAAGGGCAGTGTGAAGGTGCGGGGTAAATTCGCATATTAATGAGCTGCCATTCTACACGGACAGAGGGTTTCGTGGAGGGGGGTCAAGACCCACTGTAGAATGGTATAGGAGACCTGACTGTACATTGTTTTACCCACAGAAAGCAAGATTTGGGGAGTAAAAAGACAATCTTTCAAACATCACCAGGAAGCTTATGTCAGCTCTAAAACAGAGGTATAACAGCTGACAGAACAAGGAAAGAATCTGTTCACTTCCAGTTCTTTGCTGACAGCTGTTATCAATATTTGACCCTTTCCTCAATAGTTAGAAATAAATACACATACATATATATATATATATATATATACATACATACATATACTCTTTTGGAAACATTTCTAAATTCATCGGGTTTTTATTTACCAGCCTGAGATATCTTGCAATAAACCTAATAAACACTCTAGTTAACCCTAGAACACACGATCCCTACAGGTCACAGTAGTTATCAGTGGTCTTTTTCATTTACAAAAATAATATTTGCACTGGCCTATCCATAACATAACAGGTAGACTGTGAAATTAAATCCTCTTAAAAACTAACCCAGCTATTCTCAAAACTGAATCTCTTGCACTGAAACAACCCTTTAAGACTGCAAAATCAAATGCAAGTCGCGTGAATTTGGCACATTTCTGCACATCAATTAGGACACTGCTTCTAATTACAGAAATGGATAACAAGCTTGTCTATGACTGTCCAGTACACTAGAGGATGGTGTTCTTTTAATGAGCGTCCCACTGGTAATTTGTTTACTCCTCATTATTCACTATCTGGACCTCAGATTCACATATAGCATGCATTTCAGCAGTTCATCTCCATGTGGGTTTTTCCACAGGCTTGGCACAGCATCTCAGTGATTCATAAGTGATATCCTTACATGTTGTGAGAACGTGGACGTATTTTACAAAGAGGAAACTGAAATAGAAAGCAATCCACAGGAAAAGTATCCACTGATTTTGCAAAACTTCTGATTAAAAGATAGTTGCATAAGTAAAATTTTAATAACAGAATCACAGAATATTCCGAATTGGAAGGGACCTACATGGATCATCTAGTCCAACTCCTAAGCTAATGCCCACCCAAGATCAAACCCACAAGCCTGGAGCCATGGGCACATTATTCTGTCCATCCGAGCCTCCCATTATCTAAACCATGACACTGAGTTCCTCATCCGGTCTTTTCTTAAACATCTCCAAGGATGGCGACTCCACCACCTCCCTAGGCAGACCTTTCCACTAATAGGTCACTCTCTCTGTGAAAAAGCTCTTCCTAACATCCAGTCTAAACCTCCTCTGGCATAGCTTAAGGCCATGTCCTCTTGTTCTGGTGCTGACAGCTTCAGAGAAGAGATTTACACCCATATGACTACAATCTCCCTTCAGGTAGTTGGAAACAGCAATTAGGTCACCTCTGAGACTCCTCCAAGCTGAGCAACCCCAGCTCCCACACTCGCTTCCCATAGGGTTTGTTCTGCAGTCCTTTCACCATCCTTCTTGCCCTTCTCTGGACCCTCTCAAGCAGATAAACATCTTTCTTAAACTGGGGAGACCAGAACTGGACTCAGTACTCAAGATGTGGTCTGACCAGTGCCAAGTATAGGGGAAGAATAACTTCCCTAGTCCTACAGGATGCCATTGGCCCTCTTAGCCACCTAGGCACACTGCTGACTGATATTAAGTTTTCTGTCAGCCATTACTCTCAAATGCCTCTCCATTTCACCACTCTCCAGCCACTCATCCCCCAGTCAATATTGTTGCATGGGATTATTGTGTCCAAAGTGAAGAAGCCAGGACTTGGACTTGTTAAATCTCATATTATTAGAATCTGCACGTTTCTGTAGCCTGTCAAGGTCCCTCTGAAGGGCCCTCCTACCCTCTGGCAGTTCAACATTTGCGCCCAACTTGGTATCATCTGGAGAGCAGCTTAGCGAGTCCATCTGCCAGGTCTTTCATCACCCTCAGAAGGATCCCATCTGGTCCCATAGACTTGTGAGGATCCAAGCCACTCAGCAAGTCTCTAATTTCCTCCTCCAGGATTACAGGGGGGTGATACTGAATCCCTATCCCATCCACCAGTTCAGAAGTCCAGTTGTCCTGTAGGCAATCTGTCTTGCTGTTAAAAACAGAGGTAAAGAAGGCATTAAGTATCTCTGCCTTTTCCTCATCTCTAGTTACTATATTCCCCTCTGAATCCAGTAAGGAGTGAAGGTTGCTGCAGCTTTCTTTTTCCATTTGATATGCAATGAACCCCCATTACTCGCAGGCTGTTGGGTCTGGTCCACCTCCCGCGAGCTGTGAAATCCGCAAAGATAGCGAACCCACTACGTAGTCGAGTATGCCATGCTCGTAGCCATGCCCCCTCCCAATATAAAGTCTGGAGGAGGGTGGGTCCTGGGAGCGGGGCTTGTTTCAGATGTCTGGCTGTGCTCTGCCAGGGGGATATCTCAGGTTTTTCTCTCATAACCATAGGTCGTGGTGTTTAATGCTATTGTATCTTGACTTGTGTGTTTACTGAAGTAGATAGTTTATATTTTCCACACTTCTTTGCTTTTTTCTGCACCTGGTGATGGGGAGGGGTGTGAGGCTTTTTGTTTTGTTTTTGGGGGTTTTTTTTGCTCAGTCCAAACTTGCCTCAAACCCTGACACAATGTCACTGGAATTCAAAGAAGCAACCAAGTATTTCTGCTTGTTGTGGTCTTGGCCTAAATGATGTAGGTGATTTAAGAGACTTTGACTTTCAGAGCTCAGTTTCCTCAGTAACTAGAAAATACAGTGACCAGAAAATGGCTTCCTACAAAATCCTATAAAAATGTAGTACCTTTTGATCACATAACTGGAAAATGAAAGGAAAAAAGATGTATATGAAAATATCAACCACTTTTTATGCTGCCTAGCACATTTATTCAGTACTCCTAATGGCATTAAATTAATGGATCTAATATAGGTAGCTTCTTTTAGGTAGGTCATCCTTATTAAAGATTTTTTCCTGTAAGATTACACTTCTTTTATTATTACATTTTGTTTCTTCACTGGTATACACCAAAGATTTGACATGTAGCTATCAGCATGAATCACACAAGGAACTGAGAACCCATCACCATATATTGGCAGAGTGATCTGTTGCCATTTTCTTTGAATGTCAGTGCGTCACCTTTTATTTAGGGAGAGATGATTTTGATGCTAAACTTCCTGGTCCATTTTAAAGAGTATATGCTTAGGAAAAGGCACTTTGCATTTGTTTGTCATACATCCTTGCAGCATTTGAAAACCAAGAACACTGGAAAAAATTTCTACATTTAATTTTCCACTCTCTGTAGGTCTCTAAGTACAATGCAATAAAAGTCTTACCCGAAGGGATTTTCTGATGAGTCAATGCTGTTTCTTTCATTGCTGAGAAATGTCGCTATCAAGAACAAGTTGACAGACGGATTTGCTGGCTTTGAAGAAAGGTTAGAAAATGTTTATGAAACTCAGAATGGAATTTCATGTTTGAGAAGTCTTCATCTCAGAATAACACTCGCCTTTGACTGAGGAAAGGACAGTAAGGAGTAAGAACAGGAAAGGCCCTATAGCCTGGGCAAGACCTTGGATGTGATTACTGCCTATGAACTCTTCTCTCCGTATAGCAGCTCCATATTGTAGAAATTTTTTAATAATCAAGGAAGCAAACAGCTCCAGCTTCGAGAAACCATAACAAGTTCCAGTTCCTTATCACAAAGGGAAAGCTAGAACAAGGACCTACCCCTGGCATTTAGGTGCTCCAGATGAGTGCCCTGATCAGCTACTTATTACTTGCTTGGGTTGACCTGGGTAAGGCAGACAGGCTATGTGAAAAGAGGCTTGGAAAGAGTTTATTTCTTTTAACTTTTGAAAACCTCCAAACTGTATATGTGCCAGTTTTTCTCTGAATGCCAAATGTTCAGAAACCATGGGAAGTCCTGCAAGATGAGAGAAGCATCCGCCTTCTGCCAGCTTCCCTTCTGTCCAATTTCCCCTTCTCTCCTAGGGGCCGGCAAGATACAGCAGCTCCGTGCAGGTTTATACTTAAAGAAACCTCTTCTTGCCTGGAGTCCTGATGCATGAGCACACACACTATGTACTTCCAGTTCAGGTTTTGAAATAAATCATAATCCAAGCTAGTTTCTTTCCCATAATTTCCACCTGAAATGACTGATTAAGACACTCTCCACCAGTAGAAAGAGACACCTGCTCATTACAGCCAGCAGCTGTTTAGTGTAAGCAGCTTTTGGACAAAAGCAAGAAACCAGGTCTTCTTGGCTGGAGACACTAACCCACCAGAACTTAATTGTACCAGTAAAGCACATAGGGCATGGACCTAGCCCCTGAACTACACTCATTCATTTTCTGAACTTATTCTAATAGTTCTTGGAACAATTTTGTCTTCATTTGCCACAGTTTGGTGGACAGCACAAGGTAAGAATTTATTTCAACAGCGTTTTATGCAGTCTTCCTATTTAAAGGGAAAAGATAAACCTGTGAATACAAACTCTTTAATGTGTTATTTTTCTTCATGGATAGAACAAAGCCTAGGACTGTTGTGGTTTTTTTTCTTTCCCTAGAGATAGACCAGGACATATGTGGCTTGGAGTGAGGAGAATAGTTGACTTACAAGGTATTAAAATCAGCACCATCTAATAGCTAAGACATTCTCCTGCAAAATGAGAATTTCAGATATGAATCCCACTGGAAATATTTTACTGCCGATCCAAGTTTAAGATAAATTCTCTAACCAGGGAGCCTGG
>WEKX01007797.1:32671-43234 GCA_013390025.1 Pitta sordida
AGGAGAGGAGAGGAGAGGAGAGGAGAGGAGAGGAGAGGAGAGGAGAGGAGCAGGTTTAGGTCAAAGCACAGTGCAAGGGGAAATGCTGCACTGCAAAGGAAGGCAATAATTAAGTATGCCGGTTTATCAGGGTGTGAATACCAAAAACAAGCTGAGAATGACTGCTAAAAAATAAAGTAAGCAGAACGGCTTTATTTTTTTGCTTTACTCTTCTTTGCTGTAGTTGTTGTTATAGTAAACTCTTCCCACCTTGACCAGGAAGCACAGCTAGTCCTCTGTGCCCAAGATTTCATTGAAGGGGCCAAGATAAAGGCAACGGGAGGAATCATTAGACTAAGAGGGCAGCCTCACAAAGGACCTGTTGTGGTTTTGAGGATTTGCCAATAAATTTTCAGATACAATGAGGACACAAGTGAAATCATAAATGATTAAAAAGTCAAGAAGTATCTTTCTGAAGATTTGAAGAGGATTCACAAGAAGAGCAAAAGTGAAAAACAAGACAATTTGAGCTCGGAACAGGCTTTCACTTTAAGAGATGGATTATTCTTAATTGAATCACTATTCACCTATCATTAATCTGAATGGGGTTAAAATGGGCAAAAGTATTTCTCTTCACCTATGTAATATTTTTAAGAAATAAATGAGTACTCAATTGACAACAGAAAAGAATCCACCATCCACATCCTAGACTTTCTGCAGTATGCTGAAGTGCCCAGTGATGATTTCTGTCGACACTAATCAGTGAGTGCAACTTCATTAATTATACAGTCGACCATCTTGCACTTCATGCCCCCCATATTGTGGCTTCAGATCTTAGCGGCATGATTTTTTAGCAATGTAGGAGACCCGTTTTTGCAACTGCACATACGCGACCTGCCACAGCGGCGGCAGCTGCGGTGGCAGCACGGGTGGCGGTGGTGGCATGGGCGGCAGCGTGGGTGGTAGCAGCAACAGCACAGATGGCGGCAGCGGAGGCGGCCGTGGCAGCAGCAGGGGCAGCACGGGCAGCAGTGGTGGCACAGTCACCATTCAACGCGGAAGTAGGGCTAATTAAGACCATGGGTCGGCATTACAGGAGACCCGACTGTAATAAGACATCAGCTTCCCTATTTGCCCATAAATAAGGCCAAAATAATGTGTCTATCTTACAATTGATATCTACCCTTTGAGTCTGACTTTGAAGCCTATTCCCATCAATTTCAAAGGAAGCTGTTGACACTTTGTTAGTCAGGACCATCTACTTTTCTTCTATATAATGTGTTGCTGTTATCAAGAAGATCTGTCAACAAGAACAACAAAAAAAACATTCTTGCTAAGCTACAATGCCATGTCTGTCTCCATAATGCATCTACTGATAGTAAACATCATTATTATCTATGAGTATAATATATTTGTCCTATTCCTCCTAAATAAATTCTCCCCAGACTCACATAAAACTACAAGTATATCTGATAGAATTAAGGACATTTCTGTAGAAATAGATTTTTTTTTTTTTATTTCTCACCTTTTTTCTTTTTTTCCCCTATCAGAAAACTATTCTGGCTATAAGAGACTGAATTGATTTGTCTTGGCTAATCTTTTCTTGAAATATAAGCAAACATGTCCAAAATTTATATGAGAGACCATCTGGAAATATTAGGTTCTGGATGTACAAGCCAAGGTCTCAGAGCAAAACACTGGGTCACAAGACAATAAATGTTTCATGTATTACAATGGTCCTCTTGCCATCACTGAAATGGCATGAGAATTGCAACAGGAAACAAAAAGATCAAACAGTTTATCCACAAAAGACAAGAAGCACAGCTTCCATCCCTGCAAATGCACTTCATCTCACCAGCCCCACCTCCTCTATTTCACTTTTGAACATCAATGAGTCTTTGCTATTTACGCAACACTACATATGATGGTGTTTTCCTTTCTCATGCACCCTTCTATAATTGAAGTTAGGCTAACAGCTCTTACCCACTTCTAAGCAAGTTGTGTAAAGAAGTTGCCTCAGAAGAACATAGAACCTTAGGATCCATAAGGAATGACATAGATATTATCAGACCACTCAATATAAATAATGATACATCAAGAGTACCAGGGGGTTAAGATATGAATGTCAAAAATGACCAGAAGTACTGAAACAAGTACCAAAAATCTATGAAAATGGTCTAATTACTTACTTATTATCCCTGGGGAGAGGACACTGAATTGGGGTAAAACTGTTTGACTTAACAACCAACATAGGTTGGATTTTTCAAGTAAGTTATCCAGTATTACGTGTGTTGTGGCTCATTTTTACTTTTACAAGATTCACACAGTGACCAAAGACAATGTTTTTAATAAGAAAGACAGGCAGCTGTTTCCGTGTTGCATTCTGGAGGTGGAAAGCTTCACACACCTTTCTGAGTAAACAAGGCTGCTTTTAATACTGCGGTACTACAGAATAATGATGTTTTAACCAGATTTGCAAGATTTTTTACAAGATTTTGGCATGCTTAATTGAAGAGTTTTAAAGTGGAAAAATTGGACAATAGCAAGTATCAAGGCACAGAAATACAGTGAATTTAGTTGTAAGCAACTTGGAATGAGCTAGATCACACTGTTGCCAGGAACTAATAATACGAGGGATGAGAGCTGTTGGCTTTTAAGTTTTGTCATATGGGAAAATGATTAGACTATGTCCTTAACTAGTACAGTAAAGAAGGAAAGAACATGCTTATGTCTCCTTGACCAGACCTACAACTTGAAGTCTGACAGTATGTCACCCTTGAACCCTACAGAGTAAATTCTATCTTCTACCTGAAAATTTAGACTTTTGCTAGCATGAAATAATCAAAAACATGGAACATAAGTTAACAAAAGTGATGCTTCATTTGCACAACTAAGATTTTATTAATATCTCTCTCTGTCACACACTGTGGCAGATAAATTATTGATTGATGCACCTCCATTTCCATAAGTTTCTAATACAAACTGTAGAGCATTAATTCATTTGATGATACATAGATATGTTGCCAACATCTTCTAACTTTTACAAAGGTACTTTGAGCACTGGTTCCAAAACATTTTGGATTGCAAACATCAGTCAGCTGTCAACATTTCCAATGGACCCCCATGCAGCATTATCGAAAGTTTAGCTGGTAACATTTGGCACTACAGCTCGACAGACTGCTTGCAGATATCCCACTGGGAACTGAAAAACCACTAATGGCCCACACACAACAGCTTCAGATTGGTTAATTTGGAATATATTATTGGTAATAAACCTTCCACTGGATTCTTCCTTTTGTCTTTCACCAGTCCTACTGTCTACCACAGTGAACCAAAACCAAATGTTAAAGATTGGGGAAGGAACTTGTAAAAAGAACAGAAGATGATACAGTGATAACAGAAGGAGAAACTCCTGTTTCTGTACCCTGCCATATTGAAGAATGCCTGTTCCAAATCTCAGACTTCTTACACAGCACAGACACATCATCTCTGCCAAAGAAAAAGAAACTGTAAATCCATCACAGCATAAATTCAGAAGCTTCTATTTTTTTAAGAACTTTATGCATAATTTTAATTTTTCAAAATTTTTACACAGATATGCAGGCTTTTAAAGGAATATAATATTTTAAAATATTTGAAATTAAATGCAGAAAACTGTTCCTGTAAGTAGTTGGCTTTTAACAAGCTCTTCCACTGTATAATGATATTTAGGGAAATAAATATATGTAATATTCTCTTCTGACAAGATTTTCATTAGAATTTTTCTGGTATGGCACTAATGTATTTGCAGATAATTCTAGATCTTGTGAGTTGTAATGAACTGTATTTTTCCCGAGTTCTTCTATTTCTTGTATTGCTTTAGAATAAATTGTTTATTATTTAACAATTCTACCATTTGAAGTTATCTGTATTTCCTTCATTATATAGAATCGTATAATGAGATTTTTCAGATTTTTAGTGCCTTGGGCCAGTCTGGGATTTTCAAAAGATATTAAGCAGACACAACCCTCATTTTAGGACCTTGATCTTGAGAGCAGCTACAGTCTTTCTTCTCTCAAAGTGCTGCTAAATAGCATAGTGAACCCTTTTACAGAGATATGAATATCTTTGTTGTTTACATATAAGGGATATAATGAGTAACAACATTGCTGCCACTTGGTAACTTTTGCCCATTTCAAGAAGGGAATTTTCTGTTTTCTGTAAATGTGTTTCAGCATTTTTGCATTTTCAGTAATCCATTAGGTGAGACACCTTCATCATACACTGAAATCCGTCTAGTTACCTGCTACATATATGCAATAAATATCAGTCTTTACTTGAAGAACTTGTAATATAGGCTTCCTTAATGATATTTCTAATGGTATTTCTTTGGTGAAGCAGATGAGTGCTTGACTCAGAAAGCCCCTTAATGGAATGTGCAGGGTGCAGACAGTCAGGCCTACTAAACTCATCATTGCTCTGGTTGAACATATCTCATTCAGTACCTCATTCATGAAACTTCTATATTAACTACTGTCACAGGCTAAACAGTCCTGATGCAGGACATTCACAAAATTTATTTTATTGGAAATAAATAAACCGAACAAACTCTGCAGTCTGGTCTTCTGTACAAAACCCTCCTAATCTGTTCCTAATCTGTACCCTCAGGGGTGTCCCTCATGTGCATATGTCACACACAGGGTGCACACCATCAGGGTGTCACTGCCCTGCTGGGGGTCATCCTCCACTGGGCACCCTAACCCAGCAACTAGTCTTTCTTTCCAAGGCTGCATCACCAGACATCTCCCCAGCAATGTTTTCTACCACATCTCCTCCTTTAAATGTCTCAAAATATATGTCTTCACATTTCTCTTCATGAGTCCTGTCTTTGGACCCTCATATGTTTCCTTTTATGTATCCACAGTTCACCCACATGTCTCTCCTCCAGTATCTCCTGCTCCAGCATCTACTGTCCTTTTTAACATCTGTTTGAGCAGAGGAGCCATGTTTTGGGGCATTGTTGGCTGTTTCCATCTTTTATCAAGCAGGCTACCCTGGAGCTGCTGCCCTCCAAATGCTTCTAGAGGTTTCCAAAACAATAACTTAGTTAAGGCCAGTTAAAAACATGTAAACCCCAAAGTTATCCTGTTATGGTGATGTGTCAAAAGCCTTATTGAAGTCAAGGTAGACAAAATCCATTGTTCTCCCCTCATCTACGCAACCAGTCATGCCATCATACAAGGTTATTCCTCTTTGTGAATCCATGTTGACTACTCCTAATAACTCTGTATTGAGGTGTTTCCTCACCTTTCTAGGGATGGATATGAGTCTGACTAACCTGTAGCTTCCTGTGTGTTCTATCTTGCCCTTTTTGAGGACTGGAGTGACACTGGCTTCCTTCCCCACCTCAGATATCTCTCCTATTCTCATGACCTTTCAAAGAGGATGAAGAATGGCTTAGCAATATAGTAATACCTCGCTGCATTGTGACTTCTCCATTGCGACCTTGCTGATTTGCGAGAAATTTTCCTCACAGACCTTCCTCAGTGATCTATGAAGCTTCCTGGTCAACGCATGCACAATGCCTCTGCTTCACTGAGGGGCAGAATCAGCGCTCCCCATGGGATGGGACAGGCCCGGCCCCGTGGAGAGGGTGTGCGGTGCCTCTTGCTCCTGTCGCACTTATAGCCTCGTGGCACCGTGCTCCACTCCCTGCCCACTCCTGTGTGTCTCCATGCCTGGTCCCTACAGTGGAAGGTTCACGCCACGGGATGCCCCAGGCAGCCACTGCAACACAGGGCAGCACTGCCACAAGCCACAACATCCCCTGTTGCTCTAAGCCCAGCTGGGGACTGACCCCCACCGGGCACGTTACTGTTTCCAGGGCTACAGGTGGGGAAGCCAATGCAGTCTGTGCCCAGGGACTGTGCACTGCCCAGGGGCTGTGCACCTAGTGTTAACACAACCCCAGGGAAAGTGGGTCTGGGCTCGCTGCAGCGGCAGTGGGGCAAGTGCTGTGTGCTGGGACGTGGAAGAGCCAGGACAAGCCCACGCCACAGCTACAGCTGCTGCACCAGAAGGAAGCTTCTGCTCCCCCATGCCCTCCTCCTACTGTAGCAGGGGGAAGTGCTGTTCGGCTGAGTCAATACAGTTCCCGCTCCTGGGACTGGTGGATGTTAAAGGGAAAGAAACTCCAACACCAACGCCACCCCCACCATAAGGGGTGCTGGATGTCACAGTATTTCAAAGTTAAGTCTTCCCAGGCTCCACAAGTGCCGACCAAAGCCCAAGGACACCTCTTCCCCACCGTCACCCCAGAGCTTCCCTCCCGCAGAGGGAGTGCAAGCATGAGTGGTGGCAGCAGCCCGGTGGCAGCTTGGCCAAAGAGAAGATGAGGCATTCTCCAGGGGGTCTCCCCAGGCATACAGGGCTCAGAAATGCTTCCATTTGGTCCCCTGTGCTGGGAGAGCCCGTGCGGAGGAGAGGAAAATGCTCCCCAGCACTCCTGATTGACTGGGGATGGAGTTATGGGAGTCGCCTGTATGCATATTAATGACCTGCACGTGTTTGAGAATTTGACAATTTGCAAGATCTTGGCGAGACACGTTCCTTGTGAAGGGTGAGGTATTACTGTAACATCTGCCAGCTCCCTTATCATTTGTGGGTGCATCTCATCAGGCCCCATGGACTTGTGGATGACAAGTTAGCTTTAATGATCTCTAACTTGATTCCTCTTGACCAAGAGAAAGTCTTCTTTTCTCCAGACTTCCTCTCTTGCCTCCAAGGTCTGGGATTCCTGAGGGCTGAACTTAACATTAAAGACTGAAGCACAAAAGCTACTCAGTAACTCCACCTTCTCTGTATGTGTATCAGCAGGGCATCCACCTCATCCAGGAGAGGGCCCAGGTTTTCCCTGTTCTTCCCTCAGCTACTGATGTACTGAAAGAAGCCCTTCTTTTTGCCCTTGACATCTCTTGCCAGATTTAATTTCAAAGAGACCTTAGCCTTCCTCTTGACATCCGTGCATATTCTGACAATGTTTCTACATTCTTCCCAAATGGCCTGTCTGTTTTTCCACATTCCATAAATTTCCTTACTCATTTGAGTTTTGCCAGAAGCTCCTTGTTCATCCATATAGGCCTCCTGCCCCCTTTGCTTTATTTCTTATTCAAAAAGATGTGCTGATCTTGAGCTTAGATGGAGTAATGACTAAACATTAACCACCTCTCTTAAACCCCCCTACCTTCTAGGGTGCTAGCACATGTGGTTCCTCCAAGTAGACTTTTGAAGAGACCAGAGTTAACTCTCTTGAACTCCAGGATTGTAATCCTACCTATAACCCTCCTTCTTCCAGACAGGTTCCTGACCCTTGCCATCTCATGGTCACCTCAGCCAAGGCTGCCACCAAACTTCACACTCCCTTCCTTGTTTATTAGTACAAGGTCCAGCAGCACATCTCTCCTTTTTGGCTCCTTCACCACCAGTGTCAAAAACTTATCATCAATGCTCTGCAGGAACCTCCTGCACTGTGTGTGCCAATCTGTGGTGTCTTTCCAGCAGAGAGCAGAGTGGTTGAAGTCTCCAGTGAGTGCCAATGATCATGAGGCTACTTCGAGCTGGCTGTAAAAGGCCTCATCCACTTCCTCTTCCTGATAGGTTATCACATTGTTGTTCATGTTGGCCTGTCTATTAATTCTTACCCATAAGCTCTTGATTCACTACCTAGGAGGTCTTCATCCACCCCTAGGCAGAGCTCTATCCATTCAATTTGCTTTCTTACATAAAGAGCAACTCCACCACCTTCCCTTTCTGGCCTTTCTTAAAAATACATGGACACCCATGACAGCATTCCAGTCATGCAAGCTATCCCACCATGTCTCTGTAATTGCTATGAGATCGTGCACACATTCCTCCTACCTATTCCCTGTGCTGCATGCATTGGTGTATAGGCATTTCAGAGGTGTAATCAAGCATGCAGGTTTCCCAGGAGGAGTGCGAGAGGATCCATATACACCCTTCAGGGGCTTGACCTTCTGGTTCTTATCTTGAGAGGTAACTAAGGAACATTTGCTGCTGTTGTGGCTGGCCTGGCTTATTCCCCAGCTGGATGTAATGCTGTGAGCATTGCCACTTTGAATACCACTCCTCTAAGTCCTTCACTTTAAAGCCAGACTCACCAAGCTGATCAGCATGTTGCCCAATGCCTGGGAGCAGACATAGAAGATTGAGTGGTGGTTGCTTTTTCAGAAAAAAAGTACCCAAAAATTTGTCTTACACATATGCCGGTAATTTGCTGCACATTTCCCTGGATAGTTAAAAATCTCCAATGCCACCATGGAAATTCTGTCACTTACTGTAAAGTTGATTTGTTTCCTTTTTTGCCCCCAATTTCATGTTATTTTTACACCACAATCTTGTCCCTGTAGCAGGAAGCCTAAGGGGAAGCTCTTGGAATCCCTGCCTGGAACCTCCCTGGTCTTCTGCTTCTTGAGCCTTCAGACCTGTTACAGGACATTGTCAGGATTGCCATTACCACAAAAAATCAGGCTCCTGGAGGACAATGTGCTTGCCACCATAAAAGGTTCAGCCAACAGAGAGACACTTCTATTCCTCTCAGGACAGAATTGCTCGCAACTACCATTAATATCTTTTATTTTCTCCTACAAACCTGGTTCCCAAACCTCATAGCCTTGCGTTGCAGAGCATTTTCCGCTTTTCCTAATTTGTACCTCAAGCTTGAGTGGCCTTGCCTGCTCAGCTGCACTATTTCTGAATCAGGCAGAGTTNCCTACCTTCTAGGGTGCTAGCACATGTGGTTCCTCCAAGTAGACTTTTGAAGAGACCAGAGTTAACTCTCTTGAACTCCAGGATTGTAATCCTACCTATAACCCTCCTTCTTCCAGACAGGTTCCTGACCCTTGCCATCTCATGGTCACCTCAGCCAAGGCTGCCACCAAACTTCACACTCCCTTCCTTGTTTATTAGTACAAGGTCCAGCAGCACATCTCTCCTTTTTGGCTCCTTCACCACCAGTGTCAAAAACTTATCATCAATGCTCTGCAGGAACCTCCTGCACTGTGTGTGCCAATCTGTGGTGTCTTTCCAGCAGAGAGCAGAGTGGTTGAAGTCTCCAGTGAGTGCCAATGATCATGAGGCTACTTCTAGCTGGCTGTAAAAGGCCTCATCCACTTCCTCTTCCTGATAGGTTATCACATTGTTGTTCATGTTGGCCTGTCTATTAATTCTTACCCATAAGCTCTTGATTCACTACCTAGGAGGTCTTCATCCACCCCTAGGCAGAGCTCTATCCATTCAATTTGCTTTCTTACATAAAGAGCAACTCCACCACCTTCCCTTTCTGGCCTTTCTTAAAAATACATGGACACCCATGACAGCATTCCAGTCATGCAAGCTATCCCACCATGTCTCTGTAATTGCTATGAGATCGTGCACACATTCCTCCTACCTATTCCCTGTGCTGCATGCATTGGTGTATAGGCATTTCAGAGGTGTAATCAAGCATGCAGGTTTCCCAGGAGGAGTGCGAGAGGATCCATATACACCCTTCAGGGGCTTGACCTTCTGGTTCTTATCTTGAGAGGTAACTAAGGAACATTTGCTGCTGTTGTGGCTGGCCTGGCTTATTCCCCAGCTGGATGTAATGCTGTGAGCATTGCCACTTTGAATACCACTCCTCTAAGTCCTTCACTTTAAAGCCAGACTCACCAAGCTGATCAGCATGTTGCCAAATGCCTGGGAGCAGACATAGAAGATTGAGTGGTGGTTGCTTTTTCAGAAAAAAAGTACCCAAAAATTTGTCTTACACATATGCCGGTAATTTGCTGCACATTTCCCTGGATAGTTAAAAATCTCCAATGCCACCATGGAAATTCTGTCACTTACTGTAAAGTTGATTTGTTTCCTTTTTTGCCCCCAATTTCATGTTATTTTTACACCACAATCTTGTCCCTGTAGCAGGAAGCCTAAGGGGAAGCTCTTGGAATCCCTGCCTGGAACCTCCCTGGCCTTCTGCTTCTTGAGCCTTCAGACCTGTTACAGGACATTGTCAGGATTGCCATTACCACAAAAAATCAGGCTCCTGGAGGACAATGTGCTTGCCACCATAACAGGTTCAGCCAACAGAGAGACATTTCTATTCCTCTCAGGACAGAATTGCTTGCAACTACCTTAATATCTTTTATTTTCTCCTACAAACCTGGTTCCCAAACCTCATAGCCTTGCGTTGCAGAGCATTTTCCGCTTTTCCTAATTTGTACCTCAAGCTTGAGTGGCCTTGCCTGCTCAGCTGCACTATTTCTGAATCAGGCAGAGTTTACCAACAGTCCTGGCTTACTGGTGATGTACCACAAGACTGGAAATTGGTTAATGTGACACCCATCCACAAGAAGGGCAGGAAAGATGATCCGAGTTATTACAGACCTGTCAGCCTGACCTCAGTCCCAGGTAAAGTCATGGAACAGATAGTCCTGTGTGCTATTACACAGCAACTGCAAAACGACCATGGCATTAGAACTAGTCAGCATGGATTTCGGAGAGACAGGTCCTGCCTAACCAACCTAATCTCCTTTTATGATCTGGTGACTC
>WEKX01007797.1:43705-64079 GCA_013390025.1 Pitta sordida
GTTTAGACTGAATGTGAGGAAGAGGTTTTCCACAGAGAGAGTGATTGCACATTGGAATGGTCTGCCCAAGGGAGGTGGTTGAGTCGCCATCCCTGAAGGTGCTTAAGAGAAGACTCGATGAGGAGCTCAGTGACATGGTCTATATGGTGGGGAGTTGGTCTAGATGATCCTGTGGGTCCCTTCCAACTCAGAATAACCTGTGTGAACCTGTGAACTTTTTGTCCATCTGTGCAAAATTTATTGGCCCAGAACTGCGCCTACAGGCCTGTGGAAATTAACAGATCACCAAAACACTTCATTTTAGACTTAATTCTCTATTGGCTGCTCCTTTGGTTGATAATATTTTCAATCTGAAAGGAAAGGGTGGATGGAGAGAAAATTAAGGAATCCACTCTCAGAATGAAGCCAAATAAGCTGATTTCTGTGAAGATTTAAGAATGAAGTCTGACAGCTCAATTGTCCTACCACCCCTTGTACACCAGACCTCTAGGGGAGTGGGTGCTGACCCCTTGGCTGGAGTGGTGCACATTTGTATAATTATACCCTGACTTCATCCTAAAACCTAGCAAGGGTTACTGTCTTGTCTATTTTAGATTGTAGTCATAAAATGAAGTGAGCTGTGAGCAACGTATTCAGCTTGCTTTCATATACACACTGCAAGCCTTGTTACTAGGGCCTCACAAAGCATGTCTTGAAAAAGGAATACAAGATGCTCTTTGTAAATAAAAGTTCATGAGTCTGAGGAATGAAGTCATTTTCCAAAATCACTGTGAATTATATTCTTTTTCACAAGCCAACGAGAAGCTGAGAGGTGGGCTTGAGGGAAAGGAACTGAATGAAACACGTTAGAGAAACCACTTAGACCCCTTAGTCCATGGCACAGCCAGGCTGCCTTCCTGCTCCTTGTCCTTTTCCTCCTCTTCCTCCCACCCACAGCCTCCCCTCCCCCATACTACAAGAAAAGTTTGGTCTAGCAAGGTTTTTTGATAAATCTGGCATCTTTCTGCCTGTGTCTGAATAAACTGGAGATGTTAAAAAATAAACAGTCATGAGAGTTAATGATTTATGTGGAGAGGTTGGATGCAGTTGTGGGTGGGTGGTGTGGAGGGGGAGGAAAGGGTGACCTCACTTTCTGAATGGCAAAGTTTGAGTGGGAGTGTCTCAACACGAAAGGTAAAAAAGGGAACGATGTGAACATGTGAAGGAAGCCAGAGCACTGACCAGAGCGTCAGTCTGTATCCTGACAGGGGGAGATAAGGTGGCTGGGGAGCCAGCGGTGCTTTCCTGGAATACAATCTCTGTTTGACACTCTCTGCTTAAGCACTGCCCATCTGTATGTTATTGTGCTGGAGCCTCTGGGGAAAAAGGAGCCACAGGCACAGAGAGTGAACGAGGGAGGCAGCAAAAGCGTTTTTCTTCCCTTCTTTTCCTTTTTTTCTTTTTTTTTTTTCCCCTCTTTTAAATCGGGGTCTGGTTAGACTGCCTTGAAGTGCCACATCTGGAAACTGAATGCTGGAAGAAAGTTAAAATAACTGAGGCACCACTAAGCCAAGGGGGGCTGAGTGCAGAAGAGGGTAAACAATTACTGAGACGCTAGAAGACCACTGCTGGATGTAAGGGGAGGAAATGGCTTTGATCTCCGCCTGGCCCCTCGTTTCTCCTATATTATTCTTTTTGAGATGCTTGTCCTCCAGCACAGCCTCGAGTGAGGGAAGCGTTTTTCAATTTGACATTGAAGGTAGCTCAGCGGTCAGCACGCAAGAAGCCACTGTTATCAGAGGGCAGCAGCAGGCAGTAGCTACTGGAAGTTGGGTGCCTTTTGCTGAGGTACAGTAACTCCCTTCTCTCTCTAGTGTCTGCACTTTTCTGCTTTCATCTGTCTGTGTCAAAGCTCGCATCTGGTTAATGTTAGTTTAATAATTCAATTCTTAAAGTGATACAGGAGGATTTGGGGGGGCTGGGGGGTGAGGGTGTCTGAGACTTTGCATTTCGGGACTGGAGAGATACAGTTCAGACTTCAAAATGTACACATGCTCTGCCTGCTGTGTGCAAACATCTGCTGTACTTGCAGTGAAGCTCGCTTAGCTTGTCTCTGACTTTCCTGCCAACATAAGTAAACAGGCCTGTCCAAACAGATATTTTACAAGAGTTAATTGTCACAACACTTTTCTGCTTGCCTTGTTGTAATTCTTGCAATTTTAACTCACATTTCCTGAAAGAGTTTGGCTTTTGTCACCATACTCTGCATTGCAGAAGTTTGTGCTTTTGCCTATGAATGCCATCCACCTCCAAAATCTAAAGTTTGTTTTCACGGTGAAAACAAGGGATGACAAATCAAATGCATCTAGGAAACTCCCTACAGAGAGCACACCTGCAAAAATGTTAAGACTTCTCAAAAGTATGAGGTTGGGATTAGTGACAAATGAAATCAGAGTGATCTGAGAACAATGTGACAATGGAAAATTTCCCTATAACCCCTGTGTTTTGAGATTGATTGATACTCCTCACTCTAGCACGGATGTATCAGGAATGGACTACTCAAAAATATAGCATGAGGAAAAAATAAATTACTCCAGCATACCCTGGGGTGGAGAGGGGGGTTGGAACAGGGGACAAAACACAATAATATCTCATGCATGGTAGATGCAAAGTAGGAGGCCAATTGAGTTCTGTAAGGTCATGGGAAGGGAAAGCGAAGTTCTTCTAGCATAACATCCAAAAATGAGGTGAGATTAGCACAGCTGTGTCACTATGACAATATCAAGATTGCAATCTCCAATATCACACGGCTAATTTTCCACCTACACTTCACTTGCCAGAATTAACAGCCGTGGAAATAAGTTCATAAGCCCTTCATACAGCCAGGATTACTGCAGGGCTTGGCAGAGCTCATTCCCCTGCTCAGAACAGCTGGACAGCCTCAGGCAAAGCCTGCCCATCCTGGAAGCTTCGGCAGGAAACATGACCTGTGTGAGAAAACTGGAGGTTAAACCTTACTTTGCTCAGCATAAGGACTCTCAGGAGCCATTCCAGTTCTTGGACAAGCTCCATAATGTGAGATGTACAGATCTTCCCTCTGGCCTGAGATCAGCCCTAGGAAGCTGCATTGCCACCTGTTGCTTGCAACATGGAAAGTCCTTCAATGAAATACCTGATTTAAGAGCTGAATGTGTTTTATGTCTTTTACAGGATAAGGAGCCTAAGTGATTACTAGGCTTTCTTGATATGATTCTGTAATGTGATTTTCCCAAAGACACAATTAACATTGCTTCACTTAAATATATTTGACTGTACCTGGGAGAGTGCTGTGAGATATACTGAACATTGCAAGGAAATGATACTTTAGTCTTCTTCAACCATTTCAATCCTCCTTAATGTTTTTTTGTTCAGTATAAACTTGTAGACTCAATAACTTGTGCTCACTCTGGCAGTTTACTTCAGCCTCTGCAATGGCATTTAGAATCTAGGTCCCATGTTACAACTTTAGGAAGAGTTTTTTCAGAGAGAGAGTGATCTCTCAGTGGAATGGTCTGCCCAGGGAGGTGGTGGAGTCAGCATCCCTGGAGGTATTTAAGAGAAGACTTGATAAGGAGCTCAGTGACATGGTCTAGATGGTGGGAGGCTTGGATGGATAGAGCGTGGTGCCCATGGTTCCATGCTTGTGGGCCTGATCCCTGGGTGGGTGTTTGCTTGAGAGCTGGACTAGATGATCCTGTGGGTCCCTTCCAACTCAGACTAACCTGTGAACCTGTGAACTGGATGTTGGCATCTGATGTTGCCATGTCAATGTCCTTGGCTGCAGGATTCTATGGTTTCGTGAAGAAGGAGCAGGGATTTCAGGACCCTTTTTTAGCTGCAGATTTCAAGTCCCACCCCCACGTCAATTTCCAAGGAGGCCCAGTAGGATGTTCTTCAGGGATATCATTGATGGGTTTGTAATTGTTAAAACCTACTTACCCATTGATCCATGCATGTTGTTGGTTGCAGTATCTGAGGAACAGGCTCTAAGCCTGGAGGTTGATGTAGGGGCTGGAGGGGGTTGGTCTGGTAGGCTCTTACCCAAGGAAGGAATGTTTCTTTTGGTCCTCACAGACCTTCTCCCTCACACAACTCATTTCTGCTTCCTCAACCTCAGGAACAGGGTTTATCCCAGCAGGTTTAAATTAGCCTCTTTCAAAGTCCAAGTTCTTAACCCACAGCTCACATTGAACCACAGAGTAAACTCCCTTACGCAGTATGGTTTGATTCAACTCATTCGTCTAAATATTGACGCAGGCCTACAGCTCTCCTGAGCAGACAGAGGCTGTTAGTCACATCAAATAGTGCCAAATTATACAAAGGGGGCAGTTTCACAAGGCAGAGCTAAAAAGCCATGGATGAGGCTTCACTGTGGTTTGCGGTATCATTCAGCTGCAACATGAAATACACCAGTGGGAGTTTTCTAAGCTACAACTAGTGGGACGTTTTTAAATCCCCCTAAGAGTTGGATATTATGAACCTATAGAACAACAGGAGATCCCAATTGAAATAAATACATATTAGTGAATATTTCTCAGCTTTCTGCTCCTCTTCTTTCCCATGTTTGGCAATGCCAAAGTGAGAGGAACTGGGAGAAGTGGTTTTAAAAAAATCAGAATTAATGCTAATGTGGGACTTGTCATTAGCTCTTTTTTGGGGGGCAGGGGGGGCTTGGATTTCAATGAAAACTCTTGGCAGCAGACATTACATTTTCAATGTTATGATAATACACTGTATCCATGCACAGAGTAGTCCACGGATTTGAGTTGGACTTCAGGCAACATCTACTACATTGTTGTGCTGGTTCTTATTTGTTATGCACGCCAGTATTCCTAAATTAAGCACATAAACTGTTCCTAGATGTTTCAATCAGAATAATGGACTGTCTTCAATTATAAACCCAAAAGTCCCATACTGGAGGTATTAGCGTTTTTAAGACTCTATTTCCTAGTGGTCTTCCCTGGAGACCCTCAAAGGAACCTCTTCCTCTGTAAAGACTTCACTGGATGCTTGCCTCAAGACAGCTTTATTAACCAGCTAAAGTCAGGAGCAGAAAATGTAGATTAACTGGACTAGATTCCACACAATGAAATGTTGCGTTCCCTACATAATGAGCACTTAGTGACTGCCGCAGAATAAGGTATCTACCTCTCTACCTCTTGTTCCAAAAAAAATGCTTGTAAATTTATGTAAGTTATTCAGAAAAGTATCATGAGAAAGATTTGGACAGTATCTGAGAGACTCTACAATCCACTCTCTCTAGCACAGAAGGCAGCTACAAAAAAAATTGAATTTATTTTATAAGCCCTTACATAGGCAAAAAAAAATTAATAATAGTCTTCTTAGTCTAACAAACAAAGGCCTCAGCATAGGCAAGGTCTGGAAACCGAAGGTGACCATGTTGAAACTACAAGTTAGTAGCAAATTGTAACTTCAGAAGTAATTAAACACAGGAGAGTTTATTAACTGGTGTTATTTGTCTATCAAGGAGCAGATAATATGCAAAGCACTCTCAGGTACTCAGTAGCTTGCGTGCTATTTCAGAAAATTAAGTCCTTCGCTCATTAAGACAATAAGGAGAGGTCCGGGAGATGTTACAGTGCCAAATTCTGATGTCTATGAGGAGGCAGTGATAAAAAGAGTGAGTACCGAGCACTGGATCCAGCTCATCACTGCAACACAAAAGCAGTTGGTGTCATGAAGTCGAAGTAATTTTTCCAAATAAGGATTGATTAAAATATTTTACAAGGAAGTTTCTTCAGAGATGGAAGCAAAGCATATAAAACTGATAGGCACATATCAAACGAAAGCAAGGATAAACATTAGAGATCTTTGCTTTGATGTTCCAGTCACCGGTTTGGACACAGCAGGAGGAAAGGCAGTGGTGATACATTTCCAGTTTTGGTGAGGCACAGAGGTAAAACTGAGAGCAGTTATATCCCACTATCAAACACATGCCTCTAAAAGAAGTCAGATCATATTACCATTTGGGTCTGAAGCCAGCTACTGTTGACATTTGTGTTTGTAATAATGGTTTTAATCATTGACATAATGGTTTTAATTATATAGGTGTAGATTTTGTTTCCTAGTAGGAAGAAAGCTCCTTACAGAGTCTAAAGTGAGAATAAACATTAGTACAAGACTTCAAATGCTAAAGAGTATTGCAAATGGTTCCTAGTGATTCATGTTGTGCAGTCACTCTTTTTAATGTAAAATACGTAAATGTAAGGTAACATCCAGTAAAATATTCAATTCCTTCTGATGTAAATGACCACAAGACTGTCAGAAACCTGAACAGGAGATGAGTGTGGGAAGGATTAGGGGAAGAAAGGGAAGACAGACATTCTGCGGAGTCACTTGCCAAGTGAAAAAAATACAATCTCAAATGTTCTCTATGGAAAGAAGTGAAACAAATAGTGGGAAAGGAAGTAAACTAAAGCAGGAAGAAGAAAAAAGAAGAGGAAAAAATTACAACAAGAATGAGATAGTCAAGAGTAAAGAAAAAAATGAAATATTTGGGGCAGGGCAGAAAGCCAATTCCCAGGCTGAAGAAAGGCATGACATTATTGGATAGATGGAAGAGGAAAACTATCCAGCAACAGTGTATTAGCCTCTTTGCCTTTCCCCCAAGTCATGAGTCCTTTAAGTCAAAATGAGCCATTTACTATAGAGAAAGCAAGAGGCAGAAGTTGTCTGATGGAGCTTGCATATTAATGTGACATGTTTGACAATCATTTTTCTCCATCTGACTCCTACAAGAAAACAAGAAACAGTATTTGAGATGCTTTCTTTCTAGTTCTCTAAAGTGATAAGCATTAAACTGCATAGGATCAGTGGCAAACTCGCCTCTTTAAAATGGCTCACATTAAATATGTAAAAAGAGAGAAATCATAAGTCCCAGCCACTTAATAACAGACTCAAACTATCACCAAATCATCTTCAGTCTGCTTCCCTATAAAGGTTGGAACAGAAAATCTTGCAAACCATTGAGAGAAACCGCAATTTGATCCTTATGGGATTCATCCATTCAAAGCAAACATACTACAAGAAGCAGCAGAAGACCCAATCCTGAGGTGAGAGCCAAAAAGACTTTTAGCTTGACAAAAACCTTTATATTCTTTTAAACTAATAGGAACAGCATCTACTTTTAAAAAGCAGATCTTTAACTAACTTCAGATTCCTGAGGTTATGTTAGGTTAAGTCCTACAATGAGCAATTTGGATTTCTAGCTGCTGGGGGTTTTTTTGTACAAGGTTATGTTCTGAGAAACATCTATTAGTGGGGAGGAAGTTTTACTGCAGATGTTTGTGATTCCAGTTTAAGCTTCTCATCAAAGCTTTAATGAAAATCAGCTGCTTGGAATAGCACGCCAGGCCCCAAAATGTTTAAATCACAGGAAACTGAAGCAAGGGACAGAGCAGATGGGTAGTGGGAAATGTTCTCTATTTCAAGAAGGTGTATGAAGCATTCACCAGAAGATACAATTTAAACTCCACTGCAGTGAGTTCCTACAAAGTTTTGGTCAAATACCAGCAAAGTGCCCCAAAGCTTATTCAGGGCTGTGAAAACCAATAAAAGGCATTTCATGCCCACTTTTATTCATAACATGGGAAGCAAGGAAGGAATTAAAAGTCCAGTTTTTCCAGGGGGCCTGAGAATAAATAAAAGAATTGCTTTCTGAAGGAGAACTTGGCCTGATTTAAACTGATAAAAAATTAGAACTTCCAGTGTGTAAGAGCTGTGTAAAAGAGATCTAGTTTCTGAGTAATATATAACCAGCCACTGATAATATACAGCTTGCTTCTGGACTTAGATTTCAATCACCAAAATATAGACACCCTTGGGCTTTGAATTTTAATTGGTCCTCTTGAATGTTTGGATCTGATCCCAGTCCATTTTCACGCACCACCATGAGCTGGGGATGTTTGGGTTATGCATCCTAATGCACAATTCAACAGTTGCTAAATAGCACTATATATAAAATTGTTAGACCTAAGTATTAGCCAGGATACATACAGTGTGAATTTGCCAATGCAGACAGAGATTGTCTAAAATGCAGTAAATATGATCTGGCTTTACCATTCCTGTTTAACTTATTGTGAAATTCTTTATATGGTTATTTTCTTGAAATAAATACTTCACAAATAGTAGAACCCCTTTTCTTTTTTCTTTTATGACAAGTCATTAAGAAACAGTGCTAAAATCCAAGCATTCTCAAGCCAAAGAATGAGAGAGGGCTGTGAAAAGTATTTTTAAAATTGCTATTCCAGCTTTGCAAAACTGTAAGAGCAACTAAAATTTTATTGTTAGAGCATGACATATGGAAGCCAGGGAGCATGAGAAGAACTAGCACACTTGAATGTTAATTTGAAACATAACTTAACAGTTACTGAATAAAATGACTCTACTTGAATGAACAATTTTCAATAGGTTCCGTAAAAATAGCCTTTTTAGCTAAAATTGTAAGGCACAGAATCATTATTAGACTCTGTTTATCCAGTGAAATGACTAAATATTAGCTCGTTCAGCCTTTCCCCATTGCTGTCAGGTGGAAAATAAGCTACACAGAACAAGCACATAAACTAAATAATTTCTGAGCTGTGTAGTACCCTGTTACCGCCCTACAATGCATCCTTTCACTGTTTTATGAAAGGCCTTCTAAGTGGTAGGAGATAAGCAGACCTTTCTGCCAAGGCTAATGCAAGGCCAGTACGTCCTGCAGTTTCCCACTGTGGTTTTCTACCTCTGAGCCTGGATGATAGCCCATGGAGAGCCACAGAGAGCTTGTCATTCATGACTCATTTATGCTGTTCTCCCCACTTCTGATTCCAGGGACCTTTCCTTGAAGGCACTTTGCAGAAGCAAGGGTTTGTCCAGATTCAGTATCCAAAAAAGAAAACAATAATGAAATTGCTGCCAGGAGGAAACCTGCCTGCCCTCCCTATCACGGCTATTAAAATCTTTCCTACCTCAGAAAGGTTAACATAGCCTGGTGCATTGAGGGCTGGCAGGGTCTCCAGAGCACCAATACTGGGCACAGGTCCATTCAGGGGGAGCTGGAAGGTGGTGAAGGTCTAGATATCGTGTAAGGCCAGGGGGAATTTGCACACCCTACTAAGCTTTTTGCAAGTTTGTGGTTTCCTGTGGCTCTCCACTTACAATTAATGGCAAGGATTATCTGTGAGGACTCAACAAGGTCTCTAAGACACCAGCTAGTTACTTTTAAGTCACCTGGAAACAAGAGGTTTGGATGATGGATTCCTATAAGGTAGATGAGAAAAGAAATTGTTGGGGTTTTCTTTTGATGCATCTATTCTTCCCCCTCTTTGAGCCAACAAGAGACTAATTTCTTCGTTATCAAACTATGCCTATGATGAAACAAGCGCAGAGGCATTGACTGTTTGGGGCAGGTTAGCCCTTCTCCTGAGCTCTGGCTTTTCCTCTCTTCTTTCAGAGCACAGCTTTTGCCCAGCTTCATCCTGAGTATAAGGTATGTAGTGCAAAATTAACCATGCCAAACTGTCTCACTTCCTTCCCACACATTTGCAAAGTGCTGGGATAGTCAAGGAGAAAGCCCAGTTTCTGAGAACAGCCCAGAAACATAGCACCTTCCTATCAGCGGCCACCTTTCTTGTCCATAGCTGGGCCACCCTCAAGAGGCAGAGATGGATGAAAACTCTTTCTCTTCATCTTTCAAGATTTTCACATTGGTTTGTGTTTCTAATAGGCTTTTAAATTCATTCTATGACTATTAGTCAAGCAGATCACTCTTTTTCTCTACTGTGATTTCAAAATTTCAGAGAGCTGCAAACTCAGACAAGGAAATACTAGAAATCTGGAGTGGGATAAAGTGCTGCAAAAGGGAAATCAAGGGAATCTTCGGATTTACCCTCTCAATTGTAATAGTGTCTCACAAGCACAGTCAAACTCACTTTAATGCCCACTTTCTTTTTTCATCCCTTGAAAAATTTTGTCTCTCTCTGGAAATCTCTGAGGGAGTGCTGTAATTTGTCAACTGATCATGTTTCACTTATCTGAGGGATTTGAGAAGAAAGTATGATGCAGAATGTACATCGAATGAGTGTTTTGTGGGGACTGGGTGGAGGGTGGTTAATAAGCAAACAATACAGATTTATCCCTTTTCCTGTAAATTGAATAAACGTGACATTTTGTTTGGAAGAGGAAAATCAACTAGCTACCCTTTCAGCTGCAGATTTTCTATTTCTAACAGTGAGCATTTGTAAGAGTAAGTTTCTCACTCAGGGGCTGTAGTAATAAGTAAATTAGAGGCTGGTAGTATTATCTAATTCTTAGCCAGCTTCCAGAGAGCTAAAACATTTTAACCCTCCCTGTTTTTGGAAAAGAATGCCTTTTAAGTAGAGGCTTTGTCTTTCCCACTGTATATGGAAAAAATGACTATGCAATTCTATGGAGAATGCTTAGCTGAGACATGTTTATGTTGGATCGAGCCCCATCTCTGTCACTGAATGGCAGTTTGTTTTCCACTTGAGCTGGAGAAGGGATAACAGTCTGGAAACTTTTTCAACACAGGAAATTTTTTAAAAATTTAACACAATTACTTAGTCAAAGTAATACATAATGTTTTTGTTCTGCATAAAGCCATCTGGTTTTCAGCTCTTTCTTGGTTTCGCAGGAGTCACCTCCAGTCTCTCACTGCAGCAGTGGAGGCATGCACGAGCCCATTCAAGGAATCAGAATAGAGAGTGACAGCAGGCTGGGGAGGGGGTTCCTTGTCATTTTTTCCTGCTGCTCATGTTCTGCTTTGCATATTGGTTTAGAGGTAACATTACCCATGTGCAATTAGCTATATTCTCTGTCTCTCCAAGGGCTGACTCTATTGACTGTGCCATAGGGAGAAATAGGGATACTTTTTCTATGTTTTCCTGCCAGGCAGATTTTATCTATCACAGAATACTATGAGTTGGAAGGGACCCACAAGGATCATCTAGTCCAACTCACCAAAGAGGGGGCACCTGGATTTGAACCGGGGACCTCTTGATCTGCAGTCAAATGCTCTGCCACTGAGCTATACCCCCGTGGTAACTAGAAGTGTAGCATCTAGTTTCAGTCTTGTTAATTTTTGTTTTAGCAATCTGAGTTTTGTGTCTGAAACTTTGGAAATACAGTTTCCAGCAGTGTCAAAATCTGTCTTTTATTATCATAAAAAATAATATTCTGTTTTGAAAGCTGTGAGTCAATAACTCCTCAGGTAATATAAAAATAATCCCAATTGTCATGGATAAGTGAACAAGTGACGTTTTCAGCGTAGACTGTTATTAAGTTAGGTTTTGCCTTGTGCCCCTTAAGACAATCACAACTTTTTCTGTAAATTCTGAGGCAAGATCAACACCTGTGTATATATAAATGATGGAGAATTTATAGTGTTTAGATCTTGTTTAACACAACAACAGTTGGAAAACCAGACTGAATTCAGTCATAAGATACATTATTTAGCAGCTGCAGACTGGCCAGGCATAGTGTGCATGGCCCCAGATTGGCCGGAGCCCTGTGCTCACATGTGGGATCATCACTGGGGGATGCGGGCTTAAAGGAACAGTATTACAGAAAGGACACTAGTAAAAGAAAATAGTGCTTCATTTGTTTCAGCACTTATTAAACAGTTCATTTACCTAAAATGATTAGATTCACAATCAGTGTCACTGCTTTATTATTCTTTTTTTAATGTTTGAAGATTCAAATTACTGAACTTCTCAAAAACACAGCACTGCAACTCAAATGAGCATTTCATATCACTTGCCTAGAATATCCCATTATAATATTAATGTTCCCAGATCTGTGGAAAATGCTCTCTGAGCATTTTCATGTTCACTCACTCGGAGATTTTTCATGGAACCTATCTCATCTTAGAATTTAATTTTAAAAATAAGAATATGCAAAAATATCAGGAGGTTCCACTGAATGACTATTTAAGCAGGGAAGAATTTGCTTTTAAATTTGCAAGTTAAATAACAAAATAGAAAAATTTTTAGTGTGTCATTCATATAATTACTTTAGTTTGCAATCTCATTAAATGCAATTAAAACTGAGATACTTGTCAAGATAAGTGGATTTTAAAAAATTACCAGTGCCCAGAACTGTTCACCAAATTCTGATTAATTCTTAATTTACAGCATCAATGGAACACAAGAAGTAATAAATATTTCACACTTAACAATGTCAGAAATTTAAAAGAACAAAATAGGGATTTAATATACTACACCAGGGTGCTTATTATAAAACTATCATGAACAGATTTGAAAACTAGACTAAAAAAAATGTGTTCCTCTTAGGAACATTTACAGTTTTAAACATAAATTTGAAATTGCAAATGGCTAATTTGCATGAGGTTTCTGCCCTTGAAATGGTAAACACTATAAAGTGGCTTTTTGCATACAGATACCTCTCTAGCAACTGTAGTGTCCTATAAAATAGTGTAATTAACTGTCTAGCTGTGATGTCACACACTGAAATAATTTATTCAGTAACAATAGTTAGAATGTGACCTTTCTAGTTCAGACAAATTTGATATTGTAGACCAGAGGTAATGAAGGCTTACAGAAATTATAAATAGAGCTCAGAGGTCATGGGGAAGCTGGTGTGTAAGCTTGTTTGTATTTAGTACTCTAATTTGCAAGGCTTCAAATCTCAGACAAATCTAGCAAAAATCAACAGAGAAGAAATAAAATTTCAGAGCAGATGTCCATTTTTGCTTGCATGTTGTGGAGTACATTGTGGTGTAGAGAAGGATTTCTGTCCATCTCTACGTTTACTTTGATGGTAAAGCATGTCTGGTCAACAGGTCAGTTATTAACTTCTGAGAGTCTCATTCTCCAGAGGAAGACAAAGATCCCTCTGAGATACCACTTCATAGGGATTTGTAGGTTCAAGTACAAAGACAGTCTTGAATTTGTTATAAATCAAGGTCTGAGAATTTACAATCCATTTATTTCCTTAAATGATAATTTAGACTGAAGTATGACAGCTCTGCAAAAGGGCATCACCATAGTGGAGTATTTTTTCTAATTAATTGTAGTTGGACTCAGTGATTGGTAGAACTCAAAGAAATCTGCTGTGTAGCCAAGATCTGGTCTAGGCTGATGCATGTAGTTAATTATGAAAAACGAAAAGGACAAGTTACCAGCACAACTAATGTTATTTGGACCTTGAGTAAGAGGTCCTCCTCTTCATTTGTTTTTCCAAGAAGACAAAAATGCTTTAATCATTGTATCTAATGAAAACAAATCCCATGAAAGATATTTTAACAAAAATAACTTCTGTATCAAATATATTTTTCCATATTCATGTTTCCTTCCTCTTATAAAAAAAAATTCTTTCCCTAAATAACTTAAAAGATCTCTTACAAAGTTAGTATCAACTTTTCATGAGAAAGTTTACCACAGAAATTTAATTCTTTCTTGTTACTCTCTTTGACTAATCCTTTTCATATATCTGGTATGCTTTGGCATTAAATCATTGCAGGTCTTTCATAAAAGTTACCCTCAAATACAAGAGTGAGATCTAATGCCTAAAAAGAATGAAGAGAAAAAAATGAGAGAGACAGCACAATGCCAAGCAGTGCTGTGTATGTATCAAAATATCTTCAAAACATGGCTGATTAGCTGGAAGCCAAAAAAGTTCTTTCAGCACTGGATTAAGAAAAGTGGGAGTCTTGGGACAAGCAACAGCTTTATATTCACTGCAGGCACCTGAAGCAAGCCAGACACAAGTACCAGAAATGGCTGTCCATGTAGGGATACTCACTGTTCCTGGTGGTTCTGACTAGTTCCCTTAAAAGACATGAAGTTGTCAAATTGTGTCATTGCTGGGTACATTGAGTACATCAGGGACACTGTAATCTGGGATTATATCGTTTACACTGCTGTGGGTTATATTGGATATGTCCAGACAGTCCCAGATAATCAGCTCTAGGTGACTCTGTTTGAGCAGAGTGGCTGGACCAGTTTACCTCCAGAGGTCCCTCTCCATTTCTACTGTTCTGTGTTTCTGGATGATTGTGGTTATTATTTCATTTTACAGATCAAGAAACGGAGTGAAGGAGTAATGTTCATCATCACACAAGACATGAGCGGAAGAAATTTTCCTGAGTCTCAATATCCTTATGAACACAATTAGGGATAGAGAAGCTCATCCATAGAAACAAAGTGATGAGTTTCTTAGCTGTTCAGTGTGAAGGAATATTTTTCCTTATGCTAATTTCAAACAGTATAATGAAACTCTTGCTCTGGAGGTGTTTGTAGATTGGAAGTGAAGGGAATGTAATAAGGTGAGTGAGTGACTAGAACCAGGTGCAGGGAAAGACAAAGAAGAGAGGAGGAGTAGGAAGACAAATGGAAAGCAGAACAGAGAGTACGCAAGCATGAGTAGAGAGCAAGGCAACAACAGAAGGGTGGGTGGAGATCCACAGCCTGTAAGTGCAATGTTCAGATGCTCCATTAATAGATACAGCCCAAAAGAAGTATAGAGCCCTCCCACAAGAAGGGCCAATGATAATCTCATCTAGCTGACATTTACTGTAAGACTGTTTAAATGACATTCAAGTCTTGTTGAAAACAAGAGAGACATACAATACAGGCAACACTGAACGGTAACCTATAAATAAAGACTAGAGTGAACATGTACTATAAATACAAACTGAGGAGCCATGGATTTAATCAATGCCTCTGTATATATAAATGGACCTATTGGAACATACTGTCTGCAGCAAACCCCTCATTGCTGAAAATACTCACTATGATTTTGAGAAAATTGTAACTGCACAGATCTCTATCTATATGAGTATTCTATCTCCTTTGGCAAATTCAAATCCATTCAAATTTTGAGGACACAAGATCTAGAAGAAATTAAATAAAATAAACAAATTATTTGCAACAATATATTTACAACTATAAAAAAGTGGCAGGAATATGAATGACAGACAGTATCAGAGCAGTCTTCAAGTACTTGTATATAAAGAGCCTAAGGATATCATCTAGAAATATTTTCTCTCTTGTGCCTCAAAATCCAGAACAAAACTAAGTAGAGAGAATTTAATTAGACGAATTCTACCCTAAGTCATATATTTCACATAGGATCCATCAGATCATAGGATCATATAATGTTAAGGGTTGGAAGGGACCTCTAAAGATCACCTAGTCCCAGCCCTCCCTGCCATGGGCAAGGCCAGTTCCCACTAGACCACTCAAAGTTTTATCTAAGTTGAAAAAGGCCAGGTTTGATAAGGCTTGTCTCCTTTCTTGAATCCTTTCTCCACATGGCCTACATTAGATCAAATGTAATTGTTGGAGGAGTAATAAGAATCAAAGTGTTTCAATGTAGCCACGTGTTAACCATTTCAGCTGTTGAGAGACAGAGACCACCCTCTCAAGCTTCTTCCTTAGCAGGTATTTTGTGAACAATTACAGTATTGCCTTGTATTTCTTGATTACACATTGCTGGTTATCTTGTGAACAGTCTAGTGTTTGTGTGTCAAACAGATGAGGATAAAAGCTGTGAAGAGGAGGAGCAATGCCAAATAATATTCCAAGCAGCAAATAATACAAGCACTGTTTTAATGCAGTTATCTCTGATAGGCCTGCCTTTTTGAGAAACAGGAATGGAAATGAAAACCATACAGAGGCATCTGGCAGCATCTGGTGCTGGTTTCAGTGTTTTGGTATCTCCTAGTTATGAGGTGTGGCAAGACAGTCTTTCATGGTTAGGTAGGCCAAATAAGAAAGACAGATTACCTGCTGACACCCACTGCTCAGGTATCATACATGTACCCGTAAAATATATACTATCTCCTGGGCACAAACAAAACCAGCATAATTCTAACTTTAAATGCATCCCAAAACTTACTTCATAGTATTTCTCAGCTGTAGTCAATATTTGTCCCAACATGTTTTCAGCAGCAACTGACTAGCTAGCACCTGTGAACTTCTAATTCACAAAAGTGGAAAAGTCTAGATGTGAAGTGCACTGGAGCATCACACACTCTCTGGCTGAGCAAAACATTGGTCAGATAAGATGAGAAATGGGCACAAAAGCTTCTGGCAGTTCATTTCCCACCAGATAAAAGGCTCCATCTCCAGAATTTAGAGGCATGTACATGCAGACCATTCAAACAGGGTATTAATTAATAAACACCCTTTCAGCTGCCAAGACATTCAGAAAAGGGGTTTTCCTGTCTGCTGACCCTATGCAACAAGTGCAGTTCATAGGTTTTCTAGTGAACATTCAAGAACATCCAGTTCTCTGGGACCAAGGCAGCAACCAACATGTTTCAGTCAGCAGCAGAGTCCTACAGAGCAAATGTAGGTGTATCCTTTTCCTCCACTTAACCCTTGTCCATCCCTATGTACACACACACTTTTGAAAATCCATGCAGCCAAAAGATACTCCTAAAAACTACACATTCTGAATTCTCAAGACAAAAATTAACTTCCAGCAGTTAAGAATCTTTTCCATGATCAATAAAGTGTATGGTGGCTGTATAAGATGGTCAAGATCCCAGGGCTACTGGGTGTTCTGCACACTAGTGGTATAGGCTAGAACCAAGCTGCAGTTGCACACTTGCAATGCTTATTGTACATCTGCTGGATTTTGTGTTTTGGTAACAAATGGAGAGAGGTTTCTTCTGCAGGCCACCAAAGGAAGAAAGGTCAGGAGAGTGCGGTGCAGTACTATCTCAGCTCTTTTTGTTTGCACAAAATTCTCCAAAAGAATGAAGAAGAACTAAATGTTTGTGTCCATGTTTATGAATAATTTGTCTTTGACCTGAGGAATTTGAAATGTCTCTTAGTTTCCTTACAAGGAGCAATAAGTGGTCGAATGACCATCAATCTATAACTGGAAGTCTGTATGTTAAACACCCATGTTTAAAGGAACTGAAAGTCAATTATGCCTTGAGCTGAAAAGCACATGTAGAAATCATGTAGCCATGCTCAGTGCCTTTTGATGAATGAAACACCAGAAGCTGATTTGTGTATCTATCCAAGGTAAATAAAATAGTTTTGTAGTTAATGATTTCTAAGCATGAGAAGCCATAGATTCTGTGCCTGCCTAGAGTGGTTTTAATCTAGGATGTCCATGGATTCAAACACTTTATTTACATTACAATTAGGCAACACAGTATTTTTTGTGCTGAAAAACTGTGCCTTCTGGAGGGAATCAGACGATGTCCTTAGAATGGGGTCATGCTCCTTTCTGTGCTAGATCTTTCCTAAATGGTTATTTGGGGAGATTGACTCCAGTAATCAGGCCTGCAGATTGTCAAAGTCACTCACAGCACCAGAGCTCTTTTTTCCAACTGTATCAGCAGTGCTTAACTTCAGCTTGAGGAAGGAATGAACATGGCAGCACTAACATAACGGCAGGCATTAGTTTTGCTCTCTGTTAAATGGAATAATACTACATATCTCACAGGCACGTATTAGAACTAAAGTCACTGCAGTGAGCACCATGTATTTTGGATGACTATACAAAGTCTTCATAATAATTTATTGCCATTTACTTTCCTATGCTGTCCAAAACCAATCAAGTTGAAGCAGGACTGAACTACCAGCAGCAATAAAATCAATTTTCAAATAGTAAATGTCTAGTGATATTTTAAAACTCTTCTTTAAAATGACATCTTCACTAAAGCTGCCAGCATATGTATGTGCTCTCTGCCTCCAAAAGCAAAAACAAACACATTTCAGAGGTCGGCTGAAAAGATTCTCTTTGTAGATTTTTCAATGTACAAGCAGTCACTGAAGCAGGCAGCATCAGTGTAGTACAATACTGCTCTTTTGGCAAGTTACCTGTAAATATCAGAGTAGACACTATCTGAACAAAAGGAAATATCCCATTATCATAATTTGAGCTTGTCAAAATNCAAAGAAAAACACATCTCAGAGGTGGGCTGAAAAGATTCTCTTTGTAGATTTTTCAATGTACAAGCAGTCACTGAGGCAGGCAGCATCAGTGTAGAGTGATACAATACTGCTCCTTTGGCAAGTTACCTGTATATATCAGAGTAGACACTATCTGAACAAAAGGAAATATCCCATTATCATAATTTGAGCTGGTCAAAATCAACCTAACTAAAGTGTAGGAAGAGAATTGCTTGGGCCTCTTAGACATCAAGATTTTCTTCAGGTGCAACCACTTTCTCTATCTGAATATACTGATTGGTGAAACAGAGTCTAAGGAGCATTGTACTTCTCCAAAGGTACAGCATGTCCAGCAGTTTGTCCAGCATAGCTGTTGCAGCCTGGACATTTCTACAAGGCACAGCACATTTGACATATACAATAGGTTTTTAGACTTTGTCTGCAATGCTAGCACTTGCACGTGAGCTGGCCCTCCAAACCCCTCTTTGCAATCAGTACACAGCAACAGGCACAGATGACCTAATTTAGATGCATTTCAGTGTAGAAGAAATCAAACCATGCAAAGGGTGTCCAGCTGGCTTCTTCCCATGTGATG
Source organism: Pitta sordida (assembly GCA_013390025.1). NCBI lineage: Eukaryota > Metazoa > Chordata > Aves > Passeriformes > Pittidae > Pitta > Pitta sordida. The sequence continues at coordinate 62,213 of WEKX01007797.1, forward strand.
TCTCTGTGTTGATGACTCTCAGCTTGTTGTGGTTTGGTCCTCCTACACAGGCCATCCCACAGACCAGCTGCCAAGGATGCTAGCCAAGATGCCCTTGCACTAGCATGGCCACAGCTGTGTTAGCACAGCACTGCACCTGGGGCACAGAGGTCCTCTGAAGTTCAGTTTGGGACTGTCTTCAGGGCTGACATAGACATGCCAGGTGAGACCTGCTGAATGCTGAATACTTGGCAAGATTTTTGTGAGATCCTGACTGGGGTTTGAGTATTTCTGAAAGTGAAGATCCTATTGTAGGAGATCAAAAAAGGAATCTCTTTGGAAAAAATGTCTATTCTGATGAAAACAGAGAAATTTAAATAACATCAAGTGTACAGTAGAGGATTGCTTTCTCGGATTTGTTTCTTTAATGTTCTTTTATCTAATAAATAATGACACAAAGTACTGGGAGATATTCAAGCAGGAAAACATCTTTATTTTTAGGAAGGGCAGTAGGATATTTATCTCAATTTGGCCTAAGCAAACAATCTTCAAAAAGGCCTCAGAACTGTATCTGCCAATTTCAAATACTGCTCATAAAGAAAAATAAACAAAAACAAGCATGCTTGGGCTGGGTTTGGAAAGTCCTCAAGAAGCAAAGGGCTGATGTTTCCATGGCAATACCACGCACTTCCAGCAAACTCTGTTTTAAGCACAAGGATTTTAAAATGAATGAAAGATGTTTCGGGTATTCACTCGCCCCTGTATGGCAAAATATGTAGAGTTCCAGGAGTCTGGTATTACACTGTGTCCTAAACCTCTCTTTTCCAAACCATTCCTTCCAGATAAACATTATGCATTGGTGTGAAGCTCTCAAGAAGGCACATTGCTTCACTCAATTTCTCTGATTGCTTTCATCAATGCATTAAATACTTGGATTTAATTTGCTCATGTGTCCTACTTTTACAAGAATCTATGGCTGATATGATGCCTGTTACATCAGAGGAGCAACATTTTTCTATTTTCTTTTCCCTGGGTTCTCAAGCAAAACTTGCTAATGTTAAAGTAGGGTTTGTTTTCTTCTCTTCTTCTTTTCTTTCATTTCATTTCACAAGTGACAGTGGAGGTTTCAGAGGGTCCCACAGTTCCAAACCGTCAATCTATGTCAAGAGATAAATATTGTTATCCAAATAGTTCACAATATGTGTCACAGTTCTTCATAAACGTTTTGATTGAGAAATAGCTGCCCATGCCAGATTTCACATTTTTCAGGCTAAGACCCCCCTAGGTGTACATCTCCTCACAATAGTTTTACTGCTTTTATAGGTCAGACTACAGAAAACTGAAAGCTCAAATGCACAAATACGCTTTCAAAACTAAGCTATATGTCAAATGAACTTGCAATGCCTTCAAGATAAAGCAGATGAATGAGTTGTGTTATGTCATCTTAATCAGAAATAGCTACCTGTATATGCGCTTGGCCATGGGCAGATGACAGGTAATGAGAATTAATTTACTTGTCTTCTACTGAAGGCTAAAAGAACATAATGTGTAGAAGGAAAATTAGAGAGGCAAAAGCCCACCTTGAACTCAGGCTGGCCACTTCTATGAAGGATAATAAGAAGAGCTTTTATAAATGTATCAATGGAACAAAGAATGCTAGTAGTAACCTCGACTCCTTACTAGATATGGAGGGAAATTTAGTAAGTAGGGATGAGGATAAGGCAAAGGTACTCAATGCCTGCTTTGCCTCTGTCTTCAACAGTAGGGTAGATAGTCCTCAAGACGTTTGATTACCTAAGCTGGCAGATGGGGACAGAGTACAGTGTAGTCCCCCTGTTATTCAGGAGGAAATAGTTAGAGACTTGCTGATCCATTTGGATCCCCATAG
>WEKX01007797.1:64238-132655 GCA_013390025.1 Pitta sordida
CTATAGGCTGGGGATGGAGTGTTTAGAGAGTGGTCAGGCGGAAAGAGACTTGGGGGTACTAGTTGATAGCAAACTTAACATGAGCCAGCAGTGTGCCCAGGCAGCCAAAAGGGCCAACGGCATCCTGGCCTGCATCAAGAATGGAGTGGCTAGTAGGTCAAGAGAGGTTATCCTTCCCCTGTACTCGGCGCTGGTTAGACCACACCTCGAGTATTGCGTTCAGTTCTGGGCCCCTCAGTTCAAGAAAGATGCTGAGGTGCTGGAACAAGTCCAGAGAAGGGCAACTAGGATGGTAAAGGGACTGGAAGATAAGCCCTATGAGGAAAGGCTGAAGGAGCTGGGTCTATTTAGCCTAGAAACGAGGAGGCTCAGGGGTGACCTTATCGTTGTCTATAACTATCTAAAAGGAGGTTGTAGCCAGGCAGGGGTTGGTCTTTTCTCCCTGACCTCTGGAGACAGGATGAGAGGTCATAGTCTTAAGCTTCAACAGGGGTAGTTCAGACTTGATATTAGGAAAAGGTTTTTCACTGAAAGAGTGATCCGGTTTTGGAATGGGCTGCCCACAAAGGTGATTTGAGTAACCAACCCTGGATGTGTTCAAGGGGAGGCTGGATGAGGTATTGAGTAATATGATCTAGATGTAGATGCTATGTTTAGTTGGACTATAGTCTGGACTAGATGATCTTTGAGGTCTTTTCCAGCCTTATCTATACTGTTAATACTGTGAATAATCAGGAAGAGTTACTATGACTTGAGTAGCATATCGTAAGTTATGCCACAGTCATTTATCTAACCTCTTGGCATATGAAGAAGTAATACGTGAGGGCTACTAGAAACTAAAAAACGGGCATTTTTGCCTCTTGTCATTAAAAATCACCCTTCTACACAAAATTCATGTGTTTGTGACACAGGATAGAACTTCTTTGTATTTTTTGCAGGTAGCTCTGGGATATTATGTAAATTAAGTTAATTTTTATTTCATCACAAGCCCATGAGTTTATCTGGTTCAACTGTGTCCAGATTGGATTCACTTTTACTATCCCAAATACACCTTTGAAGTGAGAATTTACTAAGTACGTAGTACCATAATGTTTGATCTTTACCCTCATGCTTGAACATCCATGTAGCCCACTGAGGAACCTTCTCAGACCTTGGAAGGAAGCATACCTGTGGACTCTATCTATAGAAGCAAAGACCATAATACCACTGTAGAGCTACAACCAAGGTTCAACTGACACTAAATTTAGCAGTGATTCGGCAGCTGATATGTCATTACTACTACTGCTTTGAGTGTTGTTTCTCAGATTCAGTTCCTTGAATGCAATGGCTGCCTCCTCTTTCACAGTGGTCCTGGATGCAAGAACTATCTTTTTCTTCTGGGTTTGTTTTGGACCAGATTGTAATGGGACTCCTGGTCCAAGACTGGTAGGCATGAGTATAATGGATATAACAAAGGCTGAAATGTCTTAATTTAAACCTGAATACACATCCTTTCATGTACCCCAGCACTCAAAAGAAAAGTCTGGAAATAACAAACATTGCTGTGGATCCAAGGGAGCCTTTTATTCTGGAAGAAAGAGACCCTTTGTGTGTTTATATATTCACAGGAAAGTCACAAAATCCAGTACCAACTACAGCAACATGCCACGTTTTCTTATCATTAGATGAGAGAGTCAATGGCTAGATCTGAATTATTGAATAAAGCAGTGTAGGGCCTCCTGGTCAAACAGAATAACACAGCCCATGTCTGCGTGCTGAAGTTCTCTCTGTGTTTGCCCAGAGAAGAAGCAGTCCCATACAGACTGCCTTATGGAAGCACATCCTAACAGATGCTATGCTCTGAGCTGTGCCTGGTCATTGTCAGGGAAATCTTAATCTGCCAAGAAGCAAAATCAAGGCCTGAAACCTTCAGCCGGACGGTGCAGATATAGCCACAGAATACGCTCCATGAATGTTACCAGCACAACACTCTTCTTTTTGGGAAAAGTAAACCAGAGTAGGCAGGGTCGCAGCAAGAATGCCTACCCTGGCACAGCTGCACCACTGCTGCTGACAACAGGGAACAGTGGAACAGTGGACCTGATTCTGCCCTCAGCTATGCAGGTTTGGAACAGGAGCAACTGCAATGAAATCAATGGAACTGCTTGAATAATATGGGAGTAAATTCATACCATGTACACGTGGATTGTCTTCCGTCTGCAATCCCATCTTGCACCCAGACCAGCAGAGGGGTCTGAAGAAAAAAATCTGGCTACAGGCTCCACCGCAATTTCAGCATGCAGCTGGTTCTTGTTTTTAAGAACTGTAATAATTAAATCCAGATGTAAAGTGAGAGGGAGGGAAATAAATGCCCCGCGGGTGTAAAAATTTTCTGGAGATCAGCAAGACCAACATTTGATTGGACTTTTCAGTTTGAACTGGAACAAACTTTGTCTCTTGGGGGGGGGGAATGTAAGAATTGTGAAGACATAATTGCTAATGCAGACCCAACATTTTGGCCTATTAATTGTCTTCACCGTTTAGAAACAGATAGTGGATGGAAATGTTACTCAATTGCCTACATAATGATTTCTCAGGGAGGGTATTTCCATTTTGATCCAGACCTGTGTGTGCTTTGTGTGCAATTATTTTATGCTCCCAGAACATTCAGCAATTTGAATCCCTCCATTAGTTCAACTGTCTGGCATTTCTTTTTATAAATATGATGTTGGCTCACACCCTGGAACAACCAATCAATCACTCCATTACCACTAGTAGGGCAAAGAGCAACAAAAGTATATCATAACTGAGAATAATTGAGAATGTCTGAGAAAACTTCTGAGCCCAAAGGAAACAACCTAGATCCCATTTTCTTCTCATTCTCTCTTCCCTCATAGCATTGATTGTCAATACCTCATCTCTGGCTTACATCGATGCATTAAAATAGTGAACATGAGAATCTTCCAAGTTTTTGTGATGAATTGGATAAAGTGAAAAAAGTTGTGAAAAAATACTCAGGTGACCAGGACCCTACATCCCATTTGCAAGAGTGGCTCTGAAAATGAATATAACAGAGGCACACAAAATTGAGGCAGATGGCTTGAGGAACTGAGAAGTGTGTCTGCTCAGAATAGGTGGTAAACTTGTTCCCACTGAACTTCATAAAGACTGTGTAAAACTTGCCAGTACATCTGGAACCAGCAATGTTGCACTGAACTGCACTTAATTTGTTACTGCTCAGTGTATGGACTAGATGAAAGCTCACTTGTGTCTGCAATGAAGTCATACCCTTATTTGAAGTATAATTGAGATTATCTTTATAGCTTACTGAAGGATTTTTTCATAGACACCTTTAAACACATCCCTGTATTTTCATTGTCCACATTCACCATCATAAGTAAAAAATTATTCTCCTTAGAACTGCAAAACCAAGAAAGGTTTTGGGCAAACACGAAAGGACTGTCCAGGACCACACACCAGCTGAGGGCATCAGACAATGTAACAATCTTTAGATCTGTATGGGTGGAAAGAAATATTGCAAAGACAGACACTGGGATAAGAATCCGTTTTCAATTTAGAAACTAACTGTCTCCCTTCCACAGTGTGGGGTGTAATCATTCAGCTGCAATCCTTAGTCCGGCGGGAGCCAGTCCTACCACTGTGTGTTAAGACTAAACAACTGAAAGAAACAAGCAGTACAAATAGACAGTATTTCTGCTGTTCCAAAGTGGCTGTGGTACGAAGATATTTCCTCCTAGGAGCTATTATCAAAAAAAGTATTTCCAAAGAAAACCACATAAAATACGGTGCACAGGAACGGTAAAGGCAACTGTGTTTTCCATTTAGGTTCACCTCAGTTTCTCAGAGCTCTCTGGGATAAGATTGGATTAATTATTCCCTTTTATGTCTCATTTTTAAAGCTTATTGCTACTCATCTCACAAGATACATTGTTTTCTAAATAAGCACCTTGTCTGATGGGGTAAAAGTAGCAACCCACACATAAAATGGAAGTTAACATGCAGGACTCGATAATCCTTGTGGGTTCCTTCCAACTCAGAATAATCTGTAAAACTCAGGATTGCTGACTTTTGCTACCCTGTGCTCTACAGCTACAACTATAGCACTGTACAGACGTGCAAGTGCAGGTGCCAGAAGCGACATGGCCATATGTAGCCATATGTAGCCCCAACCATCAGCAGGGATGTTGAGCACTGCTACTCAAACACAAGTTTTTGCAACTAGTGGAGGTACTACGGTGCGGCCATGTGTTTAGTACTGTAGACTTGCTGCTCGTGCCATATCTTAAAGAGGGGATGAGAAGCAAAGATTACCACAGTGCAGCAAAAAATTCATCCTTAATTTTAAAGTAACTGAGGAAAATAAAGAAGAGTGAGATACAAAGAAAATCTAATCCTAATTTCATGAATTTCATATAGTAAGAAGCCAATCATACAAATGCAAGAAGATTCATATCCTTCTGCGTCACTTGAACTTTCCACTTTTCTCGCTTTTTGAAAGGATAGGTGATCTCAAGATCCACATAATACAGGAAGTGCTGTAGAGGCAGCCACAAAAAGTATTTGAGGACAGCCTGGAATACCTTGGGCTCTGAACAGCCACTACAGGGATGCTGTTTGTAAATTATAGCAGCAACAGACTATGCTAAATAATTTTTGAAGAGCTAACTGACATGCTGGTGCCTTCACACCATTACTGCAACAATACTACTTACCAAGTTAGACAGGGGTAAGATATTTAGGATCCAAAAATTCATGAGTCTGCAAAGATCTAACGTATGTGACACAGGGATACTGGACAGGGTGAGCAAGTGCTGCCTAAGTAAGAGAGATTGGTTCTGGGATCAACCTATGCATGTCTCACCAGCTTTGTATAATGAGGGAGAAGTTTCTCAGTGGAGAACAAGAATTTACACATAACACACCAAATGAAAGATATCGTCTTTAACTTTCTTTTTCAGCCTTAGAGGGGCATCTTAATAGCCTTGTGTTTTGATTCCTTATATTTTTTTTCTAATTATTATTTGAAAGAAGGTGATGTAGATATTTACAGTCTTTAATCTTGGTAAGCTTTGGCATGTTCTCAAAAATATCAAATTATATACAACAGGCACAGCCACACATTTATTCAGAAGGGCCTTGATCTTTGTAAGTACATTTCTGTATCCTTTAGGTTATTTATCCAAATGCTTATCAAAGTTTTGATGTAATGTAAGTTTTATAAAGCTTTTCCCTTTTTTAAGTAAAAGCTATTCCTTTCCTCTAAATATGTCTTCTTTACTGAATAAGGCTTGTCATTTAACACATGGTCTAGTACACAATGTAGTAAGAATCTGCCAGCTCCACACCCACTGCTAATCAAGGACAGGACACAGACAGGGATTCTGTCAGCTTAAATACTCTAAAGCAAAACAGCAAGCACCAGGACAGAGAGCAAAAGTACAGACTCGAGTTCAGCAGTGTGTGTGTGTGGTCTGCTATGATGGGGTTGTGAGTGTGCTCGGTGAGACCTGATGGTAGTAGTTCTTGCTTTCCATTCCTCTCACCAAACATTACTGTTCAAATACATATGCATAGGAAATACTTTTTCTTTTCATTGCAGGGATGCCAGGAAGGATTTTATCGCACCAGCTCAGGAAAATGCTCTCCTTGCAACTGTAATGGTAACGCAAACAGATGCCTTGATGGATCTGGAATCTGTGTGGTAAGGAATTCCTGTCTTCTCTGACTGATCCTTCTGTTAACACCAATGCTCAGTTTCAATACAGAGCAAAAGCAGTGTCTGTACCACAGGATCCTTTTGCTGAAGAGTAGTCATACATAGGGTCAAGATCAAGATCATTAATAAGATTATCCAAGCCAAATTTCATTCTCATTTACTTAATTTGTCACAACACATTCAAAACACTTCCTATGTGCTGTATTTGTGAGATCCAGTATGCTGGGGAAAATTTTTAGTCCATCAGCAATATGGAAAGAGTTTTGTATGCCCCTGGAGAAAAAAATATATAAATTCAAACACGTTTCGTTCTCCTCCTTATGACTACAGTGATGTATATAATATGAACAATTTACAACGGCAAGTGATCCCTGTGAGTGTAAATAAATGTGTTATCCATAGCAATTCTGCTGCATAGCAGCCTCCTGCTGTGAAGGAACAACATGAGAAAGTTAGAATAATACACCAAGGGAAGACTGTGTTGAATACCAAGGTACTGTTACCATTTCCCATGTGTTCAATCTCACTCAGAATTAGCTCATACAGAAAGCTGTGTGTTAGTAATAATATTTGAACATTTGTAGCTCCAGCGCAAAAATCAGTCCAGGAAAACTAATCCCAACTTTTAGTGAGCAATCAGAACACTAATACATTAAAAAAAATTATGGAAGTTAATATTGCAACATATTTAAACCACATAGCAAGAGCAAGGTACTAGTACACTCTTTACGGGCTTTTAAAGCAGGAGTTGAGCCCAGAACTCTTTGCTCCGTAATGTGCTCCTTTTGACAACTCATAAACCTTTGACCTCAGTTTATCTCTTCATAAAATGGCCTCATAACATTCACATACTTTGCATCGTTGAAGTTTTCAGTTATGTAAAGTCATGCTCCATGGCACATTTCCTACTATTTTCATTTCTATGGGAAGAAGATAGTACAGCTGTTCAGACTAGGAACAATTATTACAGCTTGGCCATCATAATGTGCTTAAACTTGGCTGGTTTCACAGAACACATCTTGGCTTAATGTTTTAATACTAAATTTTAAAAGTGGTTTTACACTACTAGGCATGTTCAACTATTCTCTTTCACATGCACAACACTCTTGCCCATGGAATGATTGTCCCCTTAGTGTCAAGTGACCATGATGCCAAGGGAAAACCTTCAATGGAGACTTGGGAACAAGAGAGAGATCTTGTCTAACATACACTTCTGATGGCTCTGGTCACCAGTAGAAGAGCAGAATACATGAGGTAGGGAAGTGATTATACCCTCAGTTTACAAACACAATAGAAGACCTGTTTCCTATCTTCTGCAAAAGATAGATTGATGGCAAGGGTTTAGGAACAAAAGGGAGGGGAGGAAGTTATTATATATCAACAGGAAATAATGTGAAAATATTTATGTACTCCTGACTAGTGTTTCTTCAGGATACTAAACTCTTGGAATCAATCAGGTAGGAAGAAACAAAACTGAAAAATAAACACCAATTTACTACTTGAGTTCAAATAAGCCTTTTGTTAAGTTCGGGTCATTTACTTCTGAATAAAGAGGAACAGTGAAAAGACTTAAGTGAAATAAGAGTGAAAGGGAGAGGAAAAGAGCAGACTGAAAAGGAGTTTTATAGGTTTGATAGCATAAAACAGAACCAGAGATGCCCACGGGGACTGCAGTAACAGGCCTTTCCTGAGAATTTGGAAATTTCCAGGGAAGTTCAAAAGACGAATGAAATTGCTAAACCATGAAATGTGACTGAGAAAGCCTGAGAGAACAAAAGCTTAGAGAAGGAAAGATGTAACTAGAATTACAGCAAGAAGCGTGTCAGATGAGTGAATTAATTTAATTTAGGAAAAGGTGATTTGATGGTTGGTAATGTCATTTGTATTAGAATCAGTGGACAAAGCAGCTTTCCCAAAGGACTGTTCCAGAGAAGCACATGCAATAATCTGGCCAAATACTGCTGAGACTGAGGCTGAGCAGAAAGGAACAGGTACCTGTATAGTTGGGAGTTCCTGCAAAGAGACAGTACCACATGGTACAGAGAGCTCACCATTTTCTCTTTCCAAATTTTTAGGCAAACTATGCCAATTATTCTTGCAGTGGTAACCACAATGTCTGATAGTGAGATATAAGATTTTCTACGTTTAGTTAGTTTTTAAGGGGCTGTTAAAAAATATCTGTATTTATCCCACATTATTATTGTTGTCGTCTTTCACTTCTATCAGTATCTCCCTGCTTCTGAGATGCAAAAGTGTTCCGACGTTTCATCACTTATGGACCCTCCACCATCACCACATTTTACCCTGATCATGAGGCATAGATACAGAATGTCTTTAGCACATCTTTAGAACAACTGGTGTTCCCAAAGTTAAAAGTTTCTATGTCTACATGTTTATTCACATAATGGAATTGTTTAAACATTAAAGAACTCCATCATTTTTTAAAGTTAACTCTGCTAACAATGCTGGAAGTAATAAAAATATGACAGTATTAATAACATTGTTCAGTTGGTAGATAATTATTTTTATAGTTTAAGCAATAATGAACTTACAAGAACTGAATAAGTCTGTGAAATTAACAAGATAGTATAAAAAGGAGAAAGTACTCTGCTTCAAAAGGGATGAAATATAAGGGTCAGACTCCATATGAAGCTCTGAGACCATCATATTATGCAAATCCTCCACATCAATTTGGCAAATATAGTTCCCACACCATATAAATTAATAAAATTTTCATTGGCCTATGCCCTGGATTTAAAATAAAAAAGATTAAACCCTTGTTAATGATGCCTTGGGGTGGAGTGCTCATATGTCCAATTTCTGCTGGCATATATACCTTGAGATTCTGTTTCGAACATCTCTCATCTTATTCACAATGTGTAAATCAAATCTACAAGTCCTTAAAAACTTATTGAATGACACAATCAATGAATCAACCAACTCATTAGGTAACCAGACAGAAGAAATTAGTGCAGACAAAGCCTTTATTGCATAGATGTCCACATACATTAGGCGGAACTTTTTCACAGAGAGAGTGATCTCTCAGTGGAATGGGCTGCCCAAGGAGGTGGTGGAGTCACCGTCCCTAGAGGTGTTTAAGAAAAGGTTGGATGAAATTCTTGGTGGCATGACCTAGATATTAGGGTAGTGTGTTATAGGTAGNATAATAAAAGAGAAATGTCAAATAATGCTTCATTTCAAAGACATCTGTTAAGACATGTAAGTCTAGTAGCAGAAGAAATATCAATTTATTGTGCTGATTTTAGACTTTGGACTTCTAACATAATTTTCTCAGTCCTGGCTAAGAGAAGAAATGAAGTTATTTGTAGGACTCTAGTTTTTTATTTTGGAAACATATGTATATGTGATGTTAAATAGGTGAAACTGCACCATCTGTAAGTGGCAGGCTACAGACCAAGGGATGTGCACTTCTCGTGCATAAAGCCTATCGTGTTTTGCCAGTTAGGAAAAGATGAAGGCAATATTTTGCTTCCTTCGCCACTCCCCTGTCCCTATCTCACCAGCAACGTACAGCCAAGTTATTTCTTTAGAGCAACTCCATTGAGGCACTATTTCCACTTTAGTACAGTGGTGAGTGTCCCCACCTCTCATGCCAGAGACCAGGGGTTCGATTCCTGCCAGGGAGGCAGTGGTGCTGTTTAAGAGTTGGACTCAATGGTCCTTGTGGGTCCCTTCCAACACAGAATATTCTGAGATTTGAAAATTCAGACATGAGGTCAGGCTTCAAATGACTGGACATGAAAGCAGTGATGATCACCTCTGAAATGAGTAGCATACGGAGGTAAAACAGTTTATCTGAAGTGATGAGTTGTCATACTATATACAAGTAATACACTTGGCAGGGATTTACCGTACCAAAAATTTTGATTGCACACTACAGGGAAGGAAGTTGCTTGAAGTGATTGCAGTGTTGTACTATGGCAGTGACCCCAGATGAACACAAAAAAATGCATTGAAAAATTGAAAAGATTTAAAAATCACCAAGCTGTATATCCAGGCAGCATTTTTGTTGGGCTGAGTTATCAGTGTCCTTCGAGTGTCTTCTACTGTTAATGGAGGTTAAATCTTCATAAATGCATGAAAACACAGAGCAGAACCAGTAGGACAGAGAGAGTATTATAGCAGAATATGAAGGGCAAATTTGTTGTTGACTGTCTAAAAATCTCTAAGTGTTTTTTATCATCTCAGACGCATATATTTGATTAGTATTTATATAATATATCCAAATACTCATAAATAAATAAATAAATAAACAAATATTACCTTTTTGGAAGCAGAAAGAGCAAATGATCCTAACAGTGGAGAGGATAAATCTGCTGGTATCCTTTCCAGCCTTTTATGGATTTTTTTACAATACAGCGTATTGTCGTGTGAGTGATTTGCGTTTAAGTGTTTGGGTTTATGGCTGAGTGAAAAGGTTGGAACAGATTTTGCAGTTCTGCCCAAGAGGATAATATGTTCCGCATGGTTGCCAAGTCTGGTCTGGAGAATTGCCAGTGTATCTACCACCATCCATCTAGTATGAGCAAAAAACAGTAGGGAGCTAGCAAAATTCTCCAGCTGATCAGGCACTTCTGGCTTGATGCAGAGCCTTGTTGTTTATAACTTAATGTTTCTTTCTATAAAGATGAACTTCAGCTGTATATAGTGCCCTTTGTGATAAACATTTGCAAAGCTAACTAGAGCTACAACAGCCTTGTGCTAAAATGCAGCCTTCGTCTTCTCTAGGGTGTTTTGGAATGCAGTAGTTGTCAATAACATTAGTGTTAGTCAACACTTTTCTCGGGTATAAGTATTTTCCTCAATCTTAGCTATGTTTAAATTGTTGTGCTAACTGATTTACTTTTGAAAACTTGAAACAGTGACCCCCAGCATGCAACCACTTTGTTTCTGCTCCTCACACAGCCTGTATAAGAGACATGAAGGAAGTCAGGCCAAGACTGCGAGGAGGGGATGCTGCTTCTCTCAGACCTGCTCAGCTGCATTTGCCAGTTAGCTAAGACAGGTGATGGATTGAGACAGTAACAGGACAAGTGGTTTTGGCAAGGCATCAGATCCCACTTCATTGATACAGTACAAATTCTACAAATCAAAATTTTGACACAGAGGGTGTATGTTGGCCCAATTCGGATCAGGAAGTGACATTTGTTTTTATTCTAATTTTTTTTAGGTAGGCAACTGTCTTCAGTAAAAATTGCTCAATATTTTATGTTTACTTTTAGTGCCTCATCTCCCTCTTACATACAAAATTCTGAGAACAAGCACTGCCTCTCACCCACAGTGACTGGAAAGAGAAGGCTTGAAATCATAAGCCTCATAAATGAAAAAGATAACACATGTACATCTCTTGGCTTTCAAGTCATTATGCTGTACTCTTTTTATTATTCATATTTTGGGACAGCAAACAGTTCTGATGAGCTGGAACTGGCAATGTTATGCAGTTCTGTAACCTCAGATATGAGTGCATGTATGAGGGGAAGTTTAAATCTACCTCTAGGTTACCTCCACTGGCCCAGCAATAAATACAGACTGCAGGGCAATGCAAACCACTTGCATCTCTTTACCTGTATGATTTATTTATATTTCTGCAACCTTCTGCATCAACAGTTGTTACAAGACTATCTCTCTGAAGAATAAGGGAGGGGGCAAAAACAAGCAAACTGACAGCTCCTGATACATTGTAACAATGACTGGTTTCATCGTAAAGTAATAAAATAAGTTTTGGGACACTTCCAGCTCTTTCAGGTAACATTTAAAACCCAGAGGTCTGGGGTGTGTTCAGGGTTTTATTTCCTCTACTAATTTTGCCTAGAGGCAGGGCTGAGCAGTAACTTTTGGTTACCCCTGAAGTGTCTCCATACCATCCAGAATTAGGTGTCTAAGAGGTGCACTACAATATTCTGTGGTAGGCCCTGTCTGTCTTTAACTTCAGGGAGTACACAGAAAACCAGTCTGCAGTCTCCTATCAAGAAGGCCCAGACTGCCTAAATTGTACTAAGTGTTATGATGAAATAATTTCCCTAAGCACATTTAATTAAGCTGATGCCTTTGAAAACCATTAGAATGAGTTATTCTCTTGGAAATTCAGATTAAATTAAGGTAGGGCAGATTCCAAATTCTCAGATTTTAAGTTATATTCATTTACAGCAACATGCTTGTGTTGTGCTGGGAAACCTGTCCTAGTATACCGTTGCCTGAAGAGATTCAACAAATTTTTCATTATTATTTGTGCAGAGATGTATTTACCGAGAGCTGCATCACATGAAGTGCTCTATGATCTCAGAACAGCAGTTCAAGCTTTACATCCCAAGCAAATGAATTCAGGAGCTCAGTGATGACAATAATTTCCAAGTTATAATTCCCACACACACCCAGAACCATTTCATGATCTTTTAACGTGTGCATAGATAGCTTCATTAAGAGCCTGGTAGAAATGCTCACCCTGATGGCTGGCACTCAGTGAGAGCAGAGTAGTAGGACAGGCTAAGGCATTTTCTTACACAGAAAATACACTCCAGCCATTCTGTCATCTGTCAAGAGCAGCTTGTGTACTAATGGAGGAATTATTATATGCTATGTACTCACACAGAAGTTTTAGAAACCAGGTTGCTATTACTATATTGGATTATTTCCACTGAAGGTGGAGTGTCCTTGAGGAGGGGAAAAGTATTAATTACGGAAGGAATTGAGCTTAGAATTTTAACTAGCTTTGAAATTGTTTACAAGAAGCAGAGTATTATAAAGCCTATCTGTGGTATTCTAAGTACATGGCTGTACCTGTACTCTTGACCTTTAGCATTTTTACTCTGTCCTGTACACAGACAGGCAGAAATTTTCTGTTAAACTTCAGTGGTTTTTATCCTAATGTACAAGTTACTTACTCTAAATATTTTTTAGAGATTTTTACTTAAGTCTTCTTGGTTTTTCAAAGGAGATCTAAAAAAAAACTGTATACTGAGTTTCTTTATTTGAAAAAGTATATATTAGCAATATGAGTAAACAGATTTCCACAATTCTATATGCATATTTGAATGAACCCAGACAGGGAAGGCTGTGAGCAATCCTATAAAAAACCTGACATACAACATCAACCATAAATGATGCATTTCATTTTAAAACATATATGAATATCAGGACAAAGAGTATGCCTTACAACTCTTACAGCAAAGCACTAATTTGAACTCCAATTTCTTAAAAGTCACCATAAATGGAATCTCATTTTTCTCCTCATTATTTCTCTGTCAAAAAGAATCCACTTTGCAGCAAATCACTTTTCTCAAACTATTAAACGAGCATTACCCAACACTAAGAATCACTCATGAGCTGCAGGGAGATTGCTCTCCTCCCTTCAGAGATGTCTTACAGGCTTAATGCACTCAGCAGTTTTGTGAGATGACAAATAATGGAACATAAAATACAAGGATATTTTAACTGTAAAAATATTCTAAATACTCACAGGAGTTCTGACTTGTTAAATAAGGTAAAGTCAGTTTTACATAATCACTAACTATAGAAAATACACAAGTGCCTAGATCACTCAGATAACAGGGCTTTTGTGTAAAAAGCCCTTCAGTTTAGAAGATGAAAAATTACAGATTTAGGAAGCAACATTTTTTGTCCTGTTCTGTTCATCACAACAGTATCTGAGCTTTGGAAATTGGAGAACAAATTTATTCTATTAATACCATTGTGTTGTTTGAAGAGTTGAGGACAAACCAGGTGAATTCATGTACCATAGAGCATGATGAAGGCTACAATTGGATGCAGCCCACTCAAGTCCTCTGCCAGTGCTTCACACACAGTATTGCTCTTTTGCTTCATAATTAAAATAATCTCCTGGTTTTCCACATCCTATATATTTTCTTCCTTGCAGGACCGATGACTAAGAAAACCACTGTTTTTCTTAACAGTGGTCTAAAACTATTAGGTCTAAAACTATTGATATCTAATCTATTAAAATATCTACGGAATATAAATTGACTTTTTTTTCCTTTTCTTATCACATTCTACTTACTTCAGAGTTCTCCAGACAAATAACAGCCTTGTAGAAAGAAATAATTTCTGTGCAATGGGTTTCTATGACTATAACATATAGCAAGAGAAGCAAAGTCTTCTAGAATCTAAAACAGTCTGAAAAGGCTAAAAAAAATTGGATGTGTTTTCACAAGGGTGACAGAAAGAAAAAGAAAAAAACTCAAACAAAATCCAAAACATCAATTTTGCCAGGACAAAATTCTGCCACTAAATCAGTCACAATACTCAAATACAAAAGTCATTTAGGAATGTCTGAGCAAATGAAGCTTAACTATTTATTTTCATTATGTGTTTCCTAATTGCATTCCTCTCTTCTCATAATCTTTTCTTTAAAGAAAACTTGATGGTTGGAGTAGAAAGTGAGTGTCAAATCTGTAAGGACAGCCTCAGGTTTAAGCCACAGAGACACCAAGGTTTGCCTTGCCCCAAGCTAGAGAGCTCCCTCCCAGTTTGAGTGCTCCTGAAATCACACATCCAGCTTCCCTGTTATTACAGGGAATGCCTACAGCATAGCAACTCCTGTGGTGGAATTAAATTACAGCTGGAGAATAAACTGGGAGAACATAGCACAAGAGGTTCCATGCAGGGCCCAACTGAAGGTCTCTGCAGACGATATATTGTCTCCAGCAGTGGCAATAAGAGGTCCAGGCTAGGAGAGCATCTAGACTGGCCTGCTTCTGAAGCTTCCGTTTTGTACACCACCAGCATCCACACTTGCTCTTACAGAATGTTATAGAGTACATATCTCCTGAGTCCTTTTGATATCCATTTATGAATCTGTTGCCCATTAATTTCTTGTCTTTGCAAGTACTATTGCAGAAGTTTATCATAGAATTAACGAATCACAGAATTAACAAGGTTGGAAAAGACTATTGAGATCATTGAGTCCAACCTATTACCTAACACCACCTTATCATCTAAACCATGGCACTAAGTACTTCATCCAATCTCTTCTTAAACACATCCAGGGATGGTGACTCAACCACCTCCCTGGGTACACCATTCCAGTGGGAAATCACTCTCTCTGTGTAAAAGTTTTTCCTGACATCCAGTCTAAACCTCCCATGATGCAGCTTGAGACTGTGTCCTCTTGTTCTGTCACTGGAAGCGTGAGAGAAAAGACCAACCCCCACCTGTCTAGAACCTCCTTTCAGGTAGTTGTAGAGAGTGATAAGGTCTCCCCTCAACCTCCTCTACTCCAGACTAAACAATCACAGCTCTCTCAGTCGCTCTTCATAGGGCTTGTGCTCCAGTCCCTTCACCATCCTTGTTATCCTTCCCTGGACACGATCAAGCATTTCAGCATCCCTCTCAAATTGAGGAGCCCAGAACTGGGCACAGTACTCAAGGTGGGGCCTAACCAGTGCTGAGTACAGGGGAAGAATAACTTCCCTAGTCCTACTGGTCACACTACTCTTGATACAAGCCAGGATGCCATTGGCCTTCTTGGCCACCTGGGCACACTGCTGGCTCATGTTAAGTGTCCTATCAACCAGTACTCCCAAGTCCCTTTCTGCCTGGTCACTCTTTGGCTACTCAGTCCCCAACCTATGGCTCTGCATGAGGTTATTGTGGCCAAAATGTAGAAGCTGGTACTTAGACTTGTTAAATCTCATGTTACTGGACTCAGTCCATCTATCCAGCCTGTCAAGATCTCTCTGCAGAGCCCTCCTACCCTCTAACAAATCAACACTTATTCCCAGCTTGGTGTCAAAAACACTGAACCCTGGGGGACCCTACTAGTAACCAACTGCCACCTGGATGCCGCACCATTCACCACCACTCTTTGAGCTCAATTATCCAGTTCTGAACCCAGCACAGAGTAAACCTGTCCAAGCCATGAGCCACCAGTTTCACCATGAGCTTACTGTGGGAGACAGTATCAAGAGCTTTGCTAAAATCCAGGTATAGGTATCTGTGTATAGAAGTACCTTTTCAAGTCAGTGCCCCTCAGTTCTTATATTGCAGAATTTGGGTAAACTATTATATTGCATTCACCTTATTTACCAACTTTCTAATTACACAAGTGCACCTTCCTGCCCAGCTGAGCAGCCCTACATTTTTGGTCTCTGTAAGACACTGGTGAATACTGAACAAAACTCATATCAGCACCAAGGCTTAAGTGATCTGAATAATGATTTTTCCCACTTCGAAAAAGTAACTATTATATCCCACCCTTAGTGTCCTGCCCTTTATCAGCTTTCAGTTTTCAAAATAAACTTTTTTCAAGTATCCTGACAGTTGGCTTTTATTGAGATCCCAGAGAGGTTATAGCCCCTAGTTCTGCTTCAAACCCTTCTTATTTGCACCAAATTCAGAGCTAATATGCACTGATAGAGTAGGTCTCCACATATTGCTACCTTGGAGCTGGTTTTTGCTGTCTCAGGCCTTGTGTGCATACAAAGCACTGTAACTGGGGAGTTCTGATTCAAGAATTTTGGTGAGACAACTAGAATTTGGAGAGTTGCATGTTTTTGATGACAATTTCTGGATATTTGCTAAAGTGGAAAGGGGGACAAGAATCTGCAGAGTCCTGTGGTGTACAGGAGCATTGGTCATGATCTCTGCACCAGTGACCCACTACCTTGTTATATGCCTGGGGGAAAGTCCACATAACCTGTGTCATCCAACTGTGTTCACTTCTAAACAAAAAATATAATAATGTTTTCTAACCTTGCAGGATTTACCAATTCTATTTAGAACTGTTTACAGCAAACCTTGACTTCTTTGTTATTTAAAATATTATCTGAGAGTCACAAGTTTGTACCTGGCATCATGAAATATTTTGGAACTTATATTCTATATGAATAACCACAGCTTGATTTACTTTCTTGGAGCACTAACAGTTTCAACTGGTGGCTGATTTTCTTCTGCATGTGGAAGCATGATTTCTTAAGAACATTAATCCATGGAAGTTGCTTATAAAGTGAGTGACATCTTAAAATACTTAAAATCAATATTTTAAAGAAAGGCCACTTACAGAAGACTGCTGCTTCTTCCCTTAATTAAGTAGACCTTCTTTAAGACTGAAAACCAAGTGTAGTGGTAACACAACCCTTCATGCTGTAATGCTTCATTCCAGGAGAAAAATATCAGAGCTACTGATACAGGCAGCATTTGCATGCAGATTTTCATTATGGTTTTTGTGAGTCACCAAGTCCTAGAAGTAGCCTTGCTGAAACCTGTATCTGGGATAAAGTCTGTTGACAGTATTTACCAGCAGATTTTTTTTGTTTATTTTGGTATCAATAAAAGAGATTTTTCCCTGCTGGCTAAAGCAGTTGAAACAGGGCTGCCAGCTACAACTGAGTACTCCTTATTTCTCTGACAGCAGGCAGTGCTGCTTCTGCTCCAGCACCTGCCAGTAACATATGTCTGTTTTGTCCTGTACCATACCTTGTCAACACTTGCTGCTGGCCAGTGCAACCATTTATAGCATTTTCACTTGTAGCAGTGTGAGCTGCTTTGGATCTGTTAATACCTTGAAGGGTCAAGGTCTGGCATCAGCCACTCTTCTGCTTGGCCAGGGTCTTCAGTTAAATGCTTTCTTTCTGAATTAGGCAGCACCTCCATTTAACTTTCACCATTGTCTCTCTTTCCACTGAAGGACTGCCAGAGAAACACAACAGGACAGCACTGTGAGCAGTGTCCAGATGGCTTCATTGGTGATGTTGTCAGAGGAGTGCCCACGTTCTGCCAGCCCTGCCCTTGTCCTCTGCCAGCACATTCCAAGTATGTAAAGAGTCTTTGTTTTTCTTTGATCCATACTGGCTTTGACCCTTCACAAGGTGGGGTCAGCATCTCTTCCTCTATGAAGGAAACAAAGGTTGGTGCTCTTGACAAATGGGGGAAAATAAGAGGACTACCAGCTGCTCACATTTATAACCACAGGAAACAGTGTTTCACTTGGAAGGTGTAAAATGTTCTTAAGTGCTTATATAAATTTTTAGCAGGAAGGAGGAGAAAATATTTGAGCAAATTCAACTTTACCCTATATAGGAGAGATTATTCAGTTGCCTTATTACTTTTAAGAATCTCTTAAAAGTCCAATTCCCAAGGAAGGTGGCATTAGGGATTTATGTGCCTGAGACAGACAGACAGAAAGACCAATCCATATCCTCTGTCAGGTAAAACCAACTACAAAAAAGCATAAGCTGTCAGGCTCCTGCGTCAACAGCAGATAGATCTGGCTAGTACAGTAACAGTTTAAATAAAAGGGTTGGAGGACTTTATGATAGCTACAGTACCCCTGCAGCTGGTGCCCAAATATTTTGAGGTAAGAAACCCTGAAGTCTGACAGAAAACCAAGATCAAGCCAAAAAGCTGTGGCTGTTGAGTGCTTTGTGCCTTCCAGGAAAAAAATAAAAACAACCAAATAAACAAAATTAATCAAAAATAAACAAACAAACCATGAGCAGCCATTGGAAACTTAGTGTCACATCAGTAATGCAGTTGAAAGAAACTATCAACTTCTTCCTGCTCAAGTTTCCTTCTCTGGGAGAGAGGCATCAATGCAAATCCCACCAGAGTGCACAGAGGAGATGCTAGTCAATAGTTGCCAACAAGTTGAAGCTATTTTTCAGCGAGACACATACTCCCTTTGTGTTATTTTCCATTCTGCTTTCAGCATGGCTTCTCAGCAAAGGAAATTTTGTCCTCACAGTATTTGTTTGCTATTGCCATAGGATTACTCACAAATCCTTAATGTGGGATGAGCTGCATTTTGCTCAGCTGCTCAGGGCTCAACCTGGCAATGGAACAAAATTCCCACACATCAACTCTTGGCTTTTGCAGTGAGCTACAGACATGTCAGAGGGCCAGGGGGTGGAGAACAGCTATTGTTGAAAAATTTCAGCTTTGCCTGGATCATAGAGAAAATCCACTGGACACAGTGGAAAAACATGGCTTCGCTCACATGTAGAAAGTCTTTGGAGTGAGAGAGTTCACAGATGAAGCAAACTACTTCCTCCAGTTTCAGTAGCAGCTTTAAAACCTGAAAAAAATNGGGACAGCCTGCTTCACCATGGTCATCATGATGGGCTGCAGGGAGACGCCTGGAACACCTTCTCCCCCTCCTTCGGCCCTGGCCTTGGTGCCTGCATTTGCTGTTACAACTTCTCACTGCCCTTCTCTGGTGGCCATGATTGTCTTCCCCCTATTGACTTTTTTTCCTTCTTAAATATGTTATCACAGAGGTGTCTCTACTGATCGACTTGGCCTTGGCCAGCAGCAGGTCCAGCCAGGAGGCGGTTGGCATTGGCTCTGCCAGCTATGAGGAAGGATTCCAGCAACTCCTTGAAGAAAAGCCTCCCCCATAGCCCCCCCACTATCAGAAACCCAGCCACAGAAAAACCCAGTACATCTTGGTTACTGTAAACTTGGTTATTTTAAATGAGGACAGCATCACTGAGGTCAGTTTTCACCACTCACTACTTCCAGATTGGATTTGAGGAAAACCATAGGATTTGCATAGGAAACTGCTGCACCCATTCCAGAATCTCCTGAAGTTCTGAAGTGCTCCCTGCAGTGTCTTTTACAAGTAATATTTTAGCCTTTAGAACAAGAGACAAGAAGCACCTAGGTTCACATGACACAGATAGTTTCCTAAGTCCCTTATCTGAAATGTGTATATCAAAATATTGCAAGACAAGAACGTATTTATATATATATATGTATTTATACAGCTCCATAATATGTACTATATATTAAATAGTGTTTTCAATATTAATTAAAATTACTAAACAAAAGGTATAATGTGAATAATATAAAGGGCTAAATACCTGTTCAGCAATGGGTTATCAAGAGCCAGAATTCACACTGACAGAAAATGTCAATAACATAATAAAGAAACATTTCCAAGTGTTTGCCATTGCCTGCTATTCTAACTATTTGTTCTAATGAAATTCCAGTTTTGCAGTTTCCTGTTACAGAAAAAGTGGAAGTGTGCGTTGTGTCTGTAAAGAAAACTATGCAGGACCCAACTGTGAAAGGTAAGAAAATAACTAGTCAGCATCACTTAAGTTCAGAATTTTCTCAGGGAGTCTTCCCACATGGTTGAGAAATCTTATACATTTGTATTTAACATGTCTGTTAAATGATCTCATTCAGTTTCTACTAAAAAACATTAAAACTTGTTAGGAGGCATCTCAGCATAAGACAGACATTTAGATCTGATGAATTTTGATCTAGTTCTTGCATTTTGTGCACCATCTTCACTTGTGGTCCATTCCTAAAAGGAATGTAATTTAAAAATACAAAATACCAATCAGAAACAGCAGCTGAAATGAAAAATAGCCATCATATATATGCCTTTGGCAATTAATTTCTTTAAAACATGTAGCAGGTTTCTGCCAAATAAGTTTTTATAAAACAAGGGAGAAAATCCATTACTGAGTCAAATTCTTAATGAGCAGATGTGGCTTATTTAATTACATTTTAAATACACTTCACAGGTATTATTCAATAAAGTCAAGTAAGAAAACGTAGGCCAATGTTGCATTTCAATTTTCCCCTATAACCATGAACAATTTCCAGTAAATACATACTTTCTAAATAACAAAGTACACAAATAAATGGAGCTATATAAGAGAAATATAACTTACTCTCATCTCCTGTAAGAGGCTGTCTTACTATCAACACACATGGATGATGTCTCAATGAATGTCAAAGGCCTGATTATAATTCAGAAATTGTCCTTGAGCAGCCTATAAATAAAACACAAAGCTCTAATACCAAGACATAAGTGTATAGAATGGCTCAGACACTGGCTTCCTGAACATCTCTATTTTTCTTTTAAAGCCCCTGAAGTATTTAAGTCTTCAGTCAACTGTCATTAGTGGGCAAGTCTTGAATTCAAATGATACTTAATGTACCTTTCAGAGAAGGGAGAAAAGAGATGCTTAAGACACAAAGAGAAATCGATGTTAAAAAAAGGTGAAAAGAAGAATGAAGATTTTTCCCCCTTGCAGATGATGCAAACACATCAGTATATCACCTCCACATCACTAATGTGGTGACAGCCACAGTAAAACCCCTTTAGACAGATGGCACAAAAATAAAAAACCCATCCTTGTTTACAGGCACAAGGCTGTATTCTTTTTTCCTTCAAAAATGTCAGCTTTATACAAAAAGGAAAATGCAGACAATTAAAAGGTCAGTGAGGTTTCTTAATGGTTATTAAAATGTCAACCTAGACTACAAGCAATACAAATCTTATGAAATGGGCAGCAGATGCTACAGAATAGTAACAGCAGAAAATAACATTGACTCTGTTTTCTAATCCTGACTACCTAGTCTGTCACAATGCATCTGTCTTAAGGAAGGCAAAGCTGTGCAGAAAAAGCTATGGAAAGAAATTAGCCTGTCCAGGTCACCATCTTAAGACTTTGGCTAATTGCTGGGGTAAGCAGCCAGCAATGACAAACAGGACTTGCCTTCTAGTAGGCTCCTAGTCCCACTCCTATTTGTGTCAGAAAACATCAAAAATGGAATGATGTACTGCTTGTCCATGTCTGATTGCTAAGAACAAGTCTACTTCACATACTCTGCTGCTGAGAGCTGTTACCACTCCCTACTACCTCTGCAGCTATTGTGCCATCAGCTTTCTGGAAGGAGGACTGGGAATCCTAAGTGAGAAGGGTCATTGCCTTGTCCCTGACACAGCTCAAAGAGTAACTTCAGTCTCCAGGGAGAGGAAGGTTACATCCTGCTCCCCACTCTCTCTCCCAGCATTCCACAGTAGCTGGTGACAGGCATCCCAGTGGAGTGAGCTGCAAAACACCTCTCCACAGGCAGCATGTGGGATCTCCATAGTCTCTCATGGGGAAGCAACCTGCTCCATTTCCTCCGGCATTTGTGTAGTAGGCTTTCTTGTGCTGTTCTAGAAGCTTGGTACAAACCTATTCAGTCTATGTTTGCCAGCAAAGAGTGCTGTGAATTCACAGAGGCCCTTGCTAGGAGCTGAGAAAAGTAGCTTTCTAATTCAAAAATTAGGAATTAATCATTTTTTCTCCAGGACTTCAGCAATAAAGCATCAGAGTAGTAATTGATTAAATTCAGGTTTTGCTAATGCTCAAATGTTAAAAAAGATAACAAAAAAAAAAGACACTTAAATGTCCAAAGCAGAATTAATAAAAAGGTTGTTTTGGCACTGCTGGGGAAGAGGAAGTTAATTTCTTATTCACTGATAATTACAGGAAGCAACTATGGCTGCAAAATGAAACAAAGTTAGCTTAGCAGTTATGGGAGAGGGAATATTCTTTGTTAGCAATAAAGAGTAATTTATTGATATAATGTAGGAAAAGACGTACTGCAGGCCTCTGAAATTTTTCAGATGATAAAGTGCAGACATGTATCAATATGTTTCCAGCCAGTGGCCTCTGCTCTTCTCACATGCTACCCATTATTCAACAGAAACAAAGTGCTTCAGCCCTATGACCTTCACTGAGTGGCAAAGGAAAGGGGAAAGTGAAGGTGACACATTGATTTTCAGCTCTTAAACCTTTTTTCTGTTTTAAACAGCTGATCCAGATGAAAAGATATGATAAAAGTGAGTCACAGAGTCATAAAATAGTTCAGATTTAGAGGGGTCTTAAAGATCATCTAGTTCCAATGCCCTGCCATGAGCAGGGACACCTACCACTAGACCAGGTTGCTTAAGGCCCCATCCAGCCTGGTTTGAACGCTTCCAGAAATGGGGCATCCACAATTTCTCTGCGCAACATTCTGCAGTGCCTCATGTGGTCATAAAAAGCCGCACTAAAAAAATGTAGATGTAAGGATGTGAGGAAATGTCCACTACATTCATGGCAAGTGAACTGAATGGTATATCACAGAAAAGAAAAGAATTACCTTGTCCCAGTGAGAGGACTGACATTCTATGCCTGATAGGGACAGCATGCTGTCTTTGGTAGGTGCTGGCTAGCAGTAAGCAAAAGGCTGGTCTGGCCCTAGCCCTGCTCAGTGGCCTCTGTGACTTGGTGGCCACATTAGACAAATGATCATTTGGAAAATACCTAATTACAGAAAACCAAACAGCAACCCTTCAAGATTATACAGCTCAGAATAAATCAGATGTTTCTACTGATTAAAAGAACAAACACACAAGCAAACAAATGCACACACACACACACACACAGAGAGACTTCATAAACATTCTGAATTTTGGAAAAATACTACAGTCTCACATTGGCTGAAATATTAACTAATCATAGTAAAACTTTTAGCATGACTGAATAGTAGCTTTACCACCACTGCTTGCTCTGACTCTCACAAGAATGGGCAATATTTTCACCAATGTCAGATAAATCACAGTCCACTCAGTGTAGCATTCAGTTTCTCAAGGAGACCACAGAACTCATGGTCACACTTCTATTCTTTACATCTGGATCACCCAAATGATAAAATCTGCACTAAAGATTCTGGCAGTGCTGCGAAGAGACAAAAGGAGCCTTTATCATTGACAAAAGCAGCATCTGAGGGAGCCAAATGGTTTATATTAAGATACTTAAAATTTTATATGTTTTTACTGTGGGGGCTCAGGACTGGAACCAAGCAGTGTTGAGGAAATTACTTTCTTCATAAAAAAAAATCCACGAATGTAGGAACAGATCAAAACTCAAAGCTTTTATCACGTTTTTCGCATTTTCATTGTTCAGACATGGCAGAACTTGGATTTAACTACGTTCAGATTTTAGGAGACAATAGGTCGTACTTCTGGTACCCATCCAGAATCTGAGAAACTTAAGCTGAAGTTTCTCAGATTCCCCACCCCCCAAAAGCAGAACAAACAGCATCTTAAACAAGACATTAGGGGCGGAAGACAAGGACAGCATGGTGATAAAATAGAATGAAGTACAATAAATACTCCTTACCCAAATCATTGCAGCAACTATTCAATCCTCCAATTTCTTCAGCCAGCAATGCTACACCAGCTAGTTATTCCCCTCCCTGCCCCTCCCTGCAGTAATTCTTCATTTCCAGTTTGGGGGTATAAGTCCCTGATCTCTGTGCCCCAGGCTTCTGGGTCATGGGCCCTCCTGCCACTGTGCAATGACAATGTGAACAGTGGGGGTTGCTCCTGTCCTTCCAGCTGAACCCTCCAGTCTATCAGATACTGCTCCATACTGCCTCAGCTGCAAGATCATTCAACAAATCCCTTCCTTGAGGCTTTGCTCTCAGTAACTGCTCGTGCCCACCCCAGTACCAGTTCTCTTTGTCTCACTGGTTGATTTGCAAAAGCTCCTCTGATATCGATAGACATATCTCTGAGACACTTTCTCATCAAAGGATGATCAAATACGTATATTACTACCTATATCACTGATTTGTCTAGACCCTCAGAAACGACCACAGTTTCAATATTTCTTCCAGTTTAAGATGTAGAGAGTTTTCAACTGAAATGCTTTCCAACCATGACAAGACACGATAAGCAATTTGGACCCATTTCAGGCCTTCCCTGTGGTGCTTGGTATCCACCTTCCTCTCTCCCTCTGCAAACCAACAGAAATACTATCCCTTTCTAGACTGGTTTCAGCATTTTGCCCTCATCCAGCTGGCTAATATCAAAAAGATCTGAAAAATGGAGTCTAATTCAGTGCCTGTTCTGTTTTGCAAAAAACAGAAACCACCCCAATACCTCATCACAGAAGTATTTCTATAAACCTTTATTGGTCAGTCCTTTTTATGTACATTTATAACAGAAGTAAGGTCTGAACTTCCTCTGAGTTTCAGCACCATGAAATGCAGTCTCTTACCCTAGCTTCCTATATAACACAATATAGCTGGTGAGATCCAAAGCTGAACGAGACCAAAACAAACATTATAGAGCTGCTTCTCTGCCAAGGTCATTCTATCACAGATTTTAAAACAATAGAGAACAAATCATTTCACTGCTAAAGACACGCACAAAAAGTAAATCAATGCAGACTGGTGTGCTTGAGATACCAGGGGTGTTCAAGAACGGAAAAATATGTAACTGTACACATTGAGATTAGAGCATAAAACAGCCTCTGCAGGAACACAACTCCTAATTTTCCTCCTGTCCATGAGTAGCTGCAGACAGTCATCAATTCCTAGTAACAAAAATAAGGTCAGAAAAAAGGGTACTGCAGATCGGAATGTCATTGCTCATCATTGTTGGGTTTGTTCTTCCTTTCAGGTGTGCGCCTGGTTACTATGGAAACCCTGTGCTAATTGGAAGCACTTGTAAAAAATGTGACTGCAATGGCAACTCAGACCCAAACCTGATTTTTGAAGACTGTGATGAAGTGACAGGCCAGTGCCGTAACTGCCTGCACAACACCAGCGGGTTCAAGTGCGAACGATGTGCGCCGGGTTACTATGGGGATGCCAGATTTGCCAAGAACTGTACAGGTATTGTCTAAAGTTTAGTATGGCAGAACTGAGTAAAAGGGAGCAGAACCTGATATAGGGATGATCTCCCAGAGGTCAGAGATGCCTGAACCAGCTACTAGACTCTTGAGCCCTGGGAGGCAGGAGGTGCTCCCAGTCATCTCCCCGATCAGTAAAGAGAAATCTCTACTTCCAAGTGAGTTTTTCTCTCACTTCTTACCAAAAGAAATCATGAATTAAAAATAACTGTAGATCCAAGAGCTTGGAGGCACTCAGTTCATACACATTGTGACAGAGTGGTGAAATGGAGAGGAATTTAGGAGTTTTGATTGACAGGAAACTCAATATGAGCCAGCAGTATGCCCAGGTGGCTAAGAAGGCCAATGGCATCCTGGCCTGTATTAGGAACAGTGTGGTCAGTCAGACTAGAGAAGTTATCCTTCCCCTGGACTCGGCACTGGTCAGACCACATCTCGAGTACTGTGTGCAGTTCTGGGCTCCCCAGTTTAAGAAGGATGTTGAGCTGCTTGAGAGGGTCCAGAGAAGGGCGACAAGGATGGTGAGGGGACTGGAGGACAAGCCCTATTGGGAGCGGCTATGGGAACTGGGGTTGTTCAGCCTGGAGAAGAGGAGGCTCAGAGGTGACCTCATTGCTGTTTACAACTACCTGAGGGGAGGTTGCTGCCAGATGGCTGAGGATCTCTTCTCTCAGGCTGACGACACTAGAAAGAGAGGACATGGCCTTAAGCTACGCCAGGGGAGGTTTAGACTGAATGTTAGGAAGAGGTTTTTCACAGATAGAGTGATCGCTCATTGGAATGGTCTGCCCAGGGAAGTGGTGGAGTCCTCATCCCTGGAGGTGTTTAAGAGAAGGCACAATGAGGAGCTCAGTGACATGGTCTACTTGGTGGGGGAGTTGGACTAGGTGATCCTGTGGGTCCCTTCCAACTCAGAATAACCTGTGTGAACCTGTGTGTGAAGATCAAAATACAACTGCACCAGAAATTTCATAACCAATTTCTGTTCTTATATCAGTACAAAACGATTATTTCTACAAACACTGGCCCACCTACAGAAAATTGTTCCAACTTTATTGCATCATATTGTCTTTGAAGATGTATGACATATTTTCACTGATAATTCTTCAAATGTGCAAAATGAAATCATAGACAAAATGAAGGGCTGCAATAAAATGTCAGTAAAATATTGTGTTATATGAGATTCTGCTGAAATCATAAACCACATAAGTAAAACAAGTGCCAGATAAGTTGCTGTTGTCCTTATGTTCAGCTTGAGTTTTAGTTACTGTATCAAAGTGTTCCAAGAATATTTTAATCTTTAAAATAATATACCTGAAAGGGCCAATTAAACCTTGAAAGAGACACTCTAGATTAAAAATTAGACTTTTTAAAAAGCCACTTGCACTGGCAATAAAAATGTTGCTTACTGAAGTTTGAAAAAATGTAAAACACCATCCATACTTAGTTGTAAGTTGTAGGTGATATTTACTTTTTGATATGTTCGGGCTGATGATGGAATTGGAGTCCACTATCAATCCCTGATAGCTGCAAATGCCTTTTTGGTGACAGCCTGACACAGTGCTGATAAATTCCACTCAGCTTTGAAGAGATTTGTAACTAATAATTTACTTTAGTTTTGTCATTTTCCTTAGCACATCTCCTAAATGCCACCTGCTCTAGACACTGATGCACAATGGTGTGTCTGGGCAACAATGGCCTCGCTGGCTTTGCTTCTGATGAGGCTTTGAACAAATAATTTCAGCAAAGGGGTTCTCATTCTGTTTTCCATTTTATATTTCATTTGGTCCAATCTGACACGGTGCAAAAAAACACCTTTTTCTATGTACTAAAAGGAAAATCAATTCAAGAAGTGCTTGTCATTGGTTGAGCTATGTACAATAATTTCACTAGTCCTGGGAGAGGAAAGGGGAGTTGTATATTTTGAAGATTTTTCTTTCAAAAGTCCTTTCTTTTTTCCCCAGCATGTAACTGTGGAGGGAGAATGTGTGACAGCCAGACTGGAGAATGCCTTGCAGACAGTCCTGAAGTTTCTACTGACACAGACTGTCCAACCATCAGTAAGAACATTTCCACCAGAACATCAGAAACTAATATCACTCTTGTACTTAGAAGGTTACAAATACTAACTTAAAAGCTCAGGATCCCAGTGGGCTCTTTGACCTTGATCCCACGGGACACTTAAATTTGTGAATATACTCAATGCCCTAATAACTGAGTGTTTAAACATGTTTTCACACAATTGATTGAGTGCATGCATATGTCTAGCTCTGTGATACAGACTGCACGTTCAGATACAAGTTGCAGAGCAGTAGAAAAGTGCCACCAAAACTACTTCCATTGACTTTGAGACACACTGCCTACAAAATAATATTCTTACCCTAAAAACTACCCTCACAACTTTGTGTGAACTTAATTTATGGTTTTCAAGTTGCACACCTGTTGTGGTTTAACCCCAACCGTCAATCAAGTACTACACAGCCACTCACTCACTCCAGCAGGATCAGGGAGAGAATTGATAAGTAAAAACCAGAAAACTCATGAGTTGAGATAAAGATAGTTTAATAGGAAAATTGTGCACACAATCAAAGCAAAACAAGGAAGTAACGCACTGTTTCTCATGGGTAGATGGGTGCTCAGCTGCCCCCAGGAATGCATAAAGGTTCCTTGGGAAGACAAACACCATCACTCTAAACATCACACCCTTTCCTTCTTCTTCCCTCCACTTCATATACCGAGCATGATGTCATACGGTATGGAATATCCCTTTGGGCAGTTGGGGTCAGCTGTCCTGTCTGCGGCTCCTCCCAGCTTCCAAAATACCTCCGTCTCCTCGTCAGCACAGCAGTACAAAAAGCAGAAAAGGTCTTGGCTCTGTGTAAGCCCTGCTCAGCAATAACAAAAACATCTCTGTATTATCAACCTTGTGTTCAGCAAAAATCCAGAAAAAAGCCCTATACCATTGTGAAGCAAATTAACTCTACCCCATCCAAATCCAGCGCAACATCTGATATACATAGATTTTTGCCTTTGAAAATTTGACATATATCCATCTGTCAGCTGCTTTTCCACTATCTCCCATATTCCAAATACAGGAAACGTGTCAAGTTTCCAGGAGCACTATGTTAAAATTATTGGCAACCACTGATTTTTTTGAAATGTTAGTATACATACCCCTGTGGTGTAATGCAGACCATACAGCACACATGGATTCCTAAACCAGCTCCCAGGAAGAAGAAGTCATACACTTGAAGTGCAACCAGAAGGAAAGCATTTGGGAGCTGCTACAATATCAAGCAAAAATTTCTGTAGGAATTTATTTTTCACATTCACAGAAATCTCTTTCACTTAGTGATGACACCAATATCACTAAAAACAATGATTCAGCAGGAATAAGGATATAGTAGTTCTGCACAACCACTTTCCAACCATGTTATGTTTTCAGAAGCTGACCTCCTAATCAAGTAGGCAGCTGAAAGCTGATGTGCTGGACATCCTCATTTCTCATACCACAAAAATTTAAATACAAAGTTTTGGGTTCTGACAAAATGCAGCTGGGTTTTTTTTACCCTCATCTGTTATGCTTTGGGCCCTAAACATGCGGATCCTAGGGAATAGCCAGGAAATACCCCTCCTTTCTCCGTACTGATTACAGAATCGCTGTGGCAGCCTTTCTGAGCAGTCCCATATGGTGCTGCTCAACTGGAAATGTAATAACCGAGACCTTGGAAGTAGGTGGATGAAAGTGAAAGCAAAATGAGTATCCATCAGGATTTATCAATGAAAAAAGAGAAAACAAAATGGACAAGAGCACTATAACATGAATTTATAATTTGGATTTATGATATTTGCTGCTAATTGACACAAAGACTAAAGAAAAATTATTCTTTCTTATTTTTTTATTAGGCTGTGATAAATGTATTTGGGATTTGACAGATGACATCCGATTATCAGTTCTGGCTATCGATGAAAGCAAATCAACTCTACTAAGCATTTCTACAGGTGTTGCAGCTCAAAAGCGCTTGAATGACCTGAACCTCACTACCACCCATCTCCAGGTACAAGTATTGATGATGTTTTATTTTTTAATGTAATTTGAATCTTTGAATTTCCACTCCATTCCTGTAAATTTCAATCCCTGTCGTCACTATTTGAAATAGATTTTTTTCAGATGCACTGACTTTTTTTCCCATATACAGGAGACAATGTCCAAAAAATGGAACCATGGTGTGCTTTGGAACATCCAAGTTGATGATGCTACAGATGAAATGAATGATCTCCTGAGAGAAGCAACAACACTCGATGAACAGGTCTGTTCATAGCCTTCTGGCAAAACTCTGAGGGTTTGAACTTTGTCATAGTTTACTGTTGGCAAAAGAGGCTAGTATAGAATAGTTCCAGTTGGAAGGGACCTACAGTGGTCATCAAGACCACTTAAGTGCTTAAGTGCTTAAGCAGTACAGGGCTGACAAAAAAGCATGCTTTTAAAGGCATTGTATAAATGCCTCTTAAACTCCAACAGAAGTGGGGCATTGACTCTCCCTGTGAAACCCATTCCAGTGTTTGACTTCCCTTTAGAAAAAAATATTTCCTAACACCTAGTCTGAACATGTAGGTTCACTAAACAAGAGTGGGTGTACCCTGAAAGACAGTTGGGAGAGCCTTCTATTCTAGCTTTCTTGTTTAACTCTGAATTAAAAACATAAATTACTTCTTCACAGAACAGGTAGGAGGTAAAGCCAAAGTGTGTTGAGCGTGGCTGCAGGTTTGTCATCAATTGCAAAAAATTTCACCTCAGGATCCAAGTTCCCAACATGTTTGATCTGAGATAGACGCACTGCCTTTCTCTTTTATATTTTGATTTCTTATTAAGTGAAGGAACTAACACTAAACTGATTCAGATTGGCTTTGGAAGCATTTGTTTGGGAGCATCTATTTTACATTTATCCTCTCATAAAATTAAATTAGCCATGATTAGACATTACAAAATATATTATAAACCTGCCATTTGTATCCACTGGGATGCAAGCCTGATCAGCACTCAAGATATTTTTAACACGATTGTAGTCATAAACATTCCATTCACAACCAATTGCCAGGCTATAAAATTAAGGTTATCTGCTCTCAGCTCCCACTTTTTCATTGCACCCTATAAGAATACTGCTATGATATATGTTAAGAGAAGAAATAGGGTTCAAAATTGCTTCTCTATTTAAAAAGATAATATTAAGTATCTGTTGCTAAGATATACATTTGCATATTTGTAAAATATATCACTCTATGTTATTATCAGAAATAACCACAGCTGTAGTAGGACTAGGTTATATTTCATGTAAATTGCAAAATGCCAGACCTTTTATTCATTATACTAATTCTTTCACAAGACAAATTAAAATTATACCCTAAACTAAATCTCAAATACAGGAGCAAGTAGGGAGGGGGAAAAAAACAACAAAAGAAAAACAACAAAGAAAAGTGGAAGAGAAAATTTAGGATTTGATGTTTTTTATCAACACTTACTTAGCAGAAACACCACCTAAGAATTATGCCTATATTCAAGAGAGCTTTGACTAAATCAGCTCTGTACCTGGGAATGTCTATCAGAGCTTACATGCCTCAGTGTTCCTCTATGTAATTGGTGAGCAGGATCATTAAGGCATTAGGTTTCCTATGAATATTTAGTGAATTTGGATAATAACATTTCATTTTCAGTACTATCTGGGGATTTCTTAGCTCAGCCCTCAATTATATTGCCTTTGAATAAATAAATTCAGTGTTTCCTCTGGTCTTTTCTCCCTGGTTATTTCTAATACTTGTTCCACATCAATACCTGTGATTGCTTGTAAAGGTAGGGAAATAATGGCCCCAGACTCTCAGAGTGTGGGTAAGACCACAATAACTCTGCATATATTGAACTCTGTGCTCTTCCAAGGCACTTTCATGGAAAGTAGATGATAGGGGCATCAATGAGGATTGCAGACATACGCAGTATTTTCTATTCAGAGCACTTCACATGCATCTCTCCATGTCTTGGGGGGTGCCGCAGATTCTGATCTGGTAAATATGGGGTGTGGATTTAAACACATACCAAGTGTCTATGAAAAGTTGGTGGCACAGTGATCATATTGTTTTCTTAGCCACAAAATACCAGGGAAAATTAACTCTAAGGACTCCCAAAGTCAGTGATGTTCTTGGAAAATGGTGACTGTAACATGGTCGCTCTCCATTTCCCTTACATGTAAGGGAACACAATGCAGAGTACAGCCTCCAACACGACAGTATAGGAGAGTGGCTGTGCTTTTCAATCCTTGTGCTTTTTTTACATTCAGCAAGTTTCAGGGCTGAAGAACTCACTCGAGGGAGACACTGATCTAAAAATGGTTGGGAGTTTCGGGAGTTTCACATCTTCTTCTTCACTCTATAGACAGACTCAGGAAATGCCACATCCAGCAGAATGAGCAAGCCTTAGTAATGCCTGGGAGACTCATCAGACAGAGTTTTACAACTGTACATAATTCACGGAAATTTGATTGCAGCAAATGATGGATAAATATGGGACAGCTTTTAATCTCTCACTCTGCAATTCTGAAAACACCAGCAAGACAGATCTTCACTTTGAACATCTTTGTATATACCACTTTATATGATAAATAGGACTTTCATGTGCTCATCCAGGGAAAGAAATGTATGTGTTTATACTGCTCAGCCGTACATCTGAAAAGAAATCTAATGTTTATTTCACATGACCTATTCATAGGGAAATGAAATGTCCAGAAAAGGCCTACTGGTACAGAAGGAAACCATGGAGACCAAAAACCGTGCTACTCAGCTTGTGCAGCAGCTCAATAATATACGAGATAACATTGAAGGTAAATACATAGAGTCCTTTCTGCTTCAGTTCAGTGTCAAGAATTAATGAAATCTTGAAGTATTAATGAATCTTCAAGGATTTTCAGTCCTATATATCAGAGGATTTATCTTTTTATATAAAAGACAGTATGTAATTTACGACAACAGCAAACTCTTCCCAAGCACAGCTGTACTTAAAAAGAGTTCCTAATCAAAGGTAATTGCCTTCAAATAGAATATCTATGACATATCATTATCATCCTGATATGTAAAAATGAGATTAAACCAGTTGCAGTCTCTTCATATGTACCTAAAGAAAGCAGTAACCCCCCAAATGAATGTACTGAAAAACATCCTTGTCCCCTGTACAGATGCCATCATGAAAGCCTCCATCCTGCTGTAGAAACCACTGGCTTCTCCCAATATTCAACAAAGCCAACAGTATACCAAAGCTGTCCATGGCATCAGAATAGAACAGACTGGTAGTTGTGGTTAAACAGCCCTTTTTCAATGGAAATGTTTTATTAATAGACCTGAGTAGTTCTATCTTAGCAGTTACTGCAAGCTATGTGGCAACTTGTGTAATAAAGAGTGGTTACATATCAATTGTTGGTTTTGGTTATCCTTACCTCCATAGGATGCTGTATTTCACAAGATTACAGGATATTCTGAGTTGGAAGGGACCCATATGGACCATCTAGTCCAACTCCCAAGCAAATGCCCACATAGGGGTCAAACTCACAACCCCGGAGCCATGGGCACCACACTCTGTCCATCTGAGTCTCCCATTATCTAGACTATGTCACTGAGTTCCTCATCCAGGCAATTATTTCCATGATGCTAAAAACCATTTTTCTACAGGGCCATCATCCCTGTAGAAGGCAAACCACTCTTTACTGAAGAGGTGTATATCTGTACCCATACACTTCTGTGCTAGCATAAGGAAAAGGAAATACACGAGCTCTTGGTCATTCTCACTTACTGTTCAGTATGCGCCTTTAAAGCTTTAAAACCCAATGAGCTCAGGGTCCAGCAAGAAAATGCCAGAAAAAAACCACTCTGCCAAAGAATTGGCAGTGCCACAATTACACATCTATTTTTTATAAAAATCTTGCTGATGCATAGTGCTGGTTTTGCCAGCACAAAATTAGGCATGAATGCAAGCCAAAAGGCATAAAAGAGTAGGGGATTTGTATCTGAGGCCAGAGAGTGAGAAGTGGGTATATTTTTTAATGCTTACACTGGGGATGGGTAAACTCAATTTCAGTTGCAGGGATCCAACTGTGTTTTTTGAACTGAGACCAAAACCTTGAAATAGAATCTATCTCCAATCCAGACAGGCAGTTTATCTCCTTAGGGTGCCTCAAACTTCTGCAGATGGAAAAAGAGGTTACTTCACTCTCCTTACCATTGTTGTTTCTTAATAAACATAACATTTTTGCAGAAACACTTAAAAACCACAATCCTGGATAAAAGCCCTAGCCAGCTACGTGCTGCAGAACCCAAATTAAAATGATGATCCCAGCCTATAAGAACTGCCAAGTCAAATAATGCACACAACCCATGCCTGCTTAATCTCATCTTCTTCTGATGAGACACCCATATATGCCAGAAACTGTGGTTTATTTACAGGTTTAATTTTAAGACTGGATTAAACATAATAATTATCTACTATAGAGTTGAAGATAATTAAATTTTCTTTTGCCAACAGCATGATCTGGATTCACAAATATTAAAGTACTCCACGGTATTTATTTCTCTGTAGTCACAGTGAAGTGATCATCCATTACTTTTTCCCCAGAAATCAGCAGGAAGTCAAAATACTATGCAATTCAACAAGAGCTGAGCCCTGAAGAAATTGCCCAGAAGCTAAAAGTGGCTGAGGAGATGTTGAAGGAGATCAAGCGTCGTAAGCCCTTCATTAATCAGAGACAACTTGCAGATGAGGAGGAAAATGCTGCAGAGAACTGTGAGTTTTAAGTCTGTTTTCCATTGACCCACATGTTGATGCACAGCTGGCATGAGTTGGGCAGCTCTGGGTGTACTGCTGAGTCCTTGAGGAGGAACATCAGGCACTTGGCAAGCACTAACTGGTGTGCTGGACATGCTGCTGCTTCCAAATGCCTGCCCCAAATCTCTGCTGGTGCTTACTGCTCCCCATGGCAGAATGTGGAGAAAAAGATGTATGTGTGTGTGTCTATGTGTGCCTGCGACTGCAGGACCTCAACAATAGCTGCTTAGGAAGATTCATGGCAGGACTGGAATTGCTCATGTGAATGTCTTTTTCACTGCCAGCTCTACCATAGGGACAGCAAACTTCAGCAGAGAGACAGACTGATGACATGGGAAAGAGTGGCAGTGTAGTTCTCACAGCTCTGTGAACATGAGTCAGAGCAGAAGATTTAAGGACTGTCTTCTAAATAGTCTGCCTAAGTCTGACAATGAAAAATGCTTGAAATCCACTTTAGTACAGTGGTTAGTGTCCCTGACTCTCATGCCAGAGACTGGGTGTTCGATTGCTGCCAGAGAGGAAGTGGTGACAATTAAGAGTTGGAATCAATGATCCTTGTGGGTCCCTTCCAACTCAGAATATTCTGTGATTCTGTGAAAAGCAAGGAAAGACAGACCTGGTTTCTTTTAGGAAAATCTTGAGAGGGGGAATTAATAGGATTAAAATAAGATAGTAAAATGAGAGACATCTTTCCTTTTCAAAAGAGGAGGGAATATTGAAGTTTAGGCATATGAAATCTCAAGTGAGCTTTACAAAATACGTTTTACTGTTGCCTAAGTAACAACAACAGAAATTGTTGTATAGGTAAGTTTTGTCAGAAATCCAAGTATTTGGTTTACTGACCTCTTATTTTTCTCCCAGTGCTACAGAAAGTTGAAGAGTTTCATGAGAAGTACAATGACACCAGATCCCTAGTATCAGATGTGCTAGAGCAGCTCAGCGAACAGGATGTGAATCTGTCAGACTTGGAGGAGGCATTAGACCAGGCACTTGACTATGTTATAAAAACGGAGGATATAAATAAGGAAAACACAGCCAGTCTCCAAAGACGGGAGGTACTGTGCATTGCATTTTTCATAATTGTTGCCTGTGAATGCTCCATCTGTGCCATTCATTAAAACAGTAGGTTGCACATAATTTCCATTCGGGAATCACCACACCAACAAAAATGAATTTCTTGGACCACTAAGCAAGAAGAGTTTGACTCTTCAGTTCTAAGAAACAAGTTGTGGAAATGCAAGGTACTATTATTTACAGTCATCCCTCCGTACTCATGGGTCCCACAAAACCTTTAATCTGCCTATACGGGTCGGACATTAATATGGCAAATTATTGCCAGAAATATGGCAACTTTGGAACACTGCAACATCCTGGGCTGCTTACGGCAGCGAGGTGCGTGGGAGTTGGGGTTTTTTCCCTTTAACTGTAGCATCTAGCACTATCAGGAGTGCTTTGCCTGAGGCTATGAATATCTGCATGTGTGCATATGCGCTGGCAAGTCCTGGCTGGCTACTGAGGCCCAATCTGCAGAACAGGCCCCACATGGGCCCCTGTGTTACAGTTAAAGACTTCCTGACTCCTGGTAGGGCTGGCCGGGGCCAGGGCTTCCCACCACGGCAGTGCGAGACCATGGCATCCCATGGAATTATGCACCACTCTGTGAATAACAGAGTAAGTACTGTGGGAAAAATTTCTGCAAATATGAGAAGACACGAATATGGCAGCGCAAATAACTGAGATATGACTGTATTTGTGGAGTGACAATAAATTACAAATTTTGATATGTCATCTCTCATCAGACCAAAGAAGAGATGAATACTAGACTGGGAAGACATAGTAAAACCCAAGAAGCTTGACATTTCTTGCAGCTATAAATATTGCGGTGGGATTGTTTCACTTATTGTGTACTTATTTATAATGTGGAAAGATCTCATGCTCACAAAAGTAATTATATTCTCTGAAAACAATTATTTGTAGAGACTCTGCACTGCATTTGTGCCCCAGATTGAGTGCATTCATACTGACTCATCCAAACTTTCTCTCTGATCCTCTTCAAACAAAATGTATCCCCACTTTTAGCAGACAGTTGTCCTTGCATCTTCATGCACAAATGCATTGTCTAACTGCTTCACAATAGATAGCCTGAAATTAGGTTTCCCGCTTGATGACTGAA
The DNA here is from genome assembly GCA_013390025.1 of Pitta sordida. Taxonomy (NCBI): domain Eukaryota; kingdom Metazoa; phylum Chordata; class Aves; order Passeriformes; family Pittidae; genus Pitta; species Pitta sordida. The sequence goes on from WEKX01007797.1 coordinate 100,433, forward strand.
CAGCTTTGTTATAAGGCTACATCAATTTCCTGCTATGCCCTGTTCAAATGAATACCACAGGAGATCTCAAAGAAGACCTGTCCCTTACAGCATGGAAGTGGGACATGCTTCTCTGTAAATGGTGGTATTAGGCTCAGATTCCATATGACTGATGAGGAAATTGAATTTTCAGGTCTCTTATCCCAGAAAAGTACCAAATCCATCAGTCATATAAAAAACACTATTTTTTTCTCTTCTCAGAAGTTCTGTCATTCTTTCCCTGTTTTCTTAAGCTTAATTTAAGGAATGGGAAACCAGAACATCCCAAGTAAAAAAATTCATTTATATTTTCAGGAAGGAATGAAATGACAAAGATTAAAAATTGGGACCATTTGAAGCAAACTTTTCATTTCAGTGGCCAGATTTGTTTGGATTCTGGAGGAGAGTGAGTTAGGGAGGAATCTTGTGATTTGAAAAATGATCTTGCAAATTCAGGCCATCCTCTGGGTTTCATAGCATCAGAAGCTGAGTTTTGAGCTCTTGAAATTTGCTCTTCTAGACATTCATGCTGTTGTGGAAGGTCTAATAATTCAATAGAGAAATCAGATGTGCTATTCTCATGAACCCTTCTACAAGAGGTTGGGATCCTTTAGTACAAAGACTCTTCTGTTGGTTTTCCATTGTTTTATAATTACGAGGCCAAGTTTCAGCTCACCTCACATTTATGAAGCAAAACCTCAAGTGTGTAGTTGCATTTGTTCACTGTTTTTAACTAGTTGGCTCTTCATTACTCCTCACAATGAAGGAAGATGTCATACAAAAGAGATCATTCACATTAGTTTTACTAATGTGGAAAAGGAAAAGAGATCTCTCTACTGTAAATTTTAAAAAACTCAAGAAAAAAATAATCTCCAGGTCATTATGAAAAATCTATGTTTAATTTGTCTCTGCTGGTGGTGCACTGAATATTGGTTGATTCCAATAAATGCTTATGCTGTAATATAAAAATTTTAAAAATTCACTCATCATTTCTTTCACAAAAACAAAAAAGTGCAGAGTCACATTATGATAAGCAGCTATTAGTGATGTCTGGAAAAATCAGACATCAGATATGTTTAAAATCTATTTAGTTCACTACAATCTTTAGAATTCAATTGATACTGTATTTTATCAATGCACAAATGGTATTGGATATGATTTATGTTTTGGGATTTCTTTTTAGAAACAACATGAGAAAGTAAAAGAAGAAATAGATGAAGTGAACAGCATTCTGCTCAATGCTACAACTATTTTGGAAGGACCACAAAAGGTTAATTCTGATTTAAGTGACATAATAAAGGTAGGTGCTTCAGTGACTTGTTGAAATGTTACATCCTGATGTTTTGAAGTTGTGTTTGGATCATTAATAAAAAAACTTCTCCTTTTTTTATACTACAATGAAATATTTATTAATATTCCCTGGAAAAGTAGAAATCTTGGATGAAAAGCTTTCATTACAGTTTTCTGCCTCAAAACAATAATTCTATTATTAAAAAAACTTAATATATAGGCAAAGCTTAATGAAAGACTTTGCTCTAACAAGTAATTCATTTAAGTACCTGTCAAAAGATGCTCCGGTGAAAGATTTCACTGTATGCTAAATTCCTTTTCCAGTGCCTACAGTGAGCATGGAAGACAACTAAAGATCCCAGACATCAAGGTTTAAACCAGGCACTGTTTAAAACATATATAAACAGATTGTCTTATAGAAATGCTCTTCTGGAACCATAGACTACTATCCAGTGTTTTGAGTGAGACATGGTGGTGTAGAAAATTCTTTGAAATTTTAGGCCACATTTAAAATCTTCAAACATATCAGTAAGCTTGGGTATTGGAGAGAAAGTGCAGGCCCATTTAGTCTTCAAAAAAGTATTTCATATGAGAAAGAAACATGGCTAAGGCAAAGGGATAGTACTTCTCCTTGCCTATACATACATACATATCTATAGTATTTAGGTGGATTAATTTACTAACTAGACTGACCCAAGATTCTTAGCATGAGGGATATCATGGAGACAGAAAGGGGCATGGGGCCATTTTATACAGTGTGGCACAGGTCACAGATGGACAATTAAACTATTTACCCCTCTCCAGCAATTGATAATTGTCCCCCCAGGGCACCATCCCATGTTATTCCCAAGGAAGCAGGTTTGGGAGAGTAGGAGATGGCGAGGGCCCAAACAATGCCAGGGTCTATGCAATAACAGGATGATGCATAAGACCAACAACCATAGCACTATTCACTCTTTTGTGTACAGATATTGTTTAGAACTCACAAAACCTGATTTCTGGCCTGCAGCCTTCACAGAGAAGAGGTTAAAAAAAATTATGGGTCCCAACTCTGACCTTTAGAAGAACCACAGTGAGGGGATTTTTCTAAACATCTTGTTTAAGTACTTCGTCTATTAACACTTCACTGTGAAACACTTGTCATTGGCACAACTCTGGAGAAAACATACGAGGCATACAAAAAGGGATTTTTCATCTATCTTTCTTTGTATTTTATGCATATCTCTCTAATACCATCTTAAGGGATTCCTGGAATTTTGGTTGATTTTTATCTTCCTGCATTTGTCTTTCCATGCTGATATTCACATTTACGTCTTTCCTCTTTTTTCTTAAAAATGTAAAATGAAACAACTGTAACAGAAAAAAAAGGACATTATAATAATCTAAAGGGTAAAATAAAACCTAATAATCAAAATACACACTTGATTATTTTACAATTTTTCTCTTTTTTCCTTTCTTCCATGTTTTGTTCAGAACACATCAGGGTTCTATGCAGAAATAGATGGAGCGAAAAAGGAATTGCAAGAAAAAATAGCCAATCTGTCTCTGTTTGATGATGATTTGGTAGAAAAGGCTATGCACCATGCACACAACTTAAGAAGACTTGCTGATGAGTTGGACGGGTAAAATTTAGCTTCAGTAGACTCTGTTCATACACATGCTATTCACTGAACAGCTGAATGAGCTAAAAGACAAGCAGAAATACAGTGACTAAATGGGCACTAAACAAATCAGTGTTCAGTCATGTACATAAGGACTTGTCACAGTCTAGAGGGAAGAACTGAAGTTGACTGAAAGAAAATCTACAAAACTTTTTAAAGAATAAACACGTATCTTGCATGGCAGCCTTCCTTTTCTAATTGGGCATATTGTTCTCTTCCCACAGCAAAAGAAAAGTAGATTACTAAAACAGTAAAGTAATATAAGCAGGTTAAATAAAGTTTGAAGAAACAGCTCATGTCAGTAAGTTCATTCACATCAAAAATGTTTAGAATTACAGGACACAAAATGGGTTTTGACATAATTTTTGTTCAAGAACTGCTTTACAGATGGAGTAGTTCTGATAGTCAACAGGCTGTGTCTCAGTGAAACTGGACTGCAGTAACACCTTAGAGTAAGCATTTCTGTCTTGCTAAGAAGATAGTAAATGCATCAAAATTTACTCTAGATCTATCAATTCACTATGAGACATTCACTATTGGTACAAATTTCCTACTTCTAGAGAGATTTGAAATACGATCTTATTTGCAATTACCACTACCTGTGGAAAAATCATTGCTGTAAATCAATTTTTAAATAAAATGCATCACCAGATTCTGTCTTTAGTAACATCATGGATATAGGCTTTTGGAAGATAAACGTAAAACTACTCTTCGAGTATATTATGTTAATACTAGTTGTTTCTTAATATTAGGGTAAGGTGATAGGTGATTTAGATAGGTGATTTAAATAGAAAAAAAAATAATGACAGATGGTTTTCTTTCATACAATTGTATAAAGTTGACATCTGAAATTGTCCTATAATGCCACACAAACTATGGACAAACTAAAAACCAAACAATAGATTCAGTTTGAGATTAGCTAACTGAGGGCAGCAAAATCACTTGAAATAAAATGCCGCAGGCTAGCCTTCCTTCCTTACCAAAATAATTTAAAAACTACAACCAAGTGAAGCATATTAGGAATTTCAAATAAAAGTAAAGAGAAGTCATTACAAAATATCCAGATAGAAATATGCTGGCTCTATTATTTGTTAAGAAGAGTCCTACAGTGAATCTTTAATACTTTTATAATATTTTTTACTGGCTTAAGTAGTTTTGGTTATATAGGTTTTCTTTATTAACTTGTTAGGCTTTTATTTGATGGAGTTTATTCTGTTGCCTTAGAGGAATATTGGAGAAAATTCATGCTAAAACAGTGAATCTGGAAACTTAATAATCCCTCAGTGTGTAAACACTTTGAAGTGAATGCACACATATAAATACATATATACATATATATATATATATGTAACATATGTGGTAAAATCTGTTTATCAGTACTATTTCTTTAAAATTGTTTTTTACAGCTAAAGGTTGAGCCCTAAACTAACTGCTGTTTGAAATGTCCCTTATCTCCCTGTTATCACTAAATGTGCAAATCAAACTCAACCATGCAATCAAAGTTACCTTATGGTTTTTTAAATTAACTTGAAAAGTTTCTTCATCTGATATATAATATAAAGAGGCCAGTGATATGTCTATCCTGGTCACTGGCACACATAGTGTGCCACTCCACTCATGGTCAGCAGTTATTCCTAAAGAAGGACCATTGACGGATCTGTTATTCTGTTAATTTATGGAATATCTAATTTAGATTCAAGAAAGATAAAGGCTCAGCGGCCAGTTTTTTCTTCTCACATAGATGTTAAGGGCAAGATTCCCAGAGTTAGAGAGTAGGAAATGCCTTCTATCCACATAGTTTTCACCTATTTCAGATTGGTCAAACACAAGGCAGATAATACAACTTAGGTCAAGTATGCCTATGTGTATGATTATGTAGTCAGAATTCACAGAATGTTAAGAAAACTAATCAGCTTGAAACTACTTTGATTCAGTTGGGTTTCTTTCTCTACACACCTCTTAACAGGAATTTGTATGGTGTTGATTCAAATGGTTTGGTACAAAAGGCAATCAATGCCTCAAATGTGTATGAAAACATTGCTGGTTATATTGAAGAAGCTAATAAAGCCGCATTGCAGGCACTGAACACAACAAACCGGGTCAAAGATGTAAGTAATTTTCATAATACGTATCAAGTTTTACTTTCCAATGCTTCAGGGACTTGAGACACCTGTTTACCTTGACTGGCAGCATTGAACTTCCCACAGTTTTTGGGGGTTTTTTATTTGTTTGTTTTTTTAACTTTATTATTTCCTGAATTAAATCCTATGTGGTTAATTATTCTGCCAGTATTCAAAAAGGCACAACAGGTTCTTCTGTCCCTATCCCATCCCAGGGTAATGCTGCTCTGTATTGTCACTCATACTGAGACATTTTTGTGAAAGTCCAGGCAACTTCCTGGCCTTGTGGGAACTTAAGTTGGCATTTAGTGCTTGAATCCTACTTCTTCACTCAGTTCCATGTGGCAGGAAAGGTGGTCAAGACATCTCATGAAAGCATTTCTCATAGAAAATAAAACTAAAATAGGACAAAGCCCACTCATATACTCAGTATAAGGATAAGGACAAAGCCCACTCATATACTCAGTATAAGGATAAAGTCTTACTGCTCTAAAATACTTTGTAAGTACTTTTTGTGCATCCATAGTTTCCAATCTGTATCCATGCTTTTTACCAGCGATATATTAGTGAGATAGCAAGAGAATTTAGGTAGATTAAAGAGGGCTCTTTCATATTTCCAGGATGTTACTGCAGACTGCAAGGCAGCTCCCCCTGCAGTGCAAATATTCAGAACCTATCTGAGATGACAGTAGTTACAGATCCTAACTAACATGCTGTATGTTGACTTGACTGGAGGTGATAAATTAAGAGGACTTTTGTGCTTTCTTCACCTTTGTTATTTAGAGTTGTTATCTGGAAAAAAATACATTTCTCTGAACATTTTTAAAACAGAAAATTCTGCTTTTCAGACTTTTTTTTCCCCAATCCAAATGCCAATCTTAAATGTTAACAAAGCAAACAAAACTGCAATGACTTTGCCGTTGCATTTACGTGCAGGTAATACGTTGTCCATAATTTAACACAATAAACTGGTACATTTGGTAAACATTATTCTTTCTTTTTTGGAACATATTTGTAGGCTGCAGTTGGAATTGATACTCAGGTCATTTACCATAAAGGTAAAAGTGAAGAACTTCTCATCCAAGCCATGCAACTACAACGGACAGCATATGACAGTAAGTATACATCCTTTCTATTTTCCCAGTCAACATTTAGGCATGCATGTTAAAATTTATTTCAAAAGCGCATCACTAAGGCAGAGCTACTGCTGTAACAGAATACACTACTGATAAAAGTTACTACGCAAAGTACTTGAAACAGCCACAGGAACAGTTTGAGTAGTTTATGTGTTGTCATCCTGCTAAATGCTGAAAATTTATTTCATTCACTAAAAGACCATTTCAGATACAACTGCTGTTTAAATATGTTACACTGCAAACAGTTGTTCACTGGTAAATGCATTTAATTAACTAGTTCAACTAAAATCAAGTCACAACAGTGTAAGTGTTGAGTAAGCTGGATTTCACTGGTGAAGGATAATAAACCTAAAAGGATTTTGGTCTTTGTTCACTGTAAAAGAAAGAAAGCTCTAAAAATGCAGAATTGCCTTTTCAATTTTCCAGAACCTTTTGAGCTCCTTAAAACTTTTCCTGTATACTTTTTGCAGCTATTTCCAGTGCTTCTGGTAAAGCAAAAAGAGACAGTCCTGACTGAGATACAGGTCTCCAGATTTTTCTAAGGCAGCCTGTGGCAAGGAAATAGTGGCTGGGAACTGCAAGGCTGCTTTTTCCTTTAGATTGCATGAAGTCAAGTGCTAGTATGTCCTATACCAAAAGAGGTCATGCTATAATGCCCATGGTATATTAAATGCCTGATAACATACCTCCATAGGATTAAATTTACCTTTTTGAATACCACTTTGATGGCACTCAACTTTGTCTCCTATTTTGTCCCCACAGGTAATGATTACACCATTGCAGACACTAGCTGGCAGGTTAATGGCACTTTTGCCAGAATGAAAGCTCTGAGAAACCAACTGACGAGAGCCATCGCAAAATTGCAATCAGCAGAGACAGGTTGGAAGAGGAACTTTGTCTTTATGATGCTTTACCTTCATACATTCAAGAGCATATTTTTATCTTTGCATAGGGCCTATGAGGTTACTAATAAGATTCCAGTACTAGGGACACCTATAGGAATTTGACTGAAAAGAGTAGACCCAGATAGCAAACACCCAGTTTAAACACATTCATAATGAAATTAAATTACTTCACACCTGAAATTATTAACATTCTTCTTGATCCTTGTGCTGGTTTTGGCTGTGGTAGAGTTAATTTTCTTCACAGAGATTAGTAGAGGGCTATGTTTTGGATTTGTGCTGAACACAGGATTGATAATATAGAGATGCTTTTGCTGCTGCTGAGCGGTGTTTACACAGATCCAAGGCCTTTTCTGCTTTACATACTGCCATGCTGGTGAGAAGAGTAGGGGTGCTTGGGAAGTAAGGAAGAGGCGCAGCCAGGACAGCTGACCCCAACTGCCAAAGGGATGTTCCATACCATATGACATCGTGTTCAATATATGAACTGGGAGGAAAAAGGAAGAAGGTATGGGTGAAACCGGAGAGAATTCATGTCACAGGTGGGAGTGGAAGGCTTAGACAAAATTTATTAAAGAAGACCTGCTCTTGAGTCATGAGAGGCAGAAAGGACACCCTTGCTTTCTAAACTCCTTCTTGAAGAGAAGTTTAGGTGAAGCTGAATCCTATCTCAGTCTCAGATTATGTCAACAGTTTAAATTTAAGGAATTACCACTTTTGTCACACAGGTTTTAATGATGGCAAAATGAGACTATTTCTATAAGCCAAATCATTTATTATTACCATAATAATGACATGGTCTAGTGACATGGTCTAGGCAATGGGAGGCTCGGATGGATGGAGCATGGTGCCCGCGGCTCCAGGGTTGTGGGTTCAATTCCTGGGTGGGCGTTTGCTTGGGAGTTGGACTAGATGATCGTTGTGAGTCCCTTCCAACTCAGAATAACCTGTGAACCTGTGAATAAATGATCAGATGAAAGATCTTAATCAGAATCGTGTATTTACTACACAATATAAATACTAAAACTACTAGTAGCATATTATAAGATAGGATAGGGTACTATATTCAAGCAATTATATTAAAACTAGCCAAAGAAATCATTATCAAGTAGAAATTTATTGTAACACACCCATACCAATGCTGGTGGAGAGATCTCTTTCACTCCGACTTGAGTAGTATCCTAGGAGGGCATCCCATCCAAAGGAGGAATCTCCACACATACACCCCAAGAAGGATTATGCTTGAAGAACCTGATTATATGAAAGGGGACTGGACTTTTATAGAGAAAAGCAAATTTATAGAGAAAAACAAATTTATAGGCTACCTACCAGCCTATCTGCCGCATCCATCTTCAATAAATAGGATGTGTGTTTGAAGTTTGGTGAGCCACGCTGTTTTTAGCATAATTCAACACCTTCCTGCCACATAATTCAAGCCCTCCTGCCACAATGCGAGACAGGAACAGGACACACAACACACTTGAAACTTTGAAAGAGTTCATTTCTCCTCACTCCCCATTTATTTTGTAGGGGAAGCCAGAGAGCGTTTGGAGCAAGCTAAACAGAAGACTGCAGAGGCTCTAAGTGCTACCATGACAGTAACAGAGGCTGTGACTCCCATGGATGAGAACGTGAAGTTATGGTCACAAAATCTGCAAGACTTCCATCACAATTCAGAGGCATATGACAATGCTGTGCATTCAGCTGGGGATGCAGGTATGGTGACTCAAATTTTGTCATTCCTTAGCTTTAAAAAGTCAGGGAATCATCATAACATCATATTGTAAAATTGTTTACATTGCATAAAATCTTCTAGCATTTTACCTCCATGAAAACATTTCAAAAATTAGACTTAAACTAAATGCTGAAGACTTATCGGCTTCTAAGTAATTTTTATCAGTTTACCAAGGTCACACTGAATGGTGGTCAACTTGGTTAAGTTCTTCTTGCTGTTATGATTGGTGATTTAATTTTGGGGTTCTTTTTTTAACATTGGCAGACATTTGAAAACACAGCCCTTTTGTCTTTACCAGTATAGACAGGGAGCAGAAATGGTCCCTGACTCAATGAACTTGTAGTCTAAACAAAGGGGGTAAATCACAGAATCACAGAATCAGTAAGGTTGGAAAAGACCATAGAGATCATCAAGTCCAACCTATCACCTATTACCTAACCTAGCCAAACCTGTTACCTAACCTGTTGCCATCCTGCTACCAACACACCATCCTACCTATAACACACTACCCTAATATCTAGGTCATGCCACCAAGTACATCATCCAACCTTTTCTTAAAGACCTCTAGGGACGGTGACTCCACCACCTCCTTGGCAGCCCATTCCAGTGAGAGATCACCCTCTCTGTGAAAAAGTTCCTTCTAATGTCCAGAGGAGAAAATAAAATATTTAAGCAGAGTGATTGCTGGAAAATCTTGTAAGCATCACATTAATTCCACTTTCATTATTGGGGGAGGAGAAAAAGTAAACATTGGGAAACTAGTTATGAAAAATTTAACATAAATAAAAACAAAAAAAAAACCCTATGGGAGACTACAAAACTGAAATGAAGATAATAGGCAAGAGTGGAAAAAAGGCAGGGGAAAGTGAAGCTGAAGTGAAATGACTGTTGAAAGAAGGAAAAGAACAATCGGGAAAGAAAAGAACCAATTTAGAAACTAAAATATTCAGAATAAAAAATTGGTGACAAGCACCACTATTTATCGTTCCATCAATGTATTCCTGGCTCTGCTCAGGAGGCTCACTAGTCCCAAAATATTCATGGCTAGGGAAGTTAGAAATTCAGAACAAATAATTTCCTTCATAGCTTTGATGATACCAACACCTGCAACACTGTTCGGTGATGTCTTGCCTCCTAAAAATGCCTCAGAGCAAGCCCAAAAGTCCATAGACTCTATATCCAGAAAGTCCAAATCTCAGATCTGTTCCCCTAAGTTCCTTCTCCATCTGTCAGGAGCTTGACAGCTTGAGTCTCATTTTACTGCAAATGGTGTTATGAGTACTAAACTAAATACTGTTTCTAGTGTTCCAAAGTCACACTCTCCCCTCTAGGTCGGAGAAAACTAAGGGTCAGGTTATTTTCAATTCAATAATAAATAAGACTCTTACACTAGTATTTTTCATTAAGTGAGCGCTCCCAGGAGCCAGTAGGAGACAAAGTGGTTCCCTCCACAAGAAGAAATTCACTTTATTCAGTATCCCAATTTCTGGATTCAGAACAGGTGAAAACTCAGACTTCTCTGAGGTTTTCATCTAAAGGAAACAGTGAGCTGCTCCCTCTGGGAATGAGTAAGCTCACTGTTAGTCACTGTACAGAGCTCCATAAGAATGGAGTTAATGTAACAGTAATTGTATTGCATTGCTGTAAACATTCTTGATGAACACAGAGCACAGCTTAGACTATAGGCTATGGGTTCCAATTCCAATTTAAGATAAGGTAAGTGTGGATATGATTGGCCTCCCAGAAAGGAATGATATGAGGAAAACATCCAAGAGAAACAGTCTGCTATAGCTTACACATGAAGGGGTTTGTTTTTATTCACCTTTACACTTGACTTACATTTAACATTTGCCAGTGCCAGCTTAGTAGATGGAGCAGCAACACAGACTGCATTTGGCTCTTCGTGCTCAAAATGCCAGCAGACATTCAAGAAATCTGCTCATACTAGCTGTTGTACTGGAAGAAATATTTCCTGTAGCATTTGAGATGCATTTTAAGAGTGAATAGACTTAAGATGGCCCAGTTCTCTTAGTTATGTTCCAAAAAAGGCATGCACCACAAATTTTGAAGAACATTTCAGCTCCTATGTGATGTGCCTCACAAAAACTTCTCTGTGACTGGTTTGCAGGTAGGAGGGAGTCACCTTGAAAATACTGCATTCTTATCAGTGAGCCTGTAGGGCCTGCTGACCAAAAACTAAATGATGGAGAGATGTTAATATGCAAACTACAGCAAAATGAGCCCTAGTACATTAGTGGAGGCAGCTTTCTCATCTGAAGGCATTTGTTTTGTTTGTTTTAAGGTATAAACGGGGTGCAACATCAACCCATGGCTTGAACAGTAGCATCCTGTGCTGGGTTAGGAATTGGTTGGATGGACGAGCTCAGAGAGTGCTGGTAAATGGTGCCCCATTCAGCTGCTGGCCAGTCACTAGTGGAGTCCCACAGAGATCAGTGTTGGGCCCAGTCCTGTTTATTGTCTTTATTGATGATACGGTTGAGGGAGTTGAGTCCACTATTAGCAAGTTTGCAGATGACACCAAGCTGGGAGCAAATGTTGATCAGCCAGAGGGTGAAAGGGCCCCTCAGAGGGACCTTGACAGACTAGAGAAATGGGCTGATTCTAATAGTGTGAGATTTAACAAGTCCAAGTGTTGAGTTCTTCACTTTGGACATAACAACCCCATGCATCGCTAGTGGCTGGGGATTGAGTTGCTGGAGAGTAGTCAAGCAGAGAGGGATTTGGGAGTGTTGGTAGACACGCAACTAAATATGAGTCAGCAGTGTGCCCAGGTGGCATCCTGGCCCGTATCAGGAACAGTGTGGCCATTAGGACTAGAGAAGTTATTCTTCCCCTGTACTCGGCACTGGTAAGGCCACACCTTGAGTACTGTGTCCCATTCTGGACTCCGCAATTTAAGAAAGATGTTGAGTTTCTTTAACATGTCCAGAGAAGGGCAACAAGGATGGTGAAGGGTCTGGAGAACAAGCCCTACGGGGAGCAAATGCGGGAGCTGGGGTTGTTCAATTTGGAAAAGAGGAGGCTGAGGGGAAACCTTATCGCTCTCTACAACTACCTGAAAGGAGGTTGTAGTCAGGTGGGAGTAGGTCTCTTCTCTCAGGCTATCAGTGACAGAACAAGAGGACAGTGTTAAGCTGTGCCTGGGGATGTTTAGACTAGATATTAGTAAGAACTTTTTCACAGAAAGAGTGGTCTTTCCATGGAATGGACTGTCCAAGAAGGCGGTGAACTTGCAGTCCCTGAAGGTGTTTAAGAAAAGGTTGGATGATGTACTTAGTGCAAGATTAAGATAATGGGACGGTGTGTTAGCTAATAGGTTGGCAGTAGGTTAGATTAGGTAAAAGGTTGGCCTCGATGATCTCTATGGTCTTTTCCATATGGTCTGTGATTCTGTGGAAATAGCTGAGATGAGAGATCAGTGCTATACAGGAGGCTGGAATGGGTAGTACACCAGACAGATGTGGCTGTGGTTCACAGCCTGGGAAGACAGATATAGAAAGGCTGGGCATGGTGGAGTGTTCCAGATCAGTTGTGCATTTTACTAAGAGAGGTTGATTTGACAAGAGGAATGTCCATCAAAGTACTAAAGAAAGTCAAAACAAATGTTCAGACAGTTGCAGGAACACTAAAACCCCTGATCGTCATGCCAATAGCATTGCCATAAGCACTTGAAGTCTCTAAGATGAATAAAACTTGCACTTGATTTTTGGAAGGGTGAGAGCATATCTTGGCTGTGTAGTTTGTGCAAGAATACTCTATGTTGCCATTGTGCAGGGAACTGATGTGCCTCAGCAAAGACGATGATGGACAGTTTTGGAAGGAAAATATGAAAGGAGAAAGTGTCTGGAAGGTTATAGTCAAGGTATTTTCTCCTTGACTCTTTCCCTTCTATTCTTTTTTACATTTTATCACTTTGTAAGACTAGTTTTCCTTTTCCACTCTTACCTTCATCCCAAAGATTAAAATCAAAAATCGATAATCTTCTGTGTTGAAGAATGCCATTATAAAGGATCAGAGGAAGATATTTATGTTGAGATTTTAAAATAGTTCTAGTAGGAATAGATGTTAGTTTTGCGTTTTTGTATTGCAGCATTATTTCAAATTTAGTACACCAAATTTCAAACAGAAGAAAACACAGGTTTAAAAGATGTCAGAACAAACACAGTTCCAAATCAGTTGTGGATTATTATAAAAAAAAACAAAGGAAAAAAAAGTGGTTGAAATTTGCTAAATCACTTTCTGAGCTTGTAATTTAGAATATACCTCTAAAAATGATGTGGGCTTTTTCTGATACATTGGAACATTCATTTCAAAAGGTAGGGAAAACTTTCTATATGTTGATTATTATACTAGTTGGGTTTGTTATTTTAATGCATTCTGGAATTACTGTGCTACACAGAATTCACAGAATCACAGAATCACAGAATATTATGAGTTGGAAGGGACCCACAAGGATCATCTAGTCCAACGCACCATCTAACACCCGTACAGAGACCGAAAGCACATCCCAGAGCGGTAACACAAACCTAGTTCCCTCACNCATATTGAGTCTCCTGTCAATCAGTACACCTAAGTCTCTCTCCACTTCATTAGTCTCGAGCCACTCCTCCCCCAGTCGATAACGGTGCATGGGGTTGTTCACTGCAGTTCTTTGAAATTTTGTTAAATTAATGACATTTTAATGTACAGTTAGTGTTACAGTATATCCCCACTGCATTGTGACCCGTCCATTACGAGCCTGTGGATTTGTGAGGAAAATTTCTTGCAATTCAGTTTCAGGGATCTGTGAGGTTCCCTGGCCAACGCATGTGCAGTGCCTCTGCTTCGCCAAGGGGCAGCATTTAGAGCCCTGCGGCACCGTGCCCCGGTCCCTGACCTGGTCCTGTGTGTCTTCATGCACAGTTCCTACAGTGGAAGGGTCAAGCTGCAGTATGCCCCAGGCAGCCATTCCTTGTTACTCAAAGCCCGGTCAGCGCTGCTTCTGCTGGGGCCTGTGGATGTTAAAGGGGAAGAAACTTCGATACCTTTATAGTGAATCCATGTCATTAAAAATTAACTCTGAATGCTGGATCTTTCTTATATGCATGTAGCTTGCAGCTAAAATCACATTTCATTTTACTCAGCTACTTGTACCTACATTTAATTAAAGATGAAAAATGATGTGATGTGTAAATATCCTTCAAAGGGCAACATGTCATTGGAATCTGATGTGATAAAATTGGATTATAATCAAGGGTAGTCGTTTTTCTTTCAGGGTAATTTTTTCTGCTTATCTTTTTGGAAAATGTCTTATCTCCTTTTTAATATAACAAAGACTGTGTTTCCCTTTGATAATAATGACACTTGTACATGTACCACCAGAAGACACAGCAGCAAAAGACCAAGGTCCTGGAGTCTAATTCATGACCCCTGGCAGATGCAGGCAGGAAAGCTGAAGAGGTTACCAATCCCAAGGGCTGGGGCAAGTAGTAAATACAGTTTAAGTGCATACACATTATCATCTAAGGCCTTTCTTACAGTACAGTCTTGTTACTACAATCTGAAAGCAGCAGTGTGTCTGTCAGGAGGGTAGGCTGTGAACCACATGCAGACACATGACCTGTGCAGCCATTGCTGCTACCTGAGTGATGACCTTTGGAAGAGATGCACAAATGAAAGCTGAGGAAAATAACCTTTACATCTCCCCTACAATGAATTTGAAGAGCTCATGAGTTGTAACTCCTAGGCGCGCTTCCCAGGTCAGCCTCAGATATCCATTGAGATGCTGAACAAATAATCCTTCTGCTCCAGTTTCCATATCTGTAAAATTGGGGTTAACATGTATTTGCCTTGAAGGAAGATGAAAAGGTTAAAACAGTTAACATTTGTAGAGCTCCTTGAAGAAAGTATTGCAGAGGTAACTCACCAGAGTATAACCTAGGAGTCTCATAAAAATGTAGTCTCCTTTGTGCAAAATTATTTCCAAAAACTTTTTCAATACTAGATTCTTATAAGCCAGTACCCTTTTTGAAATCACTCTCTCTTACATACCACAGTTAGGACTTTTTCTTAAAGCAGAAGGAGATAGGTAAGTTAACCTAAGGGTATAAGAAGAAATTTTCTTGGTGCAAAATCAGTGTTTCAAATAGGAAAAAAACAAGCTGTCTCTTCTTTTCTCACTACAGTGAAGAAACTTACAGAAGTTTTTCCTCAACTACTGGACAAACTGCGCAGAGTAGAGCAGAAGGCACCAGCAAACAATATTTCTTCCAGCATCCAGAGGATCAGAGAGTTAATTGCACAAACCAGGAGTGTAGCAAGCAAGGTAAAACTTTTGGATGATACTTTTGGATACTAGTGCCACCATTTAAATGCATCTTACTATTACCTCCATTTTCTTGGGCTGGGTTAGAAGCCCTAACCAGGACATTATCACCTCCCCAAAACTGGATAAACAAAGCACCAATGTAGGTCATTAAAATCTTTGCAGTTGTTATTTGCAAGCAGTTAACATTATCCAGGTAGTCACAGTAGGCTACTGCTACTGCAGTAGTAATGTTAATGAATTTGTTGCCACAGTGTATGAGATGGCCACGAGAACAAAATCTTTCAAAGCTAAAACTAATGTGTAGATCATTTCTCAACTGGCCACATTAGTTACCAGGAGTAGTAATTATGGCAATTCAATGTAAACATTTCTGAAATTACAGTTTTGGGATTTTTTTTCTTTTGACTTAATTTTCTACAGGGTGAGAGAATCCATGGTTCACACATATTTTATAGAGAAAAAACACTTTTCATTATCATGCATAAATAATGAGGAGTTTTTCTACAACAAGAGCACCAACATCAAAAATTAAAACAGTATATTAAAATTCACTCAGAGAAATAAAAAACTCAGTGCATTATTGTATGTTCACAATGCTGGAATACGCTGTCCACATACATTATTTAAAAAAGAAAAGGAAAAATCAGTATGTGTGCAGTGCTTGACACTTCTTTAAATGCATTTTGTCATTCAGGCATATTGTGTTTAAATCTGAAAACATTAGTTCAGTTATGTTGAAGGCATTTCAAACTAAAATTAACAGGTTTTACAATTTTATTAACATCTCATAAGTATCACTGTAGGTTCAGAAGTACAACAAGATTACTCACGAACAGAAAATTGGTCATGCTACTCCCAAAGCAAAGAAATAAATTATGAGAAGTCTTATAACCGTGTAAGAATTTCATTATGTGGCATACATAATAATGTAGCCCTGATTCAAATAAGAACATAGCTATCTCCCACTGAAATTTAATTTATTATATGAATACGCTTAAGCAGAGTTAATTAGGACCTTTAATTAATTTTAAAATTAATTCCCTTCGTCTTCTTTACAGTGTCTTCCAGAAAATATTATTATATACATACGATTTTACATGGCTAATACGTATATAGATGCCGACTCCATGCTTGTACTAAGCAAGGTCACTGGCTAAGCATTCTTGCACGTTTACCTTGACAAATGACGCTAGGCAACAATAATCTGTCTCACATAGCAACTTGAATCTGCAGGTCCAAGTTTCCATGATGTTTGAAGGCCAATCAGCTGTTGAAGTCAATCCAAAGATCAACGTGGAGGAACTGAAATCTTTCACTTCCATGAGCTTATATATAAAGCTCCAGAAAGACAACCCACAACTGACAGCATCTCCAGACAGATTCATTTTGTACCTTGGAAACAAAAATGTAAGAAAATAACTTGGTTTATTTTTTTATATATATTAAACAAACAAAAAAAAATTAAATAGGCTTGAGGTTTATTTGTTCTTGGTTTTTCCTCTCAGTGTTTCTTCATGTTTCAAAATATGAGGTGTCTACTGTCATTGATTTTGTGACAAGCAAAGAGCAAGGGTTCCTGAGACCCTTGTCCTTGAGGCTGCTCACCTCAAATAATGAAGGATTCTGTCTCAAAAAGAAATTAGTCTGACTACTGGGTGTAGTCACTACTGTGACTCTCACTGCTGTGAGACACACTTGCTATCTTCCCTGCCATTACCAAGGTGCTCTGAAGCAGTTAATGTCACCTTCCTGGCTTTTGTGAGATATGTTTTAATCAGTTTATGCTGCTGACAGTGTCAGTTCCAAATCTCTGAGGTCATAGGCCTAAAAGATAAGCAGGTTTCTTTATCTGTGCCTTGCCGCTGCTGTTGTACACTCTGTAGATCACTACTTTGAAATGGCTGTTTTTAAATTGTTGTTCCTAAAAGAAAAAAAATCACACCTTACGAACCAGGTACAATCCTGCCAATTTGCTACTTGGGAAGGGTAAAGAGACAGGCTTCTATTTTTAAGCTTTTCTAAAAGGAATGTCTCCTGAATCAACTTAAATGCCTTTTGGCAGAATATTTAATTGCAGCATAATACCTAGGCTTTAGACTATTTCTTGCATGTCACTGCACACTAAATACTGACGAATAGCTTCCCATTGAACATGTCTAATTCATGGTCAGCAGACATTTCATGACCTTGTATTTACCACAGTCAAAGTGGATATAAAGTAAAACATCAAGAGACTTTTTCTGTACAGTTTTATCTGGTGAAAGAAACCATTTAGAGAATGAGGGGGTTTTTTGTATTTAAATACATTTTAATAGAAACATTTAAAGATTTCATTTATCAAAGCTCATCTTTTACTAATGTTCTGCATTAAATCTCTTTCAACATTGTATGTCTGACATCCTTTTTCATCGATGTTTTAGGCAAAACATTACATTGGTCTTGCTATCAAAAATGACAACCTTGTCTACATTTATAATCTGGGGGGCCAGGATGTGGAGATACCTCTGGATGCCAAGCCAGTCAGCACTTGGCCTTCTTATTTCAGCATCATCAAAATTGAGAGGTAAAGCGATAATGTTCATTTTCCCAAAATTAAATAGTTAGTAGGAAAAAAAATCAAGCAGGAAAAGCTCTGTCGGAACTGCCCAACAGGAATCTTCAGTGCCTGGTTCTGCTCCTGCTGAAATAAATGGAAGTTATCTCTGCTTTTGGAGAGTCAGGATCCAAGGGGCCTCAGGGAGAAATAGAAAGTGTCTGTGACTTCTTCCTTTCTTTGCCCCTGAATTACTGATCTTCTCATAAGGAAATAAAAACCCTTCCTGGAGCTGGACACTTGTTTGTTCTTTTTAAGTCCAGTCAACATGAAACCCTCTTCTTTCACAATTCCTTTCTACAGGATTGGAAGGCATGGGAAAATGTTTTTAACTGTGCCCAGTCCTAGCAGCACAGATGAAGAAAAATTCATCAAAAAGGGAGAGACTCTTGGTCATGGATCTCTACTTAATTTGGAACCTGACAATGCTGTTTTCTATGTTGGTGGAGTGCCTCCAGAATTCAAGGTAAATAAATAAATATTCTATAAATAAATATTCTATATTCAACATACAAATAGTGCAAACTTATCTTGCTGAAATTCCCTTTAAACACAGAAATTATAAATAAAGAAAATGTCATTATTTAGTCATTTATCATCTTAGAACTCTCTCTACTAGCCATGGTGAAAACAGCTTTTTCTTGTATATTATGTCATATATTAGATGATCAGATTTCTGATAGCACCCATTCAAGTTTTCCAAAATACAGTACAATAAAAGAAAGACTGGCTAGCTGTTAACTAGCACGCATAAATGAAGGCCTGTTAGTCCATCTTAACAAAGCTTGGAGGCTATCAGATTTTTTCAATAATAATGAGTTCTTGGTATTTAGAATTTTACTTTTACAACTGTCATAAAAATGAAAAGTAATGTATCATTATTATTACAATAGTGTGGGAAAATAGCAATATAGTAATTTGTTTAAAATTTCGTTACCACTTGTTTAAATCCAGCCTTATAACAGTATGAAGAGTTCCCTGTTCAAAATATGTCTGAAGACCTGTGTGAGACAATTGCTTCAGCCTAGTTCTAATATTCAGCATGAATTAGCATCTCACTTAACTGCTTCTGTGAACATATCAGTTCCTGGGTTTGGATTTAAAAATTTCTCTGAAATTTAGATGAAAAAAAATGTTGTCTTGGTTATGTAAATTGCATGGCTAAATAAAATCATCCTAGAAAGACTTATAGAATGCTAAATTCTTTACGCCAAGTGTAGGTTGCTAAAAAGATCCAAATGCTGATCCACAAGCAGGTATCCTAACAATATAAAAACAAAGAAAGATTAGCTCAAAACACTTATGTATTCCTGAGTTTGTTACAACTACCAGATATATACCGTGGTCTGAATTTTAGAGTACTGAGCCCTGGGTAAAAATTGCCTGGGAATAGGACTGAGGACTGAATAATAGTTGGAAACACACAAAAAAGTTATCCAGCAAATGACCCCTACTCCAGAGCAAGGCAGAAGAAAAACAGAAAAAGAAAATAAAAGCCTAAAAAAAAGAGAAGGATAAAAGAAGGAAAATGGGAAGGGTAATGGGAAGAAAAGACTTCATGGTATTATTTGACAAGCATATTGGTCTCTTTCTGCATTTTCATTTATTAACATAGAGTCTTATTTGCTGAAAGCTTTGGCCTTTGTTTTCCAGTTACATACTTTGCAAATACGAAATGTGCTGCTTAACCATTAAAAGTCTTCTGCCTAACATAATTTAACATAATAGTAGAGGAAACAAAGGGAGAAAAATTATAATTTACCAAGTGTATCTATGTTGCAGATAAGAATCTAATTTTCTGTTACAGCTACATATATTCTTCATTGCTGTATTACCATTACTATTATATCATTAAAAAATGGAAATAATGAGAAGATGAAGTTAGTACCAATGATCAAACTGAAGTACAAGAGTTGTTATTAATATCACACCTGTTCCACAGGGCAGAATATTTTAACATAAAAAGAATGATTCACTACCTCTGTCAGCTTTGTTCTTTGGAATGTTCCCCTCTCCAGTGTGGGGATTTAAATTCCATTTGTAATGACCTTTGTTAAAAGCAGAAGTTTCTACATCCTGCTAACTGTTCAAAATAATATCTATGGCAATTACCCACTGGTGCAGATTTTGAATCCCAGTCTCCTGGGTTTAAAGAGCTCTCTCATTTCTCTCTCTTTCATCATGATACAAAGTTACTTTTCTGGTATGAAGGATGTCTATACATTGGATGCAAAATATCTACTGAGAGTTTCAAATACATGGAGTAAGATCTCTTATTAGTCAAACCTTAACCCTTTTCTTTTTTTCCAAGTGTGCTCCAATCGAAACTACAAAAGAAGATTTTGTTTGCAGTTGTCTTTCCTGGCCTAATTTTCTCACTATGAGGCCATTTATGTGCTTCCTATTAACTTATGGCCCTTAGGCTATATCACAATAAGGAATGAGAAGACTATACACAGTAGCATCATCCCATTTTTTTCAAAATTCAAATTGCACAGGTGTGAAACTGATGCCATGCACAAATGGTCTCATAATACCTAACTAAAGAGTGTGACCTTTCCCCTTTTACTCTTCCTTATCCTCTGCACAGCTGCCTCCTAGCTTAAACCTACCTGGCTTCATAGGCTGCTTGGAACTGGCTACGCTGAACAATGATGTGATCAGCCTGTACAACTTCAAGCGCGTCTATAACATCGACACCACCACATCGCCACCTTGTGCCAGGTAGGGGACAGTCCCGTCCTCACTCTGCTGCTCTGCTTACTTACAAGTGCCAGTCCTGATGGTTCATTCCTGTTTTAGGTTACAAACATGAAGGTGATACTGAGTTATCCAGAAGGAACTTGGTCACTTTCAGCTCCTAGTTGCATCATCAAGTTTAATTCATATATATATGTATATATGCATGTATGCCTATGTATAGTGCATGTATATGTATATATGTTGGATTCGATGATCCTTATGGATCCCTTATAACTTGAGATATTCTATGATTTTCTGATGTCTCCACTAACTATCTCACAATCTTGTTCATATCTTTGGAAAGGAAACTGTTATGTTAGCTGAGATATGTTCCAGCCTCCCTCCTAACCCCACTCCTTGCCTAGGACAGAACTACTCCTGAGTCCAATTATGTTGCTGCAAGTGACACAGCCACAGCCAGTCAGCTATAGTGGGTCTGGTAATCTTAAGTGCAGTCCCAGTTCCAGCAGCAAAGCCCATTTGGAAGTTGTCTTTCTGCCATACACTCTTTAAACCACACCAGAAATTCCTTAGATAAGCTTTTCACAAACTGGGAAATGCAGCTCTTATTGTAGAAGTGAACATCAATGGCAGCATACAGCAGGCATTTTACTCACACAATAGGCAGCAACAGTAGAACACCTCTACAGAAAGAACAGGAGAAAAATTTGCTGCATGCACTGGGAAGAAATGCAGGAAGTGTGGGCATGAGCAAAGAATTTTCCTGTCCTCTACATACAGCACAGGATAAAAACATGATGTAATGATAAGGGAGTTAGGTAGACCTTCAAAACTCCACAGTATTTTCAGAAAAGAAATCCTAGAAAAAAATTTGAAAGAAAATCATCAGTCTCACCAATTGCTAGGAAAAATCACACAGAATCACAGAATATTCCGAGTTGGAAGGGACCCACAAGGATCATCGAGTTCAACTCCCAAGCAAACGCCCACCCAGGGATCGAACCCATAACCCTGGAGCCACGGGCACCACACTCCATCCATCCAAGTCCCCCATCGTCTAGGCCATGTCACTGAGTTCCTCATCCAGTCTTTTCTTAAACGCCTCCAGGGATGGCAACTCCACCACCTCCACCACCCTGGGAGGTGGTGGAGTTAAACTGAGTTACACTGAGTTACACTGAGTTACACCGAGCGATCACTCTCTGTGTAAAAGCTCTTCCTAGCATCCAGTCTAAACCTCCCTTGATGCAGCTTAAGGCCGTGACCTCTCGTTCCGGTGCTGGCCGCCTGAGAGAAAAGATTCACACCCACCCGACTGCAACCTCCCTTCAGGCAGTTGTAAACAGCAATGAGGTCACCTCTGAGCCTCCTCTTCTCCAGGCTGAACAGCTCCAGCTCCCACAGTCGCTCCCCATAGGGATTGTTCTCCAGTCCTTTCACCATCCTTGTCGCCCTTCTCTGGACCCTCTCAAGCAGTTCAACATCTTTCTTAAACTGGGGAGACCAGAACTGCACACAGCAGAAGTTCAGAACAATTATTTTAATAAAGTATGTAAAAAGCGTTTAAGTCTCTCTAACTTAAAATAGGTACATGTTAATTAATCTTTCCCGTCTTGTTATAGAGATAAGCTGGCTTTCACTCAAAGCCGGGCTGTGAGCTATTTCTTTGATGGCTCTGGCTATGCCTTGGCAAGAAACATTGAGAGAAGGGGAAAATTCAGCCAGGTGACTCGATTTGACATAGAAGTTCGAACACCAACAGACAATGGATTGATCCTGCTGATGATTAATGGGGTGAGTACCAAATCCTGCTGGTACCCTTTATCCATGAGCAGCACAAGTTCCCCAGTATTAACAATAAAATGGAAAATCTAAAATGCTTATTTCCTTACATTTAACTTCTGAAAACAGGAAATACTTTGTGTTTGTCTGGTGCATGTAGACATTAGGAAGGGTCAGGAAGACAAGGCTCTGATTTGGACTCTGCTTTCATGCAGACAGGACTTCAAATTGGTCATATCCTTGTGATTAGACTTTAAGAGAGACACCAGTTAAGCCCAGGACTTGTACCTGTGCATTATGCATGCGATTGTGAATGCACAATCAAAGCAATAGGAAATTTCTATGAAGTAACTCCCAAAGACTTACCACTTTGTGGTAGATGCCACTTTATAACTCTGCCTCAGGGTGTATTAGAATTAAATATTTAAGTTACTGAAAATAGAAAGCAGTCCAAATAAAAAGGCTGGATCAAAATGTCAGCAACTTTTCTGAAGTTTGAGGGTGATGCACCTTCTGTGAGAGTTTGAAGAAGGTAGATTCCACAAGAAAATATCCTCTGAAGACAAACTCAGATTTTTTTTGTCTTTGGGAATCTCCACATCAAGCTCCCAAATCCTCTGTGGATTACAACCTGGTAAAGCCACAGAAAACATTTTTCTATGCAGATGCAGTCCACAGACACTTGTCTAGACACCTACATATAACACTGCATTAGGCATTTAGAAGAGAAAAAAATCCACTCTCATTAGAAGAGCTACTCCCTAGTGTTTGCCTTTAGATTAACTTCCGGAGGAGGGCTATGGGAATTTGCTCTGCAGCATAGCATGATACTACTAACCTTCATTTTTAAGAGGTTTTGACTAAGCAGCTGCTGGTAAAAGTTTAACAGCCTCTATTGCAGAGCAGTTTTGTTTTTTTTCCAAGCAAAAGCACCTAGAGGTTTTCTGGAGATGTATGCACTTCGTGTTTGACAGTGGAAACTGCAATCAAGTTGGATGTCAGCCATGGGAAACCATGTCTGCTAATAGAAACTTTTAGAACGTTTGTGTAAGCAGGTCCATTATTCAGTTCGGCAATGACAGCTCATAAATATTCTGAATGAAATCCCAGTTTCATTTTCAAGTTTCAGCTGTTCACAACAAATCCAAGCTGTAGTTTCTTTCAAAAGCATTAGATTAAAACCTACTCTTACTTCTTTGGATAATGACTTCTGAAGGTGGACTCATTTGTGTCAGAGAGAGCAGTTCTTGGCCTGCAGTAGTGTTTTGAGAATTATTGTTCCCATGTTTCCATTAGATATGGAAACAACAGCATGAACACTAGGAGAGAAAACAAATATTAGCATTAAAAGCATTAACCCAGATGTGCATATGCTGTAAACTGTCCTTTCTCTGTCTTTATGTTCAGTTTTGGAACAAGACTAATTCTATGATACAGATCTTCATTTCAAGCACTCCTTAAAGGTTTTCTAAAATACAGTTCCTTTTGTAAAATTTAGGTCACCCAGACAGAGAACAGAAGCCAAACCACAAACCAGGATGTGTCAGGAATCCCAAAAAACAAATACATAAATACACTCTAGCTATTGCTCAACCTTTAGTAAATACATCCGTTGATCAGGGCTGTGAAAACACAAAAAAAAATCCTGAATGACTACGGACATGGTGACAGAAACTTCTAATGCAGATATAGCCATTCTATCACAGCAATGCTTTTACCAGTATAACCTCTTTTGTTTAGGGTATGGGGTACCTAAATAAAGTTTGAGCCTAAATAAAGCCTAAAGCCTAAATAAAGCCTAAATAAAAGTTTATTTACTTCAACAGTAAATAAACATTTTTACATTGGGAATATTTTGCTGGTAAGGAATAATGACATTACTCTGCTACCAGATACTATTTCTCTAGAGAACAAGTTCACGAAGTCTTCAAATAAGTGTCATTTATCAAACAATTATGTGTGCATGTGCATATGTACACATATATTATAAATACATATAAAAATACTCAAGAAACTGTGTTCTAGTTTTGCAAATACAAATATATTTTCCCAGCATGCTTTTCACAATGTGATTCTCATAACACTGGTCGTTGGGGTTTTTTTCAATTAGTGCCGCGTGGTGCTTTTCTGACAGCTGTTTTGTTTTATACAGAGTATGTTCTTCAGCCTAGAGATGCACAACGGTTTCTTGTACCTCCGCTATGACTTTGGCTTCAGCAATGGTCCGGTGCTTCTTGAGGACTCTATGAAAAAGGCTCTGATTAATGACGCTAAATTTCATGAGGTACAGATGTTGTTACTATCACAGCCATTTGACCGACTATCCCAGAACCAAAAAAGCAGCAATAATTACTCCAACACCCATGAAAGGAGCAAAAAGATGAAGGTTCAGGTGGTGATACAGTAGGACAGGGAGCAGTGGAAAGGGAAGGGAAAGGAAAGGGAAGACTCTCTCTGCCTCCTTGTTAATCAGTGCTCATAGACAGATTCTTGGCTATTACTAGCCAAGGCTAAGGCTGTTCACATGGAAGAAAAAGTGTTACTAGTTCAAACCTAATTATGTCAAGGACATCTCTATATTTCAAATATACAACTCTCCTCAATTAAAATCCTGTCATGCTGATTTGGCCACCTTAATTGCTATGCATTGTATTACAAGATTTATGGCATTTTGCATTTCATTTGAAATGAGAGTTGATTTCATAGCACCTTTTATATATGCACAGTATTTTGGGGTCTTTGGCAGATGTAAAATATTTATTTGTATTTGGTTTCAGGGAATTTGCTTTAAGCCAGCATAACTGTGACTGTGCAAATCCTCCCTAGTGAGTTGCTTCTCCTGCCATTTACTTGATGTAAATTCAGTCTGATTCCTGACCCAAAACTATAGTACTCTTCATGTTTAAGTAGAGCACAATTATCCTTTTATGCTTTGACAATGTTTTTTAAGAAGTATGCCCTAGCTTCTTTGATAAACCAAGAAAGCATTCTGAAGTTAATCGAGCTTATCTGTTTGCTGCAGCGCAGAATTTGACATGGGTACTTTCATAAGTGAAATATCCTGAGGATTCAGTCATCAGAGAATTTGTGATCAATCAAAAGAAACTTCCCAGTAGTAATCCTTGTCAGCATCAATCAAGATGCAAACAACTTCTTTGACAAATGGGAGGAACTTTTCAAACAAAAAGATAAGATGCAATCAATTTTACAAGGTCATCATGACAACTTACAAAAGGCATTTTTAAGCACATGCTTTTCTTTTCAGATTTCTATTATATATCACAATTCTAAGAAGATGATCTTGGTAGTAGACAGGAGACATATAAAAAGTGTGGACAATGAAAGAACAGCGATGCCATTCACAGACATCTACATTGGAGGAGCACCTGCTGAGATCTTGCACTCCAGGTTGGTTTACAACAGGGATTCTATATTATATTCAAGTGATCACCATATTTAAGTTATGTTGTATGACCCATGCTGAAGGGCTAACAAGAAAACATTTTCTTTTGCATCAGTATCTTATGAAAAACACCACCTCATATGCTCCTCTAAGTGTCTCTCAGAGCCCTGAAGTACCAAAGATTAGGCCTGATCTAATTCTGTTGTTAAATTCTATTGAAACTGGCCTAGCTTTAGTAAGGTTTTTCTAAGACAACTTAGAAACAGTTGTCTTCTTAAAACAAAAAGACATTTTCAAAAACACATTACATATTATGTAAAATTGCTGTTCCTCCCTACTCTGCAAAAAGTGGTCTTTGTAAGATAGTAATGCACTAGCTAATTGATTGAGACCCTCTCCCAACTCCATTTTCAAATCTAAAGATGGTCTTTAACCTACTAAGCGTTTCAGTCCCAATGGTCTCAGATTCTTTCTGGATCCAAGTCTGCTGACCCTGTGTAGGCGTGGGAAGAACAGAAAAAGTCTCATTTTCCCATTGCACCACTTGACAAAAGCCAAGTTTAATCTCAGTAGAGTGTATAACTCTCATTTCCTGCAGTAAGAATCTGCTGGACCCCAGAGTCATGTTCTGAGAGCAGACTGGCTGCTTGGAGGAAAATATGCTCTTCTCACAGGCAATATTCATTCCTGGGTTCAGACAGCAAGGCCAGCATTTTCAGAAGGGTTCCAGCTGCTGTTTCAAATGTCACAACTGTTAACAGGAATACCATTCCTCTTTAAAATATTCTCCATGAAAAAAAAAAAATCAAGATAGCAAATATTGCACAATAGTTTCTGGGAATTAGTGGTAAATCTCCTGAAACCTTATTTTGTTTTCAGGGGAAACTGTTACATTGATAAATAATGTCTGAGATATAAAATACTGAATGCTGAAGCTTTGAAGATAGGGACAAACTCTGTGTAAAGAAAAATGATACCTTTCAAACCCATGTAATTATATGAACACGCAAACAAAATTATGAGCAAGGGAGAAACAAAGTATATAATTCATCGGTCTTTTCAAATAGTTCTTTACAATGGTCTGTTATACGGAGCCACGTATTAAGAAAACTAGTGGAGTGGAAGGGAAAGGTTGCAAGTGGATTAGAAAGCTGCCAGAAAAGAGAAAATAGGACATAGTATTAACTCTTCAATTTTCACAATATGAAAACACTACAGCACGTGCTCAAAGGGTCTCTCCTAGGGTTAGTATTAAATATATTAATTATCTAGAAACAAAGTACAAAAGGATGGTAAAAATTACTTTAGTTAATCGAGCCTAAAGAACACTGAAAAAGCTCAGAAGGACCTAGAAATCTAGGCAAATGAACAGCTTAATGGCAGATGACACTTGTCCACAAATATAGGATAGATGATGAAAGGCATGAATTATGCCTGTGGTTATTCTGGAAAACACCTGGAAGATACTGTCAAAGCAGGAAAAATAACATCTCAATTAAAAAGCTGTATTAGGAAAAAATCCAAAAACATAGACATGGTAAATATATTATTAATTATAACATTGAAAAATATATACAGAAATTATTTAAACTGAGTTACAACTTTGACATTGTACTCAGCTTTAATTCTCATGACATGGTAGACAACAAAAATACGGTCCAAATGTGGTGACACTGTCCCATTTTCATCAGGAGTATAAGTTAGTATTCTGTTGCTGAATCTTCTACTATGTCTCCTGATATTTATGCTTCCTTTTTGCAGCCAGACTTACATTTAAGTGACATCGCAGGGCAACAGCAGGATGGGAAGCTAACTCTAGGCTTAGAGGAGGAATTTTGTATTCTTTTAAAGCAGTGTACCTTCATTCACTTCAAATGTACTTTTGTCTGTCAATTGCCTTTTTTCTCGGTCAATTGCCTTTTTTTTCCAAATACATGAATCTGGAAGTATCACAACATATTACTTTTCTCCAGTCTGTCACTTCATAAAGCAGAAGGCTAAGGGGAGGTAAGAACATGCAGGACTGGGAACTGTTAAGAAATTAACTCAGAAGTCTTTCTTTAGGTAAAAGCCTATCTTCTATAGTTCCTGTTGCTGAAAAATCTTGTTAGGTTAGTGGCATTTAACAGGCATATTTGTTATTCAGCCAGTCACATGGTCAACCAGTAAAGATTATACTGGTTGACTGATATGCCACGCTTTGATCCAAATCCCAGTGAGGATGGCAGGAGCCTTCCTGTTGATTTCACCTTCCTGTTTATTTCACTGAGCAGCAAATTAAGCCCCTACAGCACTCATCCTCTCATCTTATTTCAGACATTTGCATGTACAACTGCACTACTTCACCTGATGGCCCATTTTTGCCAATGCAGCAAACTAAGCATTTTCAGAATTTGAGTCACCTGCCGTTTTTCCAATGTCTACCTTATAATGCAAAAACTCATAGATAACTAGTGCAGAAGCAGATGTCAACAGCATCATATCACTGTGAGATAAGAACAATCCCACCGCTAAGGTACATCTTGCTTAAAGAACAAATACTGTTTCCATGTAGCCAGGTCAAAATTCTGCATTTCACATTCACTCCTCCAGGGTATTTGTCCCCTAGTTCTCTCTTAGACCCAGCAGTAGATCTCATGTTATTTCCTTGCCCTGTAACAGACTTTCTATAATTTTAAACAAATTATCTCTTCATGCACCTTGAGATTTGTGAGGACAAATTCAATTATATTCACCCTATGCTGTAATGTTGTTATAGCTTAGTAGTGTGGAGTTGAAAAACTGAGAGTAATGAGTAGGAACAGTTGGGATACATTGCTGTGCTGTCTACCTCAAATCTGACATAAAAAGGATCCTGGAAGTCCACCTACTGCTCTCATTTATAGTTACATAAATCCACACATCAGCAAGTAGAATTTATTCATATTACCCTAACCTCTGTTAATATTTTTATTAAGAAATAGAGACCCATTTTCTTCCAAATGGGCGAACAGAGCTTGCTAGTAAAAGCAAGACAGGAAACTAAATCAGAAATTTTCTTTAAAGTTAAAAAATGGAGATAAAAGTCTATTGATTTTCACTGTAAGTAGGTAGAAATACATTTTAAAGTCTTTTTATTTCAGTATCTATTTTTATATTTTTACTCTATATAGATGTCCTTTCTGAACTCTCATGCAGTTCTCCCTATAACATTTAATACAACCTGTGCGTTTTGACTTTTCAAAACACATAATGTGGCTAACCAGTTATTTTGCAAAAAGACGCAAGAATTGGGCACTAGTGAGGTAAATGATTGAAGTACTTCCAAGCCTTTCCAAATGTGTTGGCAACAAAAGTCTGTTCAGGAAGGCAGGGGCTATCTAACTGGAGCTTGTTTGGCACTGTTTTCCAGCAGCATTAGTTCACATCTGGCAGGAAGTATCGGCTTTAAAGGCTGCATGAAGGGTTTCCAGTTCCAAAAGAAGGATTTCAACTTGTTGGAAGAGCCAGGAACCCTGGGAATCAGCTATGGGTGCCCGGAGGATTCACTGGTAAGCATAACATCATTTATAACACAACAACAACGTTTTGACAATGGATATAGTTGTGAGCTTGAGGTTTACTCCAAACAATGGAAAGATAGTCTTCAACCAAGGAAATTATCATGTACTCATTGACTGGCAGAGGAAGTGGGTGCGAGGTCTGTGAAGTCTGTCGACATACTATACAATTTTGAACCTGAATTACAGCATGGGGTGTTTCACTTGATATTCCTCTCATATGTGAAAATGCAGTGTGAAAGCTGGATTTGAAGTAAATTGTGTTCTGTATTTTGAAATGAAATACAATGATCCCCGGAATTCACTGGGGGTCGGGTCTGGGCAGGTCCCGCGAGTTATTAAATCCATGAAGACACCGAACTCATGCGTATTGCACCACTCCCCGCCTGTAGCCACACACCCTCCACTAATAAGGTCTGGAGGGGTGGTCCTGGGAGTGTGGCTCGCACTGTAGCACTTCATTAAAACCGAGGAAGCGCCCTTTGGTGTTTCCCAGCTGCGAAATCCAGGGTCCGGGACATTCTGTGCATGTGTTTGGTCTCACAACTCACTGAAAATCCGATCACAATTAATTGAATACATGGATATGCAAGCCACAAATATGCAGGGGATCACTGTATTGCAATGTAATTTGTTTTTCTTAAAAGATACAAGAAGAATTGTCGTTACATGCATCCTAAAACAGATGTATGAAATGAAAAAGACAGAAAAATATTCAGCCTTCAAATGAATTCTCCCCTTAAGCCAGACCAGCTCTTCCTTCGTGACACGTACACCAACTGCACCAGCATTATCACTGAGAAAATTCCGTTTTGCTTCTGATCCCTTCCATCATTCATCGTTTTTCCATTACAGTGATCCTTCACGTAGTCGCGGTCTGTAATTTGCGGGATCCCATACTCGCTGTTGATTTTCCAG
This sequence comes from Pitta sordida, assembly GCA_013390025.1. Taxonomy (NCBI): domain Eukaryota; kingdom Metazoa; phylum Chordata; class Aves; order Passeriformes; family Pittidae; genus Pitta; species Pitta sordida. The sequence goes on from WEKX01007797.1 coordinate 130,561, forward strand.
CGAGTTGGGCGACCTGGCGTGTGCGCACAATGTACTGCAACCCAAGTCGGCTCTGCCCCTGGCCCTGCCACTTGTGCCAGCGAGCACAGCAGGTCCCGGCCCCGGTCCCCCCCCGCCGCTCGCAGGGCCCCAGACTGGCCACTTGGCCAGCATTCGGGGCCGGCCCCCCCTCTCGCCGATCGGCAATCGGGGCCACCGCTCGCCACTTGCCAATTGTGGCCGGCCCTCCCGCTCACCAATTGGCGCTCGAGGCTGCAGCTCACCCCCTGCCCCCTGCCCACATCGGCAGAGCACAGCCAGACAACTGAGACAAGCCCCGCTCTCCGGACCATCCTCCAGACTTTATTAGGGGAGGAGGCATGGCTACAGGTGTGATGTCTTCGACTACGTAGTGGGGTCGCTATCTTTGCGGATTTCACGACTGGCATGAGGCGGACCAGACCCAACAGCCCGCGAGTAACAAGGGATCACTGTATAATGCAAGGCTGGTAAATCTAAACAGTGTTTGGGGTGTTTATCCTGCAGCCATGTCTGTCCAAGGCCATGATACAAACCTACGAAGAAGAAGGATCCCACCACTTGCAGAACACACAGTCTCACCCTCTGGTTGCCACCTCCACTTTGTCCTATTTTGGAGTCAGTATTGCTCCTGAGACTCACAGGGTTATAAACCACCATGTCCAGCACTCTCCACCCCACCACAACATTCAATGCAGCACACAAACTAATATATCATGTGTCAGAACTGTGACTCAGTGCCACACAGCTCAGCCAGGGGCATGAGCCCCCTCTGCTTCTACTCTTCATGCTCACTAACATCAGCAGACTCGGAACGAGGCCAAGATCCCAGGAAGCTAATAATTTGACTTATACCATCTCAAATTGCTACACTTCCTTAAGATTTTCCCACCATATGAGGGAAAGCTTATGTAAATTAGGTCAAGAGATGCAGGAAAAATAATGCTTTTCTAGAACTGAACTGGCTCTAGTTTTAAAAAGGGGGGGGGTAACAGGGGAGAAAGAGGAAGGGAAAAAAAAGAAGAAATAGCCTCATTCTTTTTATTATTGGAATATTTTCTGAGATTTATGTGTTATTTTATTTTATTTAATACACAGATGTCCCGCAATGCATACTTCAATGGAGAGAGCTTCATTGCATCAAGACAAAAAGCGTCCCTTTTTACTGAATTTGAAGGAGGCTTTAATTTCCGGACATTGCAGCCCAGTGGGCTGTTGTTTTACTATTCTGAGGGAGTGAGTATCTATTGCTTCGGAGTTTGCTTTATTTTTTCCTTGCATTTTTCCCTAGGGTGTTCTTCACCAAACCAGGGTTGACAGACCCTGGAGGGCAGAATCTATCAAATAGGGGCAAAAGGGTTTTGGCCCGAGGGCTGGCAAGACTCATTGACAGGGCTTTAAACTACGTTTGAAGGGGGAAGGGGATCAGGCAGTCACTTGAGAAGACACTGAAACTGGTAAAAATGAGCCAAAATCATATTCAACAGCATAGTTGAAGTACAGGTACACCAATGCACGCAGCCTGGGTAATAAGCAGGAGGAACTGGTGCACCAGGAGCGATACAATATAGTTGCCATCACAGAAACATGGTGGGATGATGCGCACAATTGGAGTGCTACATTGGCAGGCTACACACACTTCAGAAGAGATAGGAGAGCACGCAGAGGTGGAGGGGTGGCCCTATATATTAAAGCATCCCTTGATACCATAGAACTTGACATCAAGGATTATCAAGTAGAGNAACCGTCCAGATTTGTCACCCATCTTTAACCCCTTGTCTCATACATATGCAAATCACCCCATGAATACTCATCCTTTCAACATTGTGTCATTTCCCATGAGTCCTTCAACTAATTAGCTTTAATGTTGCTCATTCTTTTCCCCTTGTGGCTAACACTCACTTTTGTTTACCTTCAGAGACTGCAGGACAGCATTTTTCACCCTTAATATTCAACCTTAACTCTCAGGCCTTCTGAATGATTTAAAGTCCACTAATCCTTCTAAAATTCACTAGAAATTCACTAAATTTTCATTAATTCCCTAAAATCACTAAATCTTTATGCCCTTACCTAACTC
>WEKX01007798.1:0-12430 GCA_013390025.1 Pitta sordida
TCCTAATCCATAGGCTCTCAATCCTGTTATCTGTGATCTCTAGTTCAGTGGCATCAAGAGTGTTTGTAATATAAAGAGCTACGCCCCCACCCCTTCTGCCTTGCCTATTTCTCCTGAATAGGGTATATCCATCCAACTGAACACTCCAGTCATGAGACTCGTCCCACCATGTTTCCGTGATGGCAATTATGTCATATTTCTCCTGACACACCAAAACTTCCAGCTCTTCCTGCTTATTACCCATACTTCTCGCGTTAAAATATAAACACTTGAGTTTTAGTTAGACAATCCTGTCCTCTGCTAAGTATGTATAGCCGTGTAGTAAAAAACCCCCAAAAACTGTCATTTAGGACCAGCAAGTACAGAAAAAACATGGAAGTATACATCTCCAAAGCTGTTGACATGTGCATTAAGGAAACCTTTTTGAAGCCATGAAATTTTCATAAACATCCCTTTAACTATTGTGTTTGTAAAATGCAACAAATGAACTAGTTCAGCAATACAAATCCTACTGAGAAGTTGTAGGATACTGTTTTAATTAACTCTTCAATAGTTCCACTTTTTCAGTTACACTGATGAAATATCTTTTGTTCAGCCAAAGTAGCTATTGGTAGTCTGAAATGCATCCAGAGAGAAAATCTTTTGGAGAATATAGATATTTCCTTTATGAATACAATTATCTTTAATTTATATCTACCTTACCTGGGTAAAAAAATTCTCTTTAGAACAGTTGCAGTTAATGGAGTAGCATAAGGATAAAAAAATAGTATTATAATTAAGCTCATTGATGAAACGATGGGTAAGAATATACGGCTAGTGAAACATAGATAATAAAGCCTTAAACTTGACAAGTTTTTTGATTATAGGACAGAAATCCAAGGACTGATTCAATTAGCAGTCCTACAATGTATGTTAAAGTATTACAACTGTGTTTACAATGATTAACTGCAACTACCATTGGAGGTGAAAGTTGTAAAAACAGTGTAAATTGCAAAAATGTGCAATGAACTAAAAAACTCCAAAATATATCCACTGCATATAGTGATTTTCTTCATGAAAGATATTATCTGCAATTAGATCTTAAACCTCTCAGCTATTTAGCAGCGAATTACTCACCTTCTCAAAAACCAACCTCTTTAGTTTAGTATAATTCTGTTTAAAATGTTGATAAAATACTGTACCAATGTTTTTTTAACAAAAAATACTAAAAAATCTCAGGTACAATAAAGGTAATTTTAATAGTAGAACCACTAATCAATTAGTAATTAACATTTCCTTAGAGATATTTACTGCTAAATATTTCCTTAAAAGCTTACTTTTAAAATATATTTCTTTTCAGTTATATTAAAATGCATAGCAAAATTGAATACTCTATTTTCTTTACAGCACAATGTGAATGATTTTTCTGAATAATTTCTGAAAACTAGGGGGCTAGAAGTTCTGGTAAGCACCAATTTGAACACATTCCATTCCTGCAAGGAAGGTAAATTATAGCCTCGCCTAAATCAAATAAAGCATTGCCAGCAGATCAACAAAGGTGATGCTCCCCCTCTGTTTAGCACCAATAAGGCCATACCTGGAGCACTGTGTCCTGTTCTGGGCTCACCAGTACAAGTACCTCAGTATAGCCATGGCTATACTGAGGAGAATCCAGTGAGGGGACACTACAGTGCTTAAGAGATTGAAACATTTCTTACACAAAGAAAGGCTGAGAGAGATGGAACTACAGTGATCCTTTGCATAGTGGCAATCCGTTAGTTGCGAGATCCAATAGTTGCACATGATTTTTCAGCGAGCTGTGCAACCATCAGCTTGTAAATATATCATGAAGTTATGAATAAATAATTGGTCCACCCTCCTGTCACCACCCACCAGACTTGCCATACATGCTTCATTCTCACCATTTAGGAGAAAGGGGACCCAGTCCCATCTCTGTGAAGCTGGGAGTGCTGCTGCGGCACAAAGCAACCAGGGCTATTCCGGCACTTCTGGCACAGCGGCGCAGCAGAACGGGGTGGCTGCGAATCAGGGGATGGTGGGGGACGGTTGCCGCTGCCAATGCCGACCTTGGGGTGGAGGCGGATGGGAGATTTAAACCCAGGTGGACATGAGCGGAGCCACCAATTTGGCAACGCATTTCAGGTCTGCCGGCACTGGCGTAACACGGAGATCATAGCCCAGCATGCCCCGATGCCAGCGATGCGGACTCCTGACATGAGAGTGGTGGCACCGGAACCCCCCTCACTGCCCAAAATAAAAAAAAAAGTTCCCTTGTAGGGAAGAGGAGAGCTGTGGTTGGGCAGCAGGCGCAGGGAGAAGAGGGGCTGCAGGGGACGCATCTGTGCTTCGGTGCGGCACTGGCTCCCGAGTCCATCGCTGCCCTGCACATCTTAGGAACTGCTGCAAGAGCAGATCACAGAGCCACCAGCTCTTTTTGCCCTGCACAGCCGCTTGTCGCCCGCGCTCCTGCATACAGCCCCAGAGGGAAACACACCCTGTCTGCCCCAAACCCCATCCCAGGGCGGCCGGAACAGTGCTGCCTGCTGGCGCCCAATCTTGCCAGAAAAGCAGCCCCTTTGAACAGCAGGGACTGTCCCAGGCTGTTCAGCTGCCACTCCCATCATACAATGCCACGGTACCCACGGTGCCGCCCCGGCCAGCACTGAACTCATTCCCCAAGCCTCCCCCAGACTCCTGCTCTGGAGAGGCGTGCTGCCTCTGCCATATTTGAACATAAGAGACACACAGCACCAACTCGAAACCCTTATAAAAAAACCCAACAGAGACATGACAGGGAAAGAACAGTGGCAGAAGCCTAGGCNCAGGTGGACATGAGCGGAGCCACCAATTTGGCAACACATTTCAGGTCTGCCAGCACTGGCGTAACACGGAGATCATAGCCCAGCATGCCCCGATGCCAGCGATGCGGACTCCTGACATGAGAGTGGTGGCACCGGAACCCCCCTCACTGCCCAAAATAAAAAAAAAAGTTCCCTTGTAGGGAAGAGGAGAGCTGTGGTTGGGCAGCAGGCGCAGGGAGAAGAGGGGCTGCAGGGGACGCATCTGTGCTTCGGTGCGGCACTGGCTCCCGAGTCCATCGCTGCCCTGCACATCTTAGGAACTGCTGCAAGAGCAGATCACAGAGCCACCAGCTCTTTTTGCCCTGCACAGCCGCTTGTCGCCCGCGCTCCTGCATACAGCCCCAGAGGGAAACACACCCTGTCTGCCCCAAACCCCATCCCAGGGCGGCCGGAACAGTGCTGCCTGCTGGCGCCCAATCTTGCCAGAAAAGCAGCCCCTTTGAACAGCAGGGACTGTCCCAGGCTGTTCAGCTGCCACTCCCATCATACAATGCCACGGTACCCACGGTGCCGCCCCGGCCAGCACTGAACTCATTCCCCAAGCCTCCCCCAGACTCCTGCTCTGGAGAGGCGTGCTGCCTCTGCCATATTTGAACATAAGAGACACACAGCACCAACTCGAAACCCTTATAAAAAAACCCAACAGAGACACGACAGGGAAAGAACAGTGGCAGAAGCCTAGGCACCTGCTTGATTTTTTGAGGGGGGGCGCAGTGCTGGCTTCCCGGCTACCAGCCGTGCCAATTTCTGCACTCGGAAAAGCTCCCTTCCTGGAGCTGCGAGGTGGCAAAAGGCATTTCCTCGGCTTTAATGAGGCATTACAGAGGGAGCCTCTCAGGAGCACTCTCAGGACCATTCTCCAGACCTTATTAGGGGAGGGAGTGTGGCTACGGGCATGGCATACTTGACTACGTAGTGGGGTCACTATCCTCGCGGATTCCAAGGCTCGCTTGAAGAGGACCAGACCCAACAGCCCACGCGTAATGGGGGATCACTGTATTTCCCACGCGTAACAGGGGATCACTGTATTTAGCCTGGAGAAAAGAAGGTTCAGGAGTGATTATATATATGTGCATATACATATGTACATATAAATATTTGAAGGAAGGGTGCAAAGAGGACAAAACAAGGATCTTTTCAGTGGTAGTCAGTGACAGGAACAGAGGCAATGAGCACAAACTTAAACACAGCAGGTTCCCTCCAGCCACCAGGAAACACTTTTTTACTGTGATGGTGACCAAGCACTGGTGCAAGTTGCCCAGAGAAGTTGTGAAACCTCACTCCTCAGAGATATTCAAAAGCCATGTTCCTGGGGAAGAAGACAAGGGTGGCTTTCCTTAACCAAGGAAGTGAACCAGATGGTCTCCAGGGGTTCCTTCCCATCTCAGCTATTCAGTGATTTTATGATTCTGTTAAATGCTACTAATTAAATTTTTACAGACCTGTTTCAACAAGAAAACAACTTTTTTAAAGCCAGAAAACTGACTACATAGACAGCTATTTGGAAAAATCAATGTAGTTCTGCATGTACAGGTATGAAGGGTTTATTCTTGAGAAGAGAAATATGGTAATATCTTTAAAGCTTAGAAAACACTTTTAAAAATCTTGACAAGTTTTGTGTTAAAGCCTTATTTTTTCTTTGGCTAGTATGAACAGCAAAACAGACATGTGGCAGCTTAAGCCTGATCTAAGTCTCTAGACTTCACCTCAGTTAGTTTTTATTTCAAGATTTTGCTAACAAATGTTGCAATGAAAGAATAAATTGAGGCATGTAAGGCAATTTTACAGAAGATATGAAAGCAGTATATATGTATATCCAAAGAAACGACCAAAAAATAATATGTAGGATTTCATATGTAATTTCTATCAACTAAAACCCAATACTAAAATCCCACACCCAAAATATATGTGAACATTATGGCTGTCTGTGGTTAAGCATAGAAGCACAAGGTTATATAGACCTAATATCAGTAACAAACAGACTTCAAATTATTGAGGTCAAAAGCTTAGATTGTGATAGCCCTGAATCCCTTGGGATTTTACAAAAGCAAAACAAAACAAAACAACAAAAGAAAGAGAACTACCCAATGAATCTTTCTTTATTCTTCTTCACGTACCAGTTTTATGTACTTGTTTATTTATGTGTCTTAAGTAACTATAAAATCTTCAGAAACCTTCAAGGATCATAATCTGAATATCTTTCATACGTAGAAGACAAGGTTTTAAGAGTGAAATCAGCTAATTAGCTGTTAGTGGATAAGAGTGACCATTAAAAGGGATAAATGCATTAAAGAACAAAGATAAATAGTAATGTCAACTAGCTATATCTGCACACATAACTTCAAGTAGGTGAGTTTTCCACTGAAGTCATTTGTTGCTGCACACATACCTGTACACCTGTACATTTTACTGGATTATTCACACAAATGCCTCAGCAAGAACAAGCTTATGTATTTGAGATGTGTATAATGACAAAGGTAAGAAAGACACAGTACAATTGGGTTTTGGATATATCACAGAGATTAGAATATTACCATGGGTCTTTAAAGACTTGTGCTAACTTGTCTGGTTTATATAATGTACCTTCAATTTTAAAGACATAGATATACTTGTCTGCTAGAATTCTTACCGTAGAATGGAGAGTGGTATTTATTCTACATGGATGTAAACAAGGCAAAAACATAAAGGCTGTAGGACATTCTAATACTGTAGCAAGTGGGGCCATATAAATACCCAGGCTAATCAAGGAAACAGCTAAAAATGGCAGCAGAATGGGTATAATAGCTGAAATCATAAGCTTGCCTAGAACAGGAGAAATTGCTTTGTGTTTTCCAGTGCCATAGAAGACGTATGCTCGAGTACTCAAACTATGTTCAAAAGCTTGAACTTGATGAAAATTAAATAATTTATTGCAAATTCTTTATTATGTTGAATACATGGATAACACCTTTTTTTCTCTATTGATACAGCAATCCCTCTCTTTTTCCTCTTCTGGGAAGGTTTGTAATTATGGTTTCTCCTTGGTGATGAGAAAAGGCTCCATTTTATTATTTAATTATCTTTTTAATATGTGTTCTATGAATGTCTAAGTAGTCACTACGTAGTGTATTCCTGATGTTTTAAAACTAAGAAAAATTTAAGCGTTCATTAACATAGCCCAAACAGCTAATTGCTTGTTTAGCTGGCGCACAACTCACAGTTGAATTTGCATGTTTTAATATCTCAAACACTTTTCACTCAAGAATATTAAAGATATCATAAATCTAAATAATAATCATTATAAGTGTGCCATCTGGTTTAAAATACTTCAGTTAAAATCTTGTATAAAATTTTAAAGTAGCCAGAAGTTTCCATGGACTTTAAGACTATTGAGTTGATGTAATTCTAGAGAGCTCTATGCTCTGTAATATGTCAGCTTTTAATTACTCTGTTCCTAAATCAATTCTCATTGTAGCAGATGAGCTTAACATCTGGGAATACAAGAGATTTATTTTTCTTGTAAACTTAACTAGCTGTCTCTGAGAGCATACTGATTTTAAAAAGGATAGAAGGGATAATTTATTTAAAGCAACAACCAACAAGAAATCGACATGAAATCTTTTTCCATGGACAAGACATTACAAAATCTCAATAATAATCACACTAGGAAATAAAGGCAGAAAAAAATCACTATAATTTGCAACTGGTTATATTCATGCTGATGTGTAAGCATTGATCAACCATGCATTTAAATGGTGTGTAATAGGAGCAACAGTGTACTCAATTAGAAACCCACAAGCACGAAAAAGGCTCAAATTCACAAGTTGCACGTAGTGGTACTTAAACCAGAGGTCTTTATCTCTGCAGAAGAATTCACAGACCTAAATCAGTAGCATAGATTCCTCAAGAACAGCACTGGGAGAGTGGCTCTGCAAGGGCTCTGTAAAAAAACAGGGTCCTGTGGGAAAACAGGACTACACTAACTAGTAGGAAATGCAGAAGACAAGAGGGTTGCCCAAATCCTTGTCATAACAGCATGAGACCTCTCGACTTCTAGGGATTTACAGCTCTGGACTCTCATTAGAGACAGATACACTTCAGGAATCCAAGATATGGATATCTAGATAGCATTAATCTTTCCAGGAAACATGAGAGAAAGATGTCAGTGCTGAGGCATTCACAGTTATCAGTGAAGTAAGACCCTGTCTTTGAAAGCACTCCAAGGTTATGGAGAACTAGGGCAGGAGGGAGAGTGAATGAAGCATGATCATCCTCTGAAGTGCTTCACTGTAAAGAAAATATGATAGATTTGTTTGGTTTCAGAGAGGAAATACTTGAGGGGATACATTGGATCAAGCTCAAGCAGCCACAGACGTAATCATAAGACAGATATATGGGATGTCTCTTTGCACACTCATCATGGTTGACCAACCTGATTAACTACCTGGATGGGCAGTGCATACTGTCTGCCTCATCTTCAAGGCTTTGGACACTGTCTCTCACAACATCTTATATGTAAACTCAGGAAGTGTGGACTGGATTAGTATACAGGGAGGTGGATTGAGAACTGACTAAACAGCAGATCCAAAAGGGTCATGATCAGTGGCACAGAGTCTAGTTGGAGGACTATCACTTGTGATGTCCCTCAAGGTTCAATACTGGGCCTAGTCTTGTCTAATTTATTAATCAATGAATTGGATGAAGGGGTAGAGTGCCTCCCCAGCAAGTGCACTGATGATACAAAGCTAGGAGTGGACAATAACCCAGAGTGTTGTGCAGCCCTTCAGAAGGAGCACGATGGGCTGGAGAGATAAGCAGAAAATTGCCAGAAATTCAGCAAATGTAAATAAAAGGTCCTGCATCTGAGGGAGAATAATGTTATGCACCAATAAAGACTGGGAACTCACCTGCCTGGAAAGCAGTTCTGCAAAGGGTTCTGGTAGACGAACTGTCCATGAATAAGAATTGTGGCCTTGTGGCCAAGAAGACCACTAGTATCTTGGGATGCATTAATAAGACCATTGCCAGCAGATCAAAGAAGTTGATCCTTCCATTCTATTCAACTCTAGTAAGACCACATCTGGAGTACTGTGTCCAGTTCTGGACTCCTGAGTGCAACAGACACACAAAACTCATAGAGTGGGTCCAGCAGAGGACTCTGAGGATAATTAGTGGACTGGAGCATCTCTCCTATGAGGAAGGCATTGAGCCTGTTCATATTCAAGGAGAGACAACTGAGAGAGGATCTTATCAATGTCTGTAAGTACCTAAAGGGAAGGTGTCAAAAAAATGAAGCCAGGCTCTTCTTGGAGATGCCAAGCAATAGGAGAAGAGGCAACAGGCAGAAACTCATGCCCAGGATGTTTCACTTGGGTATGAGGCAGAACTTCTTTACTGTGTTGTTGACTATGCACTGGAAAAAGTTGCCCAGAGAAATTGTGGAGTCTCCCTAAATGGACATATTCAGAACTGTCTGGACACAATCCTGTGCAATGTGGTCTAAGGTGACCTTGCTTGAGCAGGGATGGTGTACTAGATAACCCACTGTACTCCCTTCCAACCTTACATGTGCTGTAATTCGGTGATTCCACCCTAACACTGATCAAGAGCTCAAATATATTTTTGTACAGGACTTACTCACAATATGTCCCAGGTGTATAACCTTTACTCAGGGTCCTGAGGAAAGTTTAGTTGAGAGAAGTATATGGGAGAACATCAGCATAGTAGAGCCATGCTGGATAAGAATGATAAAACTCTAGAGGCAAAAGTTTTGAGATGATGAATATTAGCAGCTCAAGAATAAAAGGGGAAAATTATTAATATGAAAAGATTGAAAAATCTTAAGGGAAAAAAGCAGGAGACAGCAAATCAGCAAGGGCCAGACAAGAACATCAGAGAAAACCTGTTCCACCTGAGTAGCATCTTCATTGTCAGTCAAAAAAAGTAATTAACTGGCTTTTGGGAAAGTAAATATTAATTTGCTAAGACAACAACTAATTTTAACTATCTGTTTTGTACGCTTGGAAGTAAGTAATTGTTTTATACTATGAAGGACAGTGATTTCACACAGTGGAACCTTGAAAGTGTAAATTTTTGTTCACTCAAAATATCTTTTCTCAATATGTCCTGTCTTGCCTTCTGTTTCATATTCAGCTTGTTAAGTGGTTTGGGATAGAGAATCTTTCTTCCACACTTACCCAGCATCTACTATACTTAACATTTTAACTCACAGGTTCAGTCCCTCAGTATTATTTTGAGACAAAAAACCCATGGGTAATATTAGGTCATAAAACCCTAGAAGTTCTTGCAGAACTAGTATTGGAAAACACATGAAGGCCAAGCCAGAGTCATTTGAATTGTCATCAATCCAAAACTCTTATATGAAACAAAGCAAGCCAACACTGATCCAAAATACGTCTGATGAGATGTATATATCAAGGGACAGAAAGAATGCAGTTTGTAATACAGACAGCATCATTACTTGGTGAAATGCAATGCAAATTATCTGAACATCAGTGTCGCAAGAGAAATCTACTCAAGATGTGCATCTGAGGGAAAAAAATTATTCTAATGTGAAAAGGATAGTCAGGCCATGGAATATGTAATATCCACAACCCACAGATTATGTTTAGTCAGGGTCATAGAGAGTTATATTCATTAAAAAAAGGACATAATTTTAATCAGCAGTTTAGATAATGTGCATCTCAACGTGCTAGACTGATACCTGTGAAAAATCTGCGAGTGTTACAGATGTTACGCATATACTTAGAGAAAAAAGAGAAGGTTTATCATAAGATCAAAATAAATTAAAATTATACTTTTTCCAAACAAAAACATTGACAAAAATAGTATCACTGAAAATCAATGAGAAACTCTAGGAATGTGCATGCATTGAAACACTGTTAAAGAAATGTAGCGTTCCTGCAAAAATTTAGATCCCTCTTTCCATGGTTATTTGAATAGAACACTATGAAGTAACAAAAGCAGATACAAAAATCCAGTCATTCTATCCTGATTTCTGTAGTCAAGTCTGATTGCTATATTTATAAAAGAAGCTGAAGAAGGTTTTTAAATTATCCAGACAAAACTCCTTTCTGTTTTCCTTAATACCTGTAATTGACAAAGTTGACGTATTTTTTTGAGCAAATAGAAAATCCTTGTTCAGAGTAGAAATTCATATATAATGGCCTTCATCCAGAGGGCTATGAAATATTGCAGATGTAAAAAGAGCTCTGAAATACTGAATTGCTGTAATCATAACACTTCAGGAGATGAAAAAAGGCTGGAGGATAACAACATCTACATATATGTTCAACTCACGTGTTTTCAAGTAAACTCAACTTGTTTTAATTTTTTCTTAGTATAAACTCAGACATGCTGCTTCCTTGACTCTTCTCCCTGCAAGATAAGAGAAGTTAAGAAAAAAGACAAGCATGCACATGCAAACTAAGATCTTTTCTTCATGTGCCAGATTAAGCAATAATCTGATGTTGACATCAATTCTTCTCTCTCTGTGTAACAGGATGACTCTGAAACATGCAGGAACAATCTGAAATTATCAAGTTGGGAGGAAAACGTGAAAGGAAAAGAAAATATGAATTCTACTTGGGGTAGATTAGATCTACACAGAAGTCATTAAAAGGGAGTTATTGAATGGAAAACATAACTAATACAACAAAGCATGTTGAGGCCAGGTACCTGAACTGAAACAGGGTAATATACTGAAGCTGATCAATAGAGTCAATTAAAACAAAAATAACAAAATAAAAAGGTTTAAAAACAGATTTATTATTATAATTATATCATAAATCTTAAGAAGAGTATGGAAATAAATATGGATTATGTGTATGAACAGCAGAATGAGGAAGCTGCTATTTTGAGAGGTACATAATAAAAAGAGATGGTTAACTCAATATGAAGAACTTTTGTGATTAAAATTAAATGTTCTATCAACAGAAGTCTAAATGCTATAGAGAATGTATCCTATAAACAGGACAAATGGCTGGTTGAGTTCTGTCATCCGCATAATTCACTGCTACATTAATAGATCCATAGATTACTTACCAAGAAAGTGTCAGGTAGTATGACCTTCTGTAAAAGCAAGAAGACTTTCTGTAAAGGAAAGTACTTTTCTAAATAACTAGAACAAGTCTTCTGGAAAATGGAATAAAATCTTATCTCAATTTAAAAAATCTGAATGATGATAAATCTACCACTCCTCTCTGTAATATGTTCCAAACATTAATATCTTCAGTATTAAAAGAAAATCTTTTCTTTTTTTTATTTTATTTATTTTCCCTAACATATATCTAGATTCTATTTTTGCTTAGGTGTGCTGGCACACTAACATCTCTGGTCTCTTTGTAACTACTTATAGGCTTACCTTTTAATCTCTTTCTTGTTTAACTGAAGAGAGAGAATTTCTGGGTCATTCATGGTGTGACTTTTTAGTTACTCTTTTAATCATTCCTCCAACTCTGCCATGAACAAAGTATCATTTTTACTAGTATAATTTTGACTATTCTTGAATGAAGGCATCAGATACAGACAAAAGCTCAGTGGAAGTAATTGGCTCAGTGACAAATGCACAGACTACACTTACACTGCTAAATATGTGCTGCCTGGGAGTGATTCCAGGCCTCCAAGACAAAAGCTACAGATTCTCCTGTGTCCGTATGGGTGATGAACCCTTCACCATAGGATGCCGTTACACTGCACTGTATTGGATGTAAGCGTTCTCTGGATTTCCTGTGATATACCCTTGGCTCCAGGATGAAACTGTAGTGCCTAATAAATAGTGTTGTTTCATAGGCTTTCAAAAATTATGTTTTTGTAGGGTCACATTAAGTATCTGTTTTTCAGGTATAACATTAATCTTATACAGCATATCTATAACAACTATCTATTTTCCTTTCATGAAGGAAAATGGACATGAGGCAACATGAAGAATAAGAGGAGGCCTACAACCTTCAGAACAGTCTACAATCTTCTACTGGGAAAATCATTGTTCTGTGTTAAAGCCTATATCTATTTGTTTAATGGAAAAATCCGCCCAGAACATTTTCCAGCTGTTATTAATTTGGGAGATCCAGAGTGTTAGCCTAATTTGTTTTGAAGTAAAGTAAAACAGAGGAGCAGCTGCCTTCTGTTTATTTTTTACCAGGGTTATGGCTTAGGGTTTTTTGCTGCTTTGGCAGTGAGGGGTTTAACAGCTCAGCTCTTGCCTGGGCCCTGCCGCTGCCAAGGTCACAAGTAGAAGGAGATAGAGACGTCTCTGTGAATAACATATTTGGGAGAGAAGAAAAAAAAAACAACTCAGTAGCAAGATGTAGGGGCCAGTTCAGAACCTGCGTCGGGAGGCTGAGAGATCGAAGGCCCCCAGGCCCACGAGAGAAAAGGTAGAGATGTTCTTCCAGGCATCCCGCTGCTGCTCGTGAATTGGACCGACCATGGTGAAAACCTATGGACTAGAGAGACAGGAAGCAGTAATGCAGAATCCATCTAAGCCGCGACTGAAGATGGAGAGATAAAGCTGGAAAAACCTGTAGATGTTCTTTGGAGCGCAGAAATACAAGCCTGGAGCTAGCTGA
>WEKX01007803.1:0-15000 GCA_013390025.1 Pitta sordida
TTTAGGAGAAGACTGGATGAGGAGCTTGATCACATGGTCCAGCGGGGGGGGTGTAGGGCCAGATGGTCCTTTGGGCCTCTCCTAGCTTGGAGTGGCCTGTGCGCCTGTGAGGGATCTAGGTTTATGTTCACCACTCTGGGGTGTGTGTTCGGTCTCTGTACGTGTGTTAGATGGTGAGTTGGACTAGATGATCCTTGTGGGTCCCTTCCAACTCATAGTATTCTGTATGTGATTCTGTGTGTCAAGTGAGTGCTTTGGGAGTCCAATGAGTTAATGAAAAGCATACTACCAAGGACAGATTACTCATCTTTACCTTCATGCTTCCCACTTCAGATTACTAAGTTATTCCACAATTTGGCTATCTTCAGAACTTTTCCAGGTACCTAAGTGATTATTTCTCTAAACTATGCAAGGAAGTGGATAAAGGTATCTCTGAATAAACTTTTACCTTGAATTTTTTTCAATTACAAAATTGCAGAGAACTAATCATTAGTTTTTAACAATTTAAGAACAGCTAAATTATGTGAGGTTGAATTCTAGGATAGATATTTACCTATAGTGAAAATACTAAGAAATTGTGAGAATATTTTAATGCTGGATTCATTCTCTCCAAAAATTCTTGTCAGCAAGTCCAGAGAGGCGTTGTATTTTTAGAGCTTGACAATTGAGTTTAAGATATATGTATTACAGCTATTTTTCCACATCTAGTCACTGAAAGTATTAACCAGAAGCAAACAAAAAAAGTCAACATAACGTCAGGTACTATTCTATGAACAAAGAATTCTGGAATTACACATTAAATGAGACATTTCTGAAAGAAGTATAGATGTTGACATTCCTGCAACAGCTCTTACATACTGTAAACTAAGCTAAACTGCAGCTGGAGAAAGAAACAGGCAGGCAATATTCATGTCAACCTAAAAATATTCATTTCTCTCTATTCCACTACACAGAAACCCAACTTTGCCACATTTGCAACATAAGCAGAAATGACAGGAATGAAGCCTATACAGAACCATGTAACAAAGGCAGATATAATATCACCCATTCCTGGTAGTAAAATAAGTGTAGAAAGGCCCCAAAGCAATTAATGACCAGGTTTTCTTGTTCGTTGCCCTCAATCATTGATATTCTCTGCATCGATAAAAATATGTTCTTTGCAATCTTTATCTACAATCTCCCATACAGTGGAGTTGTGTCAGTCAATTTATTCTCACAAAACTCAAGCAAATATTTTAAGGGAGAATATTAAGTAGCTTAACTGTGCAGTTTGATTTTCTACTGTTAGTTCAGACATTGCACTTTAATATGCAAGTCATGGAACAGTTAAGCTACAGTTTTCCGTCCTCCTGCACCACCAGTTTTCTTGAGTTTAAAAAAACAGGTATTTTCTAGACATAGTCCTCGAGGATGATACCTGTAGTCTTCAGAACCATCACAGGAACTACAGTTTTCAGGGCAAAAAAATCTCAAACAAACAAAAAAATACAGAAGTGGAAAAAAGTAAAGGAATCCCTTACACAAGGAGAACTCTCAAAAATATAAAACAACTCTCCAAATATAAAAGCAGAAAGAGCAAGACCATAGATTTGCTTTGGGATCCACAGATGCTGCTAGTGATCCAGGAGTTCATGCAGTGCTTTACAAGGAGGCCCAGCAGCACTCTCCTTTCCAAGGGCATGGAGGAGGAAGGCTCCAGATGAGACACACTCTTCAATCTACTGCAATCTCCATAATGTAAGCCTATCCCCAACCCACATGTTTTCCTTGTCACATTTCACACATACTCAAATTAATTTATGCACTCTTAAAGATCTAAAGTCCAGTAGTTTTCTTAGCAAAACAATTTTCAGTTTATGATAAGGGCTCATTCACAATAATTATATCAACTGAAGCTGACTAAAGCAGATGAGAATTAAGCCAAATCACATGGGGCCACTAAGGTGCTGTTGCTGAGGCACAGGTAGGCAAAAAACAGCATCTTGCAAGCAGATGATGACTCTTCTTTGATGTTAATCATACTCTTCAGTGGTATATAAGGGTCACAAGAAAGCAACGGTAGAAATGTCACCCAGAGTAGCAGATTCAGGCAATTGACAGACTGAAACTCCTTGCTTTGTCAACATGAAAGTATAAGGCTGTCTTTAAATCACCACCCTCTGTGCTAAAGTTTGGTTAGATGAATTTAGTGGCTGTAATGAAATCCTTCAGCAGCACTGACAAGTGTCACCACACACAGCTTGCACAGCATGAAGGAATTGAGAATAGAGGGTTGGGACTAGGATATAAAGCCATGCAGAGCATTGAAATAGTAAGAATAGCAATTCTACATCAGCTTTGGCTGCATAAAATGTGGCAAAGTTCAATAACAACATAAATATGCACAGTATATTCTAATTTGACATTTAGTGTCAGTTGCACACTCCATCAAGTCTCATCATTGCCTATACAAGAATTTTTGTTCTGAAGACTGTATTTCACAGCAACAGAGATAAAGATGGGGTTTTAGAAAACAGAGATAGATGAGAATTCTGGAACCTAAAAAGTAACAGAAGAAATAAAAAAATCACAGAATCAAATAATCATGTGTTTCCATTGAGATAATCAGCAATTATGTGGTAAACTGTGATAGCATTTAAAAATTAGTCTAACTACTGTTTTTCCAATCATCTTTGACTTTGAAAGACAACACTCAACTAATACGAGTCACTTTTGCTATTCTAAACACTAGATCTCTCAGCAATTTATTCACAACAGAAAACCCAAGAAATAAACATCTTCCTTGTTTTATTATGTTACATTTGGAATTTATCTTGTATGTATTTCTGTAGTGAAATAAAGTTTCCTCATTTGGCATCATATTTTTTTAGCAACTCCTCCTTGCTTCTTAACCCTTTCAATTCACCTCCTTATTGGCTTTAAACCTCCATTTTGCTTCTCTGGAGGGCGTCGTACAGAAACAATCACATCCCCTGACTACTCTTAACCCCATCAACCAAGTCCACTTTATAATTTTCCTCATCTCCAAATTATCAACTTTGACACAGCTTCTCCATGTGAAAAAACATTTTAGTTTGGTAGGCCCATCATGCCTTTCATCTCCAGCATCAAACATACAAACCACTGATTTAACATTAAGAAGCTGTCAGTTAACAGTCAGTTTTGAGAGCTTCAGCACTTAATCCTCAGAAATAAACACTAAACCATTAGCACAACTCTCATATTGAGTGTGAACATCTCAAAGCTGAAGTCATGCTTTCACTAGTACCCATGGCAATAGGAGACCTTACATAAAGAGTGAGCAGAATTAACTGGGATAAATAAACATGTATTTTATCATCACTACCACCATCAATGGGTCATCATAACCCATTTAGAGTGCTACAGCTGCATGCTAAGTTTAAAAAAAAAAAGAATCACCGGTCCACCTCAAAAGATGAGAATTGGATTATGTATTATATATCAAGGAACTGAATTAGACTCCTAGAAAGGTCTACAAATTATTTTTATATTAGTAAGTAGCAAATCAATTTGAATCATCACACTGAGCACTACAAGAACTATAAAGTTCCCTTAATTCACTTTGAGTGTGCCACGGCCATACCACCATGTCTCTCCTTTCAAATAACTTACAGACCAGTAAACACTATTGAATTTTGGACACAGTAGTTGAAACTATATTGGCCTGTAACTGGGAGTGACAGATCTGTTTCCCTGATTGTTCACACAACACATACAACAAACGTTCTGAGACACCTAAATAACATTCTTTACAGATTTCCAGAGCAGTTTGCTCATCAGATCACTAAAGGGATTCCTAGGATGGCTCAGAATCTTGTTTTTCCAATGATGTGCCCTATACTGTCAGGCAACTTCTCACTTCAGTAAGATTCACAACAATCACAAAGGTCACAATACATTTTTAAATAT
Source organism: Pitta sordida (assembly GCA_013390025.1). Classification (NCBI taxonomy): domain Eukaryota; kingdom Metazoa; phylum Chordata; class Aves; order Passeriformes; family Pittidae; genus Pitta; species Pitta sordida. Next base: position 3,931 of record WEKX01007803.1, read on the forward strand.
AGTAGTATGAACACATACTGTACATGGAGCAATGAGTGCCCTTCGCAGCCCACTACTGAGGCTGCCAGGAAAACAAGTATACACGTCTGCATAATAAATGTCAGCCAAGGAATTCTGCCAAGCACTGTGCCATTGGGTGGGCCTCAACAGGTGGAGAAGAATGGCCAGAATAGATTAGGCTGTTTCACTGATAAGCAGCTCACATGAGGGAAGAGCAGTGGATATTGTTTACCTTGACTTAAGACAAGTATTCATCACTGTCTCTCACAATGTAGGCAAACTCAGAAAGTGTGGGCTAGATGAGTAGACAGTGAGGTAGATGGAGAGCTGGCTAAATGGCAGATCCCAGAGGACAGCACAAGATCTAGCAGGATCTAGTCATTAACAGTGTTCCCCAAGGTTCAATGCTGTATTGCTTAACTTGTTTTACCATGACTTGGATGAAGTGGCAGACATCTCCTCAGTGAGTGTGCTCATGGCACAAAGCTGGGAGGAGTTCCAGATTGCTGTTCAGCCCTTCAGAAGGGCCTGGACAAGTTGGAGAGATGGGCAGAGAAGAACCATCTGAAATTCAACAAGGTGCAAGTGCAGTGTCCTGCACCTGGGGAGGAATAATCCTGGGCACCAGTACAGGCTGGGAGCTGACCTGCTGGGAAGCAGCTCTGCAGAGAAGGACCTGGGTGTCCTGGTGGACACCAAGCTCTCCATGAACCAGCTGTGAGGCCTTGTGGCCAAGAAGGCCAATGGTATCCTGGAGTGCATTAGGAAGAACTGTCAGGTCCAGGGAGCTGATCCTGCCCCTCTACTCAGCCCAGGTGAGGTTTCACCTGAAGTGCTGTGTCCAGTTCTGGGCTTCTCAGGATGAGAGGCATGTAGCTCCTGGAGCAGATCCAGCATAGGTTCACGAAGATGATGAGGGGATTGGAGCATCTCTCTTACAAGGCAAGGCTGAGGGAACTGGGCCTATTCTCTTAAAAAGAGACAACTGAGAGGGGATCTCATCAATATCTATTGAGTAACTAAAGGGAAGGTGTCAAGAGGACAGAGCCCGGTTCCTCTTGGTGGTGCTGAGCTGTGGGACAAGAAGCAACAGCAGAAACTGACACACAGGAAGTTCCACCTGAACATGAGGAAGAACTTCTTTACTCTGTGGGTGACCATGCACTGGAAAAGATTGTTCAGAGAGGTTGTGGAGTCTCCCTCACTGGAGATACTCAAGAACCATTTGGAAAAAAATCCTGTGCCATGTACTTTAGGATGATTCTGCTTCAGCAGGGAGGTTGGACCAGATGATTCACTGTGGTCTCTTCCAATGTGATCCATTCTGTGATTATGTGATTCTGTGAAGATAACCAAACTGGAAACTCAACAGTTGCATCACTACTACCCTTGGATATTGCTACTGAAAAAATGTAAAGAAACAGTTCTTCACTGACAGCTCATGCACTTGCTTCCATTGTAACAGTGGAGGCTGATAAAGACAAATTACAATGTGTTAATTGTACTGGAACTAGATTACCAACCACTTTGCAAACAATACTTCAAAATTTAATGTATATTTAAGAAAGGCACATACGATGACTTTAGTTTTAATCCTAAAATAGCAGGTAGGTGCCATGGCTGTACTCAGACAAAACCAAGAAAATCAGGTCTCAGGAAACTGCTTGATAAACTGAGCAAAAAACCAGATACCATACATTTTGTGCAAAAGGGTTGGCTCAAATGCCTGTGTGACAGATAAATCTGGAAATTTCTTACCTATTTTGCATGGAATTGAACTGCTTACATGAGAGGCCTATACTTAACAGCTCAACAAAAATTCAGCAACCAACGCATGCTACTAGTCAGGAAGCAGCTAATCAAAGACCAGGAACCAGTGGTTGTTAAGAGCCATGTTATTTCAGTATGACTTTTCAGTATGTTGTTATTTCAGTATGACTTTTTTTATGAACAGGAACCATTTTCCTTACTTTGCACCTGAATGAACTGGTAGAGATCAATGCATTCAAAATCTATGTGTGAACCAAAAACTAGAAAAGCCTCCCTCACCCACCCCTTTGCATAAATACTGGAAAATGTACTAAATTTAAGAAGACAAGCCCTAGTGTTTCCATAATGATGAAATACACGGTGGCCAAAACCAAGCAGCTTCATTAGCTACTTACAGAATATTTGCACTGCAAAGTGAGTTTCAAAGAAAGCAGTACTTGAAAATATTGTACAGCTGTATGCTAAACACAGTATAGTCTTCCCAAACTGGAGCACTCAGGTGCTCATATGCTTATGAGCAAAAGAGGCTTAATTGAAACATCAAACACTAGTTCATGTAACAGAAACTGCCACTTCCCATTCACTAGTAGGTCTTGTGCTCAGAAAACAGAATACATAGTATGATACATGACTGCTTAACCTAGTAAATAGAATGCCATGAGCAGGAAGTACTAATACCATACTTGAAAAAAATCTTTCCAGTGTTTACAAGCAGATAAACAGGAATAGTTCTTCAGGAAGCTGAACAACATATATATATATATAAGACAAAATGATTTAAGGTTCTGTGTATCAGCAAAGTCTTGAGCTCAACAAAAACAATAGCCAGTGGCAGAAGTAATATGAGAAAAAGACAAGCAAGATGGTGGGAAAGAAGGTAAACTTTACAACACTTAGACTTGGTCCGACTTAATTCAAGGAATTTCAGGACTGCCATGTCTATATGCAAGCACTCAAGAGCAGCAATATTCTTTAAATCTAGGATTTAAGGTTGTTACTAAGGAGAAGAGAAGGACTTTTTCAATATATTTCCATACTAAGTAAAATTGTTCTTTGTAAGAACAATTGGGGAAACAGATTGTCTTTCTTTGTCTAAGAACTGCATTCTAGAATAATATTAATTCTCAGATCCTGCTAACAATAAAAGTAAGTAGCATATGTTACAGAAAAGGCACCTACAACACTCTTCATCAGTCTATCCCAGTAATAGAACTAGTCTAGCTTTTGTTGCTACCTGATTTTAAAACTATAATAAATGTGGACAAAAGAGAGGATTTAAAAAAATATGTATTTTACATTTAAGGTCACCAAACACAATTATCAGTAAGAACTACTGGAGTGTCCCATTTAAGATCCATTGGACGAGACACAGGCAGCATTTGCATGCAGATGCAAGGTAAATTACAGAATCTAGCATTCGGTTCTTGTATCTCACAGAATTCAATCAAAATGGATCATTATTTAGCAATGTGCTTCAGTGCCTGTGTCTTTATCCTGAAACCTTCTCAAAGATCCTGTGAGTTTTACTATGGTACATAGATAGACATGCTGCCACTTGAGCTGTGCGAAGTTTCTGAATACGCCTCACTACCTAGGACTCAACTCAGCAAAATACCACTTATTCCCAAGCACCGCTAAATATAGTTATGCTCCCGGATTTGCGAGGAATAGGTCATGCCAGGGCTGTCACAGACTGTCAAACTCGCAAACAAGTGCAGGTCACTAATATGCATGCAGGCCACACTCATTGCTCCACCCCCCGGCACTCCAGAGCGCTGCGGACACTTTTCCACTCCTCCACAGGGAGCTCTGGCACCGCCCCTCAGCAGACCAGAGGCACTGCACATGCGCCAGCTGGGGAAACTTGCAAATGGTTGCAGCAAAATTGCAAGAAATTTTCCTCGCAAATCTGCGGGGTCACTATGGAGGGGTCGCAATCCATCCGGGATATACTGTATTTCTTGATAGAAACCCAGTCCCTCCTCTCTGCATCTGGAAGTCTGGGCAATAGGCCTGCTAAGGCAGACAGTGGAGTTCCTTTTACGTTTTGTAAAAAGGCAACAACAAATACCAGCATGCAAGTGATGTACATGTTGATGTACGTGATGTACTTGGATGTTGAAAAAGCATTATCAAGAAGTTAAAACTGGATTAATCCAAAATGTCCCTCTCTAATTGCAGGTTAACTCCCATAGTCACATAGTCAAAAATACGACAAGTGCAAAAGCACAGGTTTCAAATTTTCAAAGTCCATCACAGAAATAGCTGCTTCGGATGTCAATTTACTGCATGCAATCACTTGACAGCAGAGCTACACAACATAAATTATTCCATATGCTTACTTTTGTTGGCATGAAAAACACTTCATACCCTAAGAAGCCTGACACAGCTGCATACTCCACAGCAAATTATGTTAGAAAAAACACTATTTTCTTCAATATCACACGGTACATTGTTTTAGATTTTTGTACAGACATGTCACAGCTAGCAGCCTGCTGGAATCGAACAGGCCTAAGAAGTAGGAAATGTGAGAATGCATTTCAAAGATGATTTATTTTAGCAACACTCCACTGCAAAGTGTTGACCATTTGAAGCTCATTCTTCAGTTTTCAAAAGTCAAGGAAGATCTCACCATATGGCCTCTTACAAGAAGAGCTTCAAGATTAACTGTGGATCCAAGACTAAAATATACTACTTTCAGAATGAAAAGCATTTTAGTAACCCAAAATTTAAACCCTGGCAGTATTAGCTATCCATGTTTGGAGGAGGATGGGTGTTGTCTGGGTCTTTTTTCTTTTCCTTGTTCTTCCCCCCCTTTTTTTTTTCATTTCTAGGGGTATTTTAGGGGGTTGGGGTTTTTTTAAACTATGAAATACACTACAAAAAAGGGGAAAATGCCATTTCTACATAAGCTGAATTTCAATCCAGTGGACAGCCTCAAAAAAACCTTTACAGACTTGACTTGCGAAACTGAGGAACAAATTTGAACCGGGACAGCTCTGAGTCTGCTGCAGTAAAAGGCAGGTCTGTCCTACCTCTAATGACACTACCCTTGTGCATGGCCCTGTATTTCCAGCCAGCTGGGTTACAGTATTGGCATGGCTCACTGCACAAACATTGGTGCTGCAGCACATTACTGGAAAAAGCAGTCCCTGTCTTCTGTGGTTCCCACTGTTTTGTGGCTCCATAGGAATTTAATAATCAAGACATTGGCAAAGAGCAAGACACAAAGATCAACAAAACTACCCCTGTGAACCATTTGCAGGTAAGTGGAGGAAGAACAAAAAACCTGAACAGAACTGTGTATTTCAAGTTCTTCCGTGTTTATTCAGGTGAGAGCCATTAGACAAAACAAGTGATGCAGATTGCCTAAGTTAGACAACTTTACATCTGTAACTAAAAATATACCCAGACCATGAGTAGTTACTGGAAATGTCAATATACGCTTGTATCTGGCAATCCAGCATCATGTATTGCATATTTAAACAGTGTTTCCATAGACTAATTTGTGAACAATGATTGGCATTCACCACTACTTGTCACCAAAAAAAGCATATCAGAATGTAATATGTTGCCAGAAGCATGTTGGTGATGCAGTTCCAGAAAATCAATACAGTATTAAAACAAAGTTCCATTACTTTGCAGAATGCAAACTCTATGTAGATACAGCAGAGTCCAATACTTCATGGTGCAAAACTACAATACTCTATAGCCTCTTCTCCCCTCTAATCTCCCTGCCCTGATTATAATACAAATTTTGGTAGATCTCACATGGTCACACCTTGGAAAATACAAAGATCTTGAAAGAGAATGGGGGGAAAAAACCCTACCATCATAAAGAAATAGACTCTGATTTTTGTTTTTACTTCAAATAGAGAATACTTTGTCTCTTTGATCATTAGTACAGTTACCTTTTACTAACATTATAACCATACACATGGGGCAGCCTGAGATTTCCCTCCTAAAAGAGTAGAAGAACTAAATTCTCATCTGTATGAAGTATCTGTATTGTTTAGATGGTCATTGATCTGGAAGACAATGGAAAACTACAGCCTCAACTCAGGTGATGTCCCAGGCACCTATATTGCTGAGAAATTACCAGTAAATTAGTGTTACAACACAAGATAATGCTCTTCTATCTGTAGAATATTAGCATACATTAGTACACTAACATATAGACACATATAGAAACCACGATGCGAAGGGTGATCAGCTAAGAGCTTTAAATCAAACTACAGTTTTAAGAGACAATCATAAAGAATAAATGTTTTTCAACTAATTTCTCATTAAAGTGATACTTAAATTCTACCTAAAACACTAATACTAGTTAAGCGCCCATCCCTCCCCCAATTAGAAGTGCTGGCCTGCTACAGAATTCCAAATTATAGTCAACCCTCTTCCACTTCGCGCCCCCCAGATCACAGCTTCAGATCTTAGCAGCTTGATTTTTCAGCTATTAAGGAGACCTGTTTCGCAACTGCACATGGGCGACCTGACACACATGAATAATCAAATTAGGCAGTCAGGAATATTCAAATCATCCCCCATGCCACGCCACACCCTCCCCAAGGCAGGGGCAGCAGTTCAGCTCTGGCAGAGCCACAGTGGCCACTACCCCACTCCTCTCAAGTGCGAGCCACCCCCTGCTTGGAGCAAAGTGGCTTTGTGCAACTATGAAAGATTTACACACTGTCAGGTTAGACATGGTGTCCAAGACTCTCAGGGTAGACGTCTACCCCGAGTATGGAGAGACCAGGTCTACCCACCTGGAGAGACACCAGGACAGCGGCGCGGGCAGCTCCCCACACCAGTGTCCCTGGCCGAGCAGAAAAGGGGTTTTCCCCAGCATGGGGTGGCTGCAAGAACCAGGAAGCACCAACATGAACACCAACACACATCAGGGCAGTGCCGAAACAGCACTGGAGTGCTAGGGGTCCGTGTGAGGGTGTGGGGCAAATCTGCATATTAATGAGCTGCCATTCTACACGGACAGAGGGCTTTGCAGGTAGGGGGCAAGACCCATGGTACTGTGGTATAGGAGACCCGACTGTATTGCAATCTCTGTGGTTTCAAGATTGCATATTTCCTCAGGTTCCATATCTGGTTACAAGTCCTGCCAAGACAACATGCTTACCTTAAGACACAGAATAAAAATCAACTTAACACGATGAATGGGAAGGACTTACATGCTTATTTTCGGCAGAACTTGGACTTAACCCACAGAATTGGTCTATATAATCTTAATAAAGCATGGAAATACTGAAACAGACCAATTGTAACCTTAAGACATTAGAAATACATTCATCAGATCAGCATGGTGCCCATGGCGCTCAAGACACTCATCTATATGTTGCCAGGCCTGAAGATCTGCTCTAGATTTCTTTTGCGGTCATAATACTACTGTGACAGAAGATAATTTAAGCATGAGGCATTTAGGCACTTTGTTGCCTAAGAAGTAGTTTATTAACCATTTCAAGCTGTTTTACATGCAGTTTATCTGACATGGTATTTATATGTCACTAATTATTTTCAGATAATCAAGTTTTGTCGGTGTTATCTGCATATTTGTTACACTCTACACACACAGCTACAGAAGACAGCATAAACTGCTTTCCTGCCACAGCTTTCACACAATAAGTATCTTGTTTTACACCTGAGACAGCAAGAAGGCCAGGAATTGCAGTAATGCTGAACTACTGCCAAGAAGCTACACTTTCTGCTCTACTACCTGCAATATTTCTGTGTCAGAGAAGCACAGCTGATGGAAGTGTGGCTAAGACAAAGTTTTGGGAAAGCTACCATTAAGTCTGTCGGAGGAAAGCAGGTTAAAGAAATTGAGACTGGTCAAATGCAGTGGTCAATAAAGCCTCTGACTCCTAAGAGCTTTATAGTATTCATGTCTTGTTACCCAGTGACAGAAAAGAAATTGAAACATTTCAGGACAAGATAGTAGTTCCGAAACACCTATTAAAGCAAATCAACAGGCAGCAAACCAAAACAAATTTCCACAGCAAGAGTTGTCTATCTCATGTGCTCCAACAGTGTAACTTTTCATATATTTTTAGATTTTAAAACTTCAAATAGGCTTTGTAAGAATGATTACATCCTACAGTTTAGAAATAGCGTGATTTGTCAATACCCCTACAACTGTAGTATCCCCTCTTCAAAATGGGACCATGGATACTAAGTGCTTTAAAAAAATGCATTTGACTAACTTCACATCTTTCAAAGAAGGTAAGAGCTAGGAGTGGATCAATCAGCTGCAGACTTAAAAAAACCCAACAACCCGAACTTATTTCTAGGCGACCACAACACTAATCTTCCACAATATTTTCCAGCCAACTTAAGAACCCTAGTATTGTAATTCCGCCATCTAAAACTGACACACAGCATAACCACCTTTGCAACATAATAAATATAGTCCAACAAAACGGAGAAGATGAAGTCTTTACAAAGACAGCTTGATTAATGGGACATGACAGAGACAAGTACATCTTACAGAAACTTTTACCTTGTAGCTCCTTATAACTCAGCATGAGTGAAGGGGAAAGTAGTAATATAAATTTAGGTATTTGTCCACAGCACAGAAGGCCATGAAGAAAAGTAGAAACTACCCATAAATAACTCAGAAACTAACCCTAGAGATTATGTTCAACAGGACACTGACTTCTTATCCCTACAAGAATTCACAGCTGTATAGCTTCCGCACTGTGTCTAGCAAGAAGTGTATTCATTCCAGCTAAAGTAATGACTGTATCATAGTCCACTAACACAAATTTCTGCCTCCCCTGCCCACAGCTTAAGTACAAGGAGTACCAATCACCAGAAAGATATGGCGATGGTTCCCAGGTTTACCTGGTCAATGTATACAACAGCCTAGGCTACTGATATACATCCTGCATACATTTACTTTAGAGCTGTTTCTTGAGGATTTTTAACGTAATCAATGCACTGCTCTAAGCAGACTGTGCTATACTGACAAATTCTGCATGGCTCAACACCAAGAATACAAGAGAGATGTGTTACAAATTAGGACGTAACACACTGAGGTCATCTTATTTACACAAAATTAATGTCTTCCTATTAAAGAACACCATATTCTGCATTGTCAACCCAACAAAAGGGTGTCCACAATGGTTATATCACTCAACAGTGACTACTGATAAGATAGTCTTCAAGCAACAGAGATGATGAACTGGGAGGGGTGAGACAGACTGGCAGCTAGACAAGCAACAGTGGACATCCTATACGCCTGGCTTACGCAATCTCCAGTCTTGATTCACTTACCTTCTCTTGTGAGATGAGACACACATACAGGACACAGCACCAGGTAGAATGCCACCTGGACTACTCTGGAGATCATTTTTCTAGTTTCAAGTTTCTCAAAAAATATTTAATAGGAGAATTGGCCCAGGGCCCAGTCACTCATCAGTTGGTATCCACCACGTACACAGTGCATAATTACCTGGCCTGCCTAATGTGCCAAACAGCCTGAACTACTGGCAGAACAGTGAATTCTTCAATATAACAAATGAGACTAAGAAAGCCACTGATGGTTTGGCACCCAATTCCCCTCCCTCATCACAAGTTTTTTGTGTTCTAATCATTTGAATAGGTAAACTTCTTAGCCATGTACCGCAAAATTGCTGTACAAGCTTACAAAGTATAGCAGTATCCACTAAATACTGAACATAATACACAGACCCTTTTGTGGTCCAGGTAGATGAATTATCAACCATTTTGCAACTTGCTCCTAGAGCACTTAGTTTTGAAACCTCAGTAAAGTATCATAAAGCTGTTTTTACAAATGCAGAATTAAGAGTCCAGTGCACCTTGGTCTATAAATACTCTGTAATACAACTGCATTTAGAAATTAACACAAAACAGCTGCTGAATCAAAACCTTTGCTCTGAACAGTAGCAAAGGTCTGATACTTAACCACAGACCCACAGAATAGATGCTCACCCTAGTTCCCTAATTTGTGATGACACACTTAACTGAAATATCTACAAACACAGTACTACTTTTGAATAAATGAGAGGCTTTCTGTTATTTTAAAAGCTATATAATCCCATGACTCTCTAGCAGTTCTAAGAATATAGCCCCAAGAAAACCCATTTAGCCTTTTGGCAGATTTTTTTAAATACATCACTTTCATGGATATGCAGATAGCTGCAAATTTGCATTTATTCTGTTTGGATTCTTTTTTTTTTTTTTTTAATGGCAGGGAAGGCAACAGAGTAACACCTAGCCTAAGGAGCCATTCCTTCCTACATATTGTAGTGTGAACCCATGACTAGGTCAGAGACAGGATGCAGCTGTTATCACACACACAAGGAAGTTAATAAAGAAGAATCAAAGTGTTCTAAATGGCTTGAGGAAAGAGACACCTGTAACGTCCATAAAAATGAGCCATTTTGACATTTCTAAATGACCAAATCACAAAGGACATGACTTGTAACTTTTGCGGACTTCAAACTATTGCTATAAAGTCTTATAAAAATGGCATCTTGTTAATGCATTCAAAATCTGCCTTCACCTTGCAGTTTGCCAAATCATACCAAATCATTCTGTTGCTTTCAAACATGGATGAGTTTCCATTACACTATCAGACAATCCTGGTAGCAAGGATTATTTTTTCATCTCACTATACAAATTCCTAAGGATACGACCATGTAAAGTTTTCACAGGTATCCATGTCACTTTTTTATCTGCTAATTTAGATGATATCTGACTCATTTTATCCATTTTATTCCTTCTCCTTTCCTTAAAGCCTCAAGGGGATGCACCATCTTACTGGGGGGGCCTGCTGTAAAGCCAATTTCCTTAGAGGCTTCTTCAATTCATTGATAAATCCAAATGCTATTTGGTATCCTCTAAAGACTCTGGAAGAGTTGAAGCGAGCCTTCGTTGCTCTGGAATTTCACCTTAGCACACTGAGTTTAAAGTACTCGTTTCCAGGACTGACCACCCGTTAACAACCCGGGGAAAGGTCCTCAAGGTGGGGAGCTGGAAGCCGAGCTCTTCCAGCGATCCGATCAGGATACGGAGCAGGAAGACCTCCGCAGATCGCGGCGAGCGCGCTGTCCTCCCCTCACCGGGCTGATGCACAGCACCGATTGCAGCAGGATTCCTGCTGCTGGCGCACCCCGCCAGTGAGACCATTCGCGTCCGTGCGCATCCAGCGCCCGCTCGCACCGCCACAGCTCGCGGGCGGCCGCTCCCATCCCCGCCCCAGCACCAGCACCGGCCCGGCGGCCCCCGCGACATCCTTACCCCATGGTGGCCGGCGGCGCCTGG
>WEKX01007818.1:8911-21955 GCA_013390025.1 Pitta sordida
ATTTACCAACAGTCCTGGCTTACTGGTGATGTACCACAAGACTGGAAATTGGCTGATGTGACACCCATCCCCAAGAAGGGCAGGAAAGATGATCCGAGCAATTACAGACCTGTCAGTCTGACCACAGTTCCAGGCAAAGTCATGGAACAGGTAATCCTTTGTGCCATTACGCAGCACATGCAAAATAACCACAACATTAGGCCCAGTCAGCATGGCTTTAGGAGAGGCAGGTCTTGCCTGACCAACCTGATCTGCTTTTATGATGTGGTGACTCGCCTGGTTGACAATAAAAAGGCTGTGGATGTTGTGTACTTGGAACTTAGCAAAGCCTTTGACACGGTTTCCCATGGTGAGTTTCAGGAGAAACATTTAGAGCGTGGACTAGACAGGAGCATTTTATATTGGTTTAGGAATTGGTTGGATGGATGAGCTCAGAGAGTGTTGGTGAAAGGTGCCACATCCAGCTGGCAGCCAGTCACTAGTGGAGTCCCACAGGATCAGTGCTTGACCCGGCAGTGTTTAATATCTTTATTGATGATACGGATGAGGGAATTGAGTCCACCATTGTCAAATTTGGAGATGATACCAAGCTGGGGGCAAATGTTGAACTGCCAGAGGGTAGGAGGGCCCTTCAGAGGGACCTTGACAGACTAGAGAAATGGCCAGACTCCAACAGTATGAGATTTAACAAGACTAAGTGCCAGGTTCCTCACTTTGGGCATAGCAATCCTATGCATCGCTATCGGCTGGGGCATGAGTGGCTGGAGAGTGGTTAAATGGAGATGGATTTAGGAGTAATGATTAAAAGAAAGCTTAATATGAGCCAGCATATGTGCCCAGGTAGCTAAGAGGACCAAAGGCATCTTGATCTGTATTAGGAACAGTGTGGTCAGTTGGACATGGGAAGTTATCCTTCCCCTGTACTCGGCGCTGGTCAGACCACATCTTGAGTACCGTGTCCAGTTCTGGTCTCCCCAGTTTAAGAAGGATGTTGAGCTGCTTGAGAGGGTCCAGAGAAGGGCAACAAGAATGGTGAAAGGACTGGAGAAAAAACCCTCCGGGGAGCAACTGCGGGAACTGGGGTTGTTTTTTCTCAGAGAGAGAGTGATTCCTCAGTGGAATCGTCTGCCCAGGGAGGTGATGGAGTTGCCATCCCTGGAGGTGTTTATAAAAAGACTGGATGAGGAACTCAGTGATTGGATGAGGAACTCCTGGAAAAGAGGAGGTTCAGGGGTGACCTTATTGCTGTCTATAACTACCTAAAAGGAGGTTGTAGACATGCAGAGATTGGTCTTTTCTTTCTGGCCATTTGTTGCAGTCCAGCCAGGAAACTGGAGGCATGATGGTTCATTTACTAGTCCTCAAAGTGCAAAGAAATCCCAAACAGGGCTTAGCTTTCATCAATAATGAAGTTTTTTTATCCTGTGAAGTGAGAATCTCGATAGAAGAAAGTGAGATAGGAAAGGTAAAGAGAAAGGAAGAGAGAAACAGGGTTCAATAGCTACCACAAGACGATCGAGTCCTCAGGGTGTACCCATAGATCTTGTCTTCCAAGTGCGAGAATCTTCCGAGAAGCAGTTGTTAAGGGGCCATTTTTATACCACATGTTCCCCTTGCTGCGTCCCATTCTGTTCTTTCTCTGTAACGTACAGGGGTCAGTGTTGGGCCCAGTACTGTTCAACATCTTCAGCGATGGCATGGACGAGGGAATTCAATCCATCATCAGCAAGTTTGCAGATGATACTAAGCTGGGGGCAAATGTTGAACTGCCGGAGGGTAGGAAGGCCCTCCAGAGGGACCTTGACAGNGCCACAGCATACCCTGAACAACACGGTCTCTGCAAGGCCAGGGAAGAAGATCACAGCATATTTTATCCCTTCTCCTGGAACACAGGAGAGACAGTATATCTTGTTCCACACAGTCCCTTTTTAGTGTTATCAACACCCTGGTTTTCACAGTCCAGTGCTAATGCCAGGGAGCATCAGTGGCAGGGCAAACTTTGTCAAGACCTTACCCTCAGTTTTTAGGGGTATANAAAAAGTTAATTTTAATTAAATACTTTAAAATATTATTTATAAATTCTACTTTTTACCAGTACAGTTAAAGTTTTTAGAATCTTACAAGACACCTACTCCAATAAATTCAAGTTTTCTGATTATGCATTTTCTATTTAATTCTCAGTTGGAAAAAAAAGGTCAATGATATATACTTGTGAGTTACTTATTACAATGGTTTACATAACACATGTGCCTACATGTGTAAGTTTATCCTCTGTTTCTCATTTAAGAAAGACTATTACTATACTACAGCCTGTTCACTTTGAGAAGTAATATGCTTCCCACTTAACCACTGATTGTTCACTCCTTGTATGCACAAACATGGATGATTAATTGAGCACCCAGCAATTACTGAGTGGGTAATATGCAGATGATTTATGAAAATTGTAATGGCCTGTCTCTGTTCTTATGTATTCTGAATACCTCTTACTGACATTTGGAGGTTTGTGAAGTCATTCAATTTTAATGTAATGGCCTTGTCACTTACAGTGTGCTTACATCAACCTGCTGGAATTGATGTTGTTAAGCTTTCCTTCAACCCCATTAAGCATTATTGTCACTCAGATATCTTGTCTCATCAAAATAAACAATAAATGAATTTTAAATGCCTTCAGGACTGAGATTCAGTGTCTCACAAAAGGTTACATTGAAATTTCTTGATACTTTCTCACTAAAATAAAACAACTCACCTCGAGGAGAATGACACGGAAACAAGATTAATTCTGTTTTATTTTTACCCAGTCCATTCAAAGTTAGATTATTTTTGCAGATTACAGGCACTATTCCCCCACTATTCTTCGGGGTTTTTTTGTAAAACATTTCTTTGTACGTTTGATGAAAGTCCTGATCTGCTTCTTTAATTTCTTTTAGTTGCACTGTATGATATGTGCAATTAAGTCAATCCAACAAACATAAGTTTTATGTTCCTTATCTGATTATGATTGTTGATCTCCTGCGTATATTTATTTTAGGACGGTCCTTAAATTTACAATTATTTACCTAAAAGAAACACTGCTTGACTGATGTCAACTAAAATCATAAGCTCCTCAACTTGAAATCTTAAAAGAAATTACAATATGGATGATGAAATGTAATAATTTCAAACTGGATGCAAAAAATATTGGGTTTTGTAACGTAAAATTAACTTTTTGCTTATCTATTTCAGTTCTTAGTTGGCTAAGAAACTGGAGAATCTGTTCCTGAAAGACTGTATGGCATGGAAAGGACTCATGCTGGAGCAGTTCATTAGGAAAGAGCTGAATATACTAATGGACTGGCCACAACCCACATTCCCCACCTATTGTGCCACTTGAGAGGTGGAGGTAGAAGTTAGGACTGAGCTGAATTTAGGAAGAGGAGGCAGAGGGGAAGATGTGGGTAGGGAAGGTGGTTTTAGTTTTGTTTTTATTTCTCACTATTATACTTTATTATTTATTGGCAATAAATAAAGTTAAGTTTCCGGAGTCGTTTTTGCCTATGACTGTAATGAGAGAGTGATCTCTTCCTGTTCTGGTTTTGAACCACAAGCCTTTTCACAATGATTTCTTCTGTCCTGTTGAGAAAGAGGAGTCTTGATGGGCACTGAAGGCCAGCCAAGGTCAACCTGCCCCTTTACCATATTGCTTGTTTTCTTTGGTTTTAGCCCACGACGAGATTTGAGGCATGTTGGGGCTGAGCCAAAGAAAAACCAAAATAAACCACCCCTCCTCCTCACCAGGTTCAGAAAAAAACCAAGGAAAGTGTGAAAAGTACAGACTATTTACTTTAGTAAGCAGACAAGTTAAAATACAACAGTATTGAAAAACAAAACCTGAGATATCCCACAGGTCTGGTGATATAAAGAGTCCTGTGACATGGAAAGTCCTGCATGTGAAGAGTCCTGTTGGTCTCGATGAGATTCCACCAGACAGTCCCAGAAGAAACTCCTCAGGTGCCCGGATTGCAGCTAGAGCTCAGAGCCCTGATGCAGGCACTCCAGGGGAAAGCAAGAGATGATGAGGAAGAGCCCCCGGGGGCAGGGGAAGGGAACTGCAGGCCCTCTCTCCCTCTTCTAGTGACTGGAGTGCAGCAAGAAATATGTCCAAGGAAAAAGTAAAAAAGTAAAAAGGAAAAAGAAAAAAAAAGAAAAGAAGAAAAAAAGAAAAAAAATATGGGGCTCTCCCAAAAGCTGGAGAAAAACCCACCAGAGCAGCCCCTTTCAAGCCCCACACAACCACAGCTGCCAGAGAGCTCCAACCAGCTCCCTGCCTCTCCCACCGCTGTGTGAACTACCCCACAATTTTTTTTTCCCTTCAACTGCCACTTCTCAGTTTTTGAATTTTTTTTTCTCATCTTCTGGATAGAGAGAGAAATTGACCTTGGTGTTGCTAAGGACCAGTATCCACAACAAAATACCTCATAAACTGAAGCCAAAACACAAAGATATGGAATATATACACACCATCCTAGGACACCCCAATTACTTTATAAACAGTGAAAAAATACCTCTCTGCATTTTTTTCTTATACTAGATTTAAAAATTAAGGCTTTTCTGGCATTTTCTCTTAAAGTAATCTCTACAGAATCCTGGTCTTCCTCTTTAGATTGCTTCAACTGGAATTGCAAGGTGAATGCAATTGTGCCATGCAGTTATACTCTAATGGCATTTGTATTCCCATGTTATCATCTGAAATCACTCTCCTGATGCAGTGCTAAGGTTGGCAGTAACTTATGCACTGTGTTTTGTCCTCGAGCAAATTCTATCCTTTTTATGACTTCCTGATAATGCACGCTTGTAGCAAAAATTTTTACAAATCCTTATAAGGATCTGCAAAGATCTTTGTCTTTCTTACCTTTCTGCAAAGATACATTTGAAAAAAGACAGCATAGATACAGAAGCAAGTTCTTTGTCTTTCCATTTTTTATATTCTCTATGCTGTTAAGACAAGCTTTGAATGAGACCTGTCTCCTTCCCACTCTCCACATCCTTCAGGGAAAGGGATGTCCCGTGTTATATCTTGTTGGAAAAAAAATTGTATGGATTCATAAATTTTGCATTACTACTTTTTATAGGTATTGATCTGACCAGCTTCTGGATGCCTTGGTTCCAGCTGTCTTCAGGAACTCAGTGGAGGCTATATTTCTACTTTTCTGTCGTTTATGTCTCAGTTCGGTGGCGTACTTGGCACATCTATCAAGAGGGACCATGAGCTAGAGAAAGGAAATTTATATTTAAATGAAACCATCACTGATGGTAATAAGCATGTGGTCAAGAAAAAACAAACAAATCCACACAAAAGAGGGACAAATAAAAAGCAAATGCAATATAAATAGATGAACTGAAATGGAAATCAATATCAAAGGCACTCTGGTTAAATAAAAGCTGATGATCTGTGAAAACAAATAATTTGGTTTGCTTCTATTTTTAGGTATACATTCCAACAAACACAGTGATTAGACAAAAGATCCTCTATACAAAGGAATGACAAATAAAGAAGAAATACAAATTTCGTTTTTGAATCTACAGAAAATTTCATGCTTCAGAAATACTGATTGCGCTAAGGATTATTTAAATTTATATGCCAATACTTGGTGACAATTTATATGGGAAATAAAAAATTAATATAAATTCTCCTACTGCTCATAGGCATCACGCTTCTAACAAACAGGAAGACTCATTCCTCAGATTTTTCTATGTATTCACTCTTGTAGGGACTTTACATCATATTTGGGGATTAAAAGATTCACCTATATATAACTAATTGGATTTTTCTGGCTGGAAATGGATGTTGTAATGGAAGTTATTTCCAGTTGTGAGTATTTTAAATTCAGTATATGCAATGAGATACATTTCATATTTAGGAAATCACATGGATGAAGTTCAAACTATTTAACTAATAATACCTTAGTTTTCTATTTTTTATAGGATGAAGTGAAGAGGGACACTTTGGACACTTGGTTTGCTTTATTTCATCAATCTAAGCAATACATCAATGCAAGATAAAGAGTATATGTGTTTATTAAAATTCATATCTCTTTTGAACCCTTTAGTTTGAGCAGGTTGCATGCTTCAAGCAATATTATTGAGAAATCCAATAATTTAATTTCTTGTTTCTGATGTTTGAAAACACAACACTGGCAACACTCTTATACATTGTAGATACAGTCGGCCCGCTTGCACTTCGTGCCCCGCATATTGTAGCTTCACATCTTAGCGGCATGATTTTTTAGCGATGAAGGAGGCCCCTTCTCGCAACTGCGCATGCGTGACCTGGCATGCATGAATATTAAATTAGGTAGTCATGAATATGCAAATCAACCCACATAACCGCCATGGCGGCTCATCCCGTCCCGCCCTGCCCATGCTGACCTTGCCACTCAGCTCACCCCATCCTGCTCCACCCGTGCCGGCGCCGGTGCTCCACTCACCCCATCCTGGCTGTGGTGGCTCTGCTGCATCCCCACCCCCACGGCATGGCCGCCATGGCAACCAATACACAGCGACACAGTGCTGAAAAAGAGCTGGGGAGCCGTCTGAGGGCGAGGGGAATATCTGTATATTAATGAGCTGTATATTAATGCGGAAATAGAGCTTCGCAGAATCCGATTAAGAATCGGGTCTGCGATATAGGAGACTCAACTGTAAATTTATAAATTTGCTGCCATATTATGTTCTTATCTACATGAATGAAATGAAAGTGAATGAAGGGTGGTTGAGGACATAATTTTAATGCATCAGCCAAGATAAACAATAAACTGAAGCTGTGTCTGCGTTATGGCATTAAGCTGAATGCCAGAATATGATTTATGCACCTGGTGAATGGTTGGAAAACTATTTCTATGTAAGAGGGAGAAATGCATTCTAACCTCAAGGGTTCAGAGAGGTCTGGATCATCAAAACTTTTAATGGTTCACCAACCTTTTGCCACATAGTACATAAGTGTGACACCATGGACCTTCCCTGAGGTGCTGAGTCTGGGCAGAGTGAGCTGGTGAAGGTCAGAGGACTTGGACAGCCAGGAAATTAGATTTGACATCTGCTCTAGCCTGAAGGAAGGAAAGTCTCTGTGCAGAAACAAAATTAGTACTACATCTATAGCTTAGAGGAAGTTGTTGAATTCTACCACCTGGGACTGTAGTAACTTCTCTTCAAAAGGCCCGATTTACTTGAGGTCTGAAAAAGTGGGCACATTCCCCTTTGGATGATTTTGATGGATTATGTGTGTATGTAAATAGGGTTTATATAGAGAGCTGAAGGCAGCAGTATACAGATGGAGTCAACATTATTGCAAACTCTGCAGTTTTCCACTGGTGGCATTTTGTGATTTATTACACACATTAATTATATTGTGGGACAAGATCACCAGCTATATCATGCCTAAATGTGTGTTCTATAAGATAAAGGTAAATTAGGAAGAAAGGAACAGAAAATAATTTTTGAAGTACTGTAAGTCTGTTAGACACAGGCAATTCAACAATAAAACTAAACAATAAATTCATTAATTCTAGGAGAGCAGATTTTAAAGCATTATATGTAAGTGGTTCTGCCATTGGCTAAACTCTGGTAATCTGGCAATCTGAAGATCGTCTTTATCTACAGATTCTGAAGATATGTAAAACAAACATTCTTACCAGTGCTTGAATTTGAAGATATGGCATATTTTGTAATCTCTTTATTCAAAAGGGAAGTGGCAGTAGCATTGTTCTGGTTTGGGTTTTATTTTCTTCCACCTTTTAAATTTGTCAAACAATACAGAAAGGATCTTCTTGCTCTTGTTCAGCAGGATTGCTTCTTGTTCTGCTGGATTACAGGATATTAAAGATAGATTTCCTTTTAGTTTACATGAATATGTGTAAACAGGGACAGGCCAAACCCTAAAACTCCGGATAGCTTTGGGTTAAGGTTAAGGTTCCCAGAACCACAGCTGAGAAACATGTAACAACTTTGAGTTGTTACAACAACAGATGAGAAACTTGTAACAACTTTGAAACAACTGCAATTCCCTCAGCCACTCCTATAAGAATTTTGTTCTGGAGCCTGCACCAGTTCTATTGCTCTTCTCTGCACACCCTCCAAGCCCTACAATGTCTATCTTGCCATGCAGGGCCCAAAATTGAACACAGGATTCAAGATGTGGCCTCACGGGTGCCAAGTACAGGGGAGAAATCCGTGTCCTGGTCCTGCTAGCCACATTACTTCTGATACAAGCCAGGATGGCACTGCTCCTCTTGGCCACCTGGGCACACTGCTGAGTAGACCAGAACTCCCAGATCTACTTCTGCCAAGCAGATTTCACAGAATCACAGAATCACAGAAAATTATGAGTTGGAATGTGGTGGAGTCGCCATCCCTGGAAGTGTTTAAGAGAAGACTGGACGAGGAGCTTAGTGACATGGTCTAGCTGGTCTAGCTGGGGGGTGAGGGCTGGATGACCCTGGGCCCCCTCCGGCTCGGAGTGGCCTGCTAGATTGTGAGGCATCTAGGTTGTTATTATGCTCTGGGATGTGCTCTTGGTCGCTGTACGGGTATTAGATGGTGAGTTCCAGCCATTCTTCCCCAAGCCTATAGCATTGCTTCTTCCCCTAAAACATTTGAATAAGAATGCAAAAAGCACAACTGATTAGTCTAAGAAGTGAGAGTTTGAGATCTCTAGATATACAATTAAATAGGTACGTTTCCCTGCACAAGAAAAAGGTAGCTATACAGTATATCCCTGCTCCATTGTGACCTCTCTATTACAACTCCACAGGTTTGCGGGGAAAATTTCTCACAATTCTGTTTCAGGGATCTGCGAGGTTTCCTGGCCGACGCATGCGCAGTGCATCTGCTTCACCGAGGGGTGATGCTGGCTCTCCCTTTAGGCAAGGCGGGGCCGACTGTGGGGTTTCTCCAGCTCACAATGGTGTTTAGAGCCCTGCGGCACCATGCCCCAGTCCCTGGCCCGGTCCTGTGTGTCTCCTGTGTGCTTCGCTGAGACCCAGTGCAGCACCACCACAAGACATGCCATTCCTTGTTACTCAAAGCCCAGTCAAAGCCCAGGCAGCACTGACTCTACTGGGACCAGTAGACATCTGACACCGATGCCCCCCAACCACCATAAGCAGCACGGGGTGTCACAGTGTTGCAAAGTTAAGGTTTTCCAGGCTCCAAGAGTGCTGACCAGAGCTTGGGGACACCCTCTCCCTGCCACGGAGGCAGGGTGAGCATGCGTGGTGGCAGCAGCCAGGCTGGGCTGCTGCGAGCATGAGCACTGGGGCTGGGAGGGGAGCTAGGGGGGAGTAGCAGCACAGGGTTTGGGCTGCAAGCATGCACGGTCACAGCAGCCACTCAGAAATGGTTCCCTTTTCTCCCCTGTGCTGAGAGAGACCATGGGAAGGAGTGGAAAAGTTTCCCCAGCACTCCGGAGTGCCAGGGTGTGGAGCAATGGGCGTGGCCTGCATGCATATTAATGACCTGCGCGTCTTTGTGAGTTCGACGTTCTGCGAGACCCTTGGCATGACCCGTTCCTTGCAAATGCAGGGTTATAACTGTACAAGAATGACTATTTCAATCAACACGATAATATTTGCACAACAGTCTGTGAGGGTCATTCTTCCATATTTACCATGTCCAGTCTATATTCCCATAGGGTGGAGGAGACAGAATAACCATCTTAATTTGTTTGGTTTAGGACTCGTCTACAACCTACAAAGTGTGAGCACGTGTTGCCAAACATTAGGAAAATCTTTGCAATTTTCTTCCATTATAGAGTAAACATACCTATGGAACTGATCACATGTATTTCTTAAGGGAGACTGAAAGCATTACGGTATATTGAATCTGCTTACTGGTCTGTGTAAAATACATGAAAATGTTAACTTTCGTTAGCATATATTCACACACACAGATTCACACACAGAATATTATGAGTTGGAAGGGACCCATAAGGATCATCTAGTCCAACTCACCATCTAACACCCGTACAGAGACCGAAGGCACATCCCAGAACGGTAAATTCAACCTGTTTATTGATGTCATCTACTGAAACAATAAAAAGGGAATTTCACAGGTTCACAGGTTATTTCGAGTTGGAAGGGACCCACAAGGATCATCTAGTCCAATTCCCAAGTGACTTCCACACAGGGATCACTCTTCCAACCCTGGAGCCATGGGCACCACGCTCTGTTCACCTGAGCCTCCCATTATCTACACCATGCCACTGAGTTCTTTATCCAGTCTTTTCTTAAATACCTCCAGGGATGGTTACTCCACCACCTCCCTGGGCAGATCATTGCAATGAGATATCACTCTCTCTGTGAAAAACCTCTTCCTAACATCCAGTTGAAACGTCCCCTGGTGCAGCTTAAGGCCATGTCCTCTTGTTCAGGTGCTGTCAGCCTGAGAAAAGGTATTTACACCCACTGGACTGCAACCTCCCTTCAGGAAGTTGTAAACGGTAATGAGGTCACCTCTGAGTCTCCTCTTCTCCAGGCTGAACAATCCCAACTCCCACAGCCTCTCCTCATAAGGCTTGTTCTCCAGTCCTTGCACCATCCTTCTCACCCTTCTCTGGACCCACCCAAGCAGTTCAACATCTTTCTTAAATTGAGGAGCCCATTTGTACACAGTTAACCAACTAAATTTTTTTACTATTACAATTAAAAATCAGTGCAGGAACTAAAATTTATGATCATCAAGTAATTTCACTTTGAAGATTTTTCCAAGCATCTCCTGTTTCCAACCTACCATATTGAAAGAGATTCTTCTGTTTTGCAATTCCTTATGGATTCTCTTTTGTTGTGGGAATTTCTCCCATTTCTTCTTTTATAAAATATTTTTGTGATATTTTACAATGAAAAAGATTAGTTATAGATTACTTATTTTCCTATGTACAGTTAATAAAACTATACAAGATTTAAAACAGCAGCTACAGTTTGCTAAAGGTAAATACCATCAATTTTTATTAAATTTTCAGTGAAACATAAATATACATGATTATTTTTTAACATATTCTGTTACGTCATAGAATCATAGAATGATAAGGGTTGGAAGACTTAAAAGAATATCTAGCTCTGACTGCCCTGACACAGGCAGGGACACCTTCCACTAGACCAGATGTTCAAAGCCCCATCTAGCCTTGCCTTGAACACCTCCAGGGATTGGACGTTCACAGCTTCCCTGGGCAATGTGTTCTTACAATGAAGAATTTAATCCTAATAGCTAACCTAAATTTACACATTTTGAGATTAAAGCCATTACTCATTTTCTTATCACTACATACCCTTGTAAAAAGTGCCTTTTCAGCTTTCTTGTAGGCCCCTTTTAGGTACTGGAAGGCTGCTAGAAGGTCTCCCTAGAGCCTTCTCTTCTGCAGATTGAACAATCCTACTTCTCTTAGCCTTTCCTCATAGAAGAGGTGCTCCAGCCCTCTGATCATCTTTGTGGCCCTCCTCTGGACTAACTCAAACAAATCCATGGGGAACTCCAGAGCTGGGTTGCACATGAGCAGAGTAGAGGGAGGCAATGACCTCCCTTAATCTGATAAGTGACACTTATTTGATGCATTCCCAGCTTTCCGGAGTGCAAGACCACGTTGCCAGGTCACGCTGAGTTTCTATTCAACCAACATTCCCAATCCCTTTTGTCAGGTTTGCTCTCAATCCCTTCTTCACACATGTTATATTTCTACTTGAGGTTTCCTGGACTGGGGTGCAGGACCTTGCATTTGTCCTTGTTGATCTTCATGAGGTTCACACAGGTCCAACTCTCACGCATACCAAGGCATCCCTTCCTTCCAGTTTGTCAACCTCACCACACAACTTGGCTGACAAACTTGCTGAGACTGCACTTGATCCCACAGTTCATCCCTCTGATAAATATATCCAAAAGTGTCAGACCCAGTACCAACCCCTGAGGAATGCCACTCATCACGGATCTCCACTGTAAGGGC
The DNA here is from genome assembly GCA_013390025.1 of Pitta sordida. Lineage (NCBI taxonomy): Eukaryota > Metazoa > Chordata > Aves > Passeriformes > Pittidae > Pitta > Pitta sordida. Next base: position 20,877 of record WEKX01007818.1, read on the forward strand.
AAGCAAAAAGTTCTTTGAGGATTTTGAATCAAATTATCTTAGAGCAGATGTTGAATTATTATATTTGAGGGGTTCATCAATGATCTAATTATATTAGATCATTGTCTAATGATATTTTCTTAAATAATAAATGAATGTAATTGATAACAAGTATGAAAACTTGTAATATCTCAATTATATTTAAAAATGCACAACATTTGCTTCTTCTTGTTCAAGGAACCGTTATCTCTCTGGTGGACTCTAAGGACCCCTATCGCCTAAAACACCCAAGAAGCCATGTGCTAAAATGCAAGCACCTAGCCCACACCAGCCTACAACAAGCCCTATAAGAAAGCAGCTGGAGACAGTTGCTGGTTAGGAGGAGAAGAGAGGAGGGGGTTGGGACTCTGGTCTCTGCAGGAGGTCATTCCATCACTTCCTCCCGCTCCCTCACTTCCTGACTCTGCCTGCTTTGTTGCTCACCTCTACTCCCTCACTACCACCTTAGAAAAGTCACCAGAAGTTTGAGTGCCTGCTGCAGCAGCCGAGACACAGAGGAAAAGCAGCCTCCAGTGAACAAAGGTGCTGACTGTGTGCCCAGGCAGCTAAGAGGGCCAATAGCATCCTGGCCTGCATCAAGAATGGTGTGGACAGCAGAGCAAGGGAAGTTATCCTTCTCCTGTGCTCAGCACTGGTTAGGCCACGTCTTGAGTATTGTGTCCAGTTCTGGGCCACTCAATTTAAGAAAGATGTTGAGGTGCTGGAACAAGTTCAGAGAAGAGCAACAAGGATGATTAAGGAGCTGGAAGATAAACCCTATGAGGAGCAGCCTGGGTAGCTGGGTCTGTTTAATCTGGAAAAGAGGAGGCTCAGGGGTGATCTTATAGCTGTCTATAACTACCTAAAAGGGGGTTGTTGACAAGCTGGGGTCAGTCTTTTCTCTCTGGCCATTGGAGATAAAACAAGAGGTCATGGTGTTAAGATCCAACAAGGGAGGTTTAGACTCGATATTAGGAAAAAGTTCTTCACTGAAAGAGTGATCCAGCATTGGAATATGCTGCCTATGAAGGTGCTTGAATTGCTGTCCCTGGAAGTGTTTA
>WEKX01007826.1:0-12440 GCA_013390025.1 Pitta sordida
TGGGCCAAAACCCTTTTGCCCCTGTTTCATAGATTCGGCCCTTCTGGGTCCTTCAATCCTGGTTTGGTGAAAGACAACCCATGGTCATAGAAACCAATGTTTTTCTGGTGGCACCAGTCCTTGAGACATTTATTAAGAGCCAGGATCCCCTGCTGCTTCCAGGGTCCAATCCCACCATTACAGGGACAGAGCAAAAGACGACCTGTGCNAAGACGACCTGTGCACCTGTCTCACTGATCAGGTTACCAAGCTCCTTAAATCCCTCCCTGATCTTTCTGGTTCCCCTCTCGTTGATCTTGTCACTACCAGCCTGCACGACCAGCAGGGGTTAATATTCTGAGGGCTGGATTAGATATGGCACCCTCTCCGCAGTATCCCATACCCAGGCCCCAGGAAGGCAGCATACCTCCCTGTGGGATGGGTGCAGTCGACAGATGGGCCCTTCTGTTCCCCTCAGAAGTGAGTCCCAGACAACCACTACCCTCCTCTCCCCTTTGAGACTGGAGGTTCTGACTATCTTAGTGGAAGAGGTAGATCCTCTAGGTTTACTAGGTTTACTAGGTGGGGGGTCTTCTCCCTCCATGTCATCCTCCCGATGCTCAAAGTCCAGAACCCCAAACCTGTTCTGTAGGGGTAACTCATAGGGTGGCATCTGAAAGGGTGGTGGTAGACAGGAGAGGGATGCCTTACCCCCACGGGTGGAGACCTGTTCCCACTCCCCCTCGTCCTTGAGGTTACTTTCTCCCACCTCATATTGGGGAATATGATGTGTATTTGGATATTCGCGCTCCCAAGAGTCCCCAGAGGTTGGGAGCACACTGTCCACTTTCCGTACATATCCATTACTATTTCTCAGCCTTTCTACCTCATCCTTTAACTCTGTTATCATGAAGAGCAGGTCGTTTACCAGCTCACAGTAAACACAAGTGTTTTTCATGCTGTCCTCCTGTACGCCTAGCAGGCTCAGGCATTCCCTGCAGCCAGAGGTCTGGACAGCCACGTCCACTGTCACAGGGGTAGTTTGGGTCTGAACCTCCCTTGTGGTTTTGGTCGTGGCTGCCATTCGCCTGTTTCTGGCCATGGCTGACAGGGGAGGAACGAGAGACAACACCTGCCAAGACCTCTCCTGCTACTCTTCCCGCTTGCCCTGCCCTTGTGAACTGCCATGCAAACAGCCTTTTAGTTGCTTATTTACATGCCCCCCGCAGTTGCCCAAGCCCCCCGCAGTTGCCCAAGGCCCCCGCAGTTAGCGACCTTGTTTGCCTTGCTCCTGTTCCCCGTGCTCAGGTTCACCATGCTCACAGGAGAGATAATGGTTTAAGCACCCACAGGTGGGGAGCACGTGGTCCCCTGGGCGCTTTCGGAACAGGCCTTAAAGCCCGAAGTAGCCGCTTGTCAGTGAATCGCCGGAGTGCTGGCCCTTGCCGTCCGAAGCCGCCGACGGGAATCTCCCCGCGTGGTGCCGGCTCGGGGTGCTGTGCTGAAGTCACGTGGACCCCTGGGCACTTTCAGAGTGGGCCCTAAAGCCCGAAGTAGCTGATTGTCTGTGAATCGCCGCAGTGCAGGCCCGTGCCGTCCGAAGTCGCCAACGGGACTCTACCCTAAAATAGATTTGGAATTTTATAGAGAGTTTGGTGAGAACATACCTGATTTAACACAATCAGAAAATCTGATGCACATTTATGATCATGGGCCGCCAGTATTGACTTCATGGTTTGCTTTTTGGGGTTTAAGACAAGGCTCATGACACTGCCACTACCAGACACTACATTATTAATAATATTCCTTCCTGCATGACAGTCGATGTGGTTCAGCTCATCATCTGAAAGGAGGTTGTAGCCAGGCGGAGGTCAGTCTCTTCTCCCAGGCAACCAGTGACAGAACAGGAGGACACAGTCTCAAGCTCCACCAAGGGAGTTTAGGCTGGATGTTAAGAAAAAATTCTTCACACAAAACATGACTGACCATTGGAACGGGCTGCCCAGGGAGTTGGTGGAGTCATTGTCTCTGGAAGTGTTTAAAAAGAGACTTGGATGTGGCAAGATTTAATTCCTATATTTCTTAATCTGGATAACAGTTTCAGCTATCCAAGGCAACTAACTGGCCCTTTAGAGGCTTAGACTGAATTGAAATAAAGTGTGTTTTCACTTAGTTCATTGGTATGTGATGGACGTGTGACACTATATACATTAAATTTTGCAGACCAATGGCAGTGGCTGCATTGAAACAAACTCTGTACACATTTCAGAACTTTATTTTCTTGTTGCTAGGTTTCATCTGTTTTAAACTGGCTATAACCATTGACTTGTAACCAGTGTGCAGTGCACCACTGCAGCACAATCCAATTAAGTTTCTTCCAAGACAAATAGTGTTCATATGTTTCGAACCCCTGACAAGTGAGAAAAGTCAAGAAATCTACTTGAAAAGTGCTCTTTGAACACTAAAGGAGATGCATCCTTCTCACTTAGTGCAGACATCCTTCCTCCTTCACAAAAACATTTCTATGTTGCATGCTAGTTTTATGTTATATAATCAGAAGGGGTTAATAAATAACCACCTATGGCTCTCATTACTAACACACAGAAACAAAAGGAAAAGACTCTTCAAAAAGGAAAGAAATAAATCTTTTTTTTTTTTTTTTTTTTTTTTTTGTGGAGTTAGTTTCCAACTTTTCAGCCCATTAAATATCCCTAAATGTCTGACATGCATTCAGATCAGTGGCAACTGGGTACACAGATTCTTTTGCCAGGGGCTGAAATGGAAATCTGTGCAGTCTGCTATGACAGATTGGGTACAAGTGCTACAGTCACACCAATGTCACAGGGATGCTGGTTTATTTTCAGATTAAAACAAAAACTTTGGCTGGAAGTATGATGCTCACTGAAAACAAACAAGCATATGTAATCACAGCCTGATACAGGCCAAATTCTGCTGAAGAATTATGTCATAGAACTGTCCTTTAACTACAGAGGAAAAAGTGTCAGAAGACAATGGTTTAGGTCCTATGTTTTGTGGTGATATAAATACTTACAGTATTTCTGGTTCTGGAAAGTAAAATGTTCTCGTTCCATGAACTTTTCTTGTTACTGTAGTGCTACCTTTCCTCCTCTGTCCAAACCTGACTTCTCTCTCCACTTTACTTTTCACACTCCACCATTCCTTTCTGTTCCTTATTCCAAAACTTAGTTTAATTCTGTCTATTCTTTCTCTATTTTCTTTTAGGCACCTGCTTTTGACACCTATCCACTGACCTCAAGGATATGAAACAGTTGGTTCCCTCCATAATCTTTGTCGGGAATTATCCCCCTCCTCTTATGAGAGAGAGGATTGCTGTCAAGCCTAGAAATCAACATTAAGAAAATCAAGTTCTGTTGCGAACTGCAACATGCTCCTTGTGCCTTCCCACACCCCTCAAAAAATCAAAAAACTACTCAGAAAATACAGCAATCATATTCTTCTCTAACACTCACTTCCAAAATGATAAAACATGCTTACATTTAAGCTGTGATACTAGCATATAATTTTCTGTTGCTATGAATGTCAGGGAAGTATCTAAATCCCGCCTCCCAAATCAGAAAGATTTGTAGGGTAAATACACACATACAAACATACATATTCCAGACATCGTAAGGATTTCCCTCTACCTCTTTCACGGAGACAGAAAAATAATTCAGCACTATATCTTGTTGTGGTAGTTTGACCCTGGCTGGATGCCAGAGATTCATCCATGCCACTTTCTCACTTCATTCCCCCCGCCTCCCCTCAGACAAACAAGGGAGAGAGGAAAAGAAAAAACCTGAATGGTTTTGCTACAGCAGGAATGAGGACTATTACAATATGTTTTACGGGCACAGGCAAAAGAAACTCTAAGTGGAGATGTAAAGGATTTATTTCTAACAAGATCAGAGCTTAAAAGTGGGAAGTATCATCTTAAAGGCAACCTCCTCTCCCTCCCCTTCATCTCTTACAACAGATACCACATTCTCCCTTTCCTCCAGGAGACATGGGGGGACAGGGAGTAGGGCAAATCCAGGCAGTCGGTGTTTCTCTGACACTGCTCAGGGGAGGAGGTCTTGCTCCCTTCATTCCATGGGGTCTCTCCCACAGAGGAAAGTCTTTCATGACCCTCCCCAGTGTGAGTTCAATCCCAGGGGCAACAGATCTTCCAAACACTGCTGCCCGGGGCTGTCTCCACAGGATGCAGTTCTTAGAGGTCTGGCTGCTTCAGCGTGGTCCTATATCAAAGCACACAGATCCTACAAGGTACAGTTCTACTCTCACACGAGGACTCTCCTCTCCATGGGCCACACAACTCTCCTGAGACTCTGCTCCAGTGTAGGCTCCAACAGGCTGCAGCCTCCCTCCAGCATCCTCCTGCTCCAACGTGGGCTCCTCTCTCCATGGGCTACAGGTGGATCTCTGCATCCCTGTGTTCTCTCCATTCCATGGGCTGCAGGGGGACAGCCTGCTTCACCATGGTACTCACCACGGGCTNGCTGCAGGGGGACAGCCTGCTTCACCATGGTACTCACCACACGCTGCAGGGAGACGCCTGGAACATCTCCTCTCCCTCCTTCGGCCATGCCCTTGGTGCCTGCATTTGCTGTTACAGCTTCTCACGGCTCTTCTCTGGCAGCCATCTTCTTCTTACTGTAACTTTTTTCTTCCCTTCTTAAATATGATATCATAGTGGTGTCTCTATCTCTCCTGATTGACCTGGCTTTGGCCGGCAGCAGGCCCAGCCAGGAGCTGGCTGGCATTAGCTCTGCCAGCAACTTCTTGAAGTTGAGCCCCCCCCACTACCAGAAAAAAACAGCCACAGCAAACCAAACACACCTGTAATTGATTTTTTTTTCCTATCTAATAAAGATTACAGAATTAAATATTTACAGAAGTTTTAATTTATGGCTGCCAATTTATAAGATACATAAAATGGTTTTATACTGCAAGTAGTTAGATAACTTACACTATAGGCAGAGCATAAGCCACGTCCCCTGAGTCGAGCTCTCTGACCTCAGAGCTACTTTGGTGAAGAACAGCTGGATGACCTTGGCTCAGTCTTACTGAGTAGGTTGTTGCTAAGCTTTGAGAGTACATGAATGGGAGCCACATGAAATAAGTTATAACACAGGCAGAAGAGAAATTGTTGCAATGACAACAGTTGGCAACTCAGGGAATCAAAAAGCAAAAAAAGAGACATGGAAAAAAAAATCCCCTTAAGGAAAAAAACAAGCAACTTGATTACAACAAATCAGCAAGAACACAAGTCTGACACGTCCAGGAGGTGACACTCCTCACATTAATGAACCACTTGCTGGCCAGCAGAGATTATTCAAAGGTCCCAGAACTGGTAAGTGCATTAATGTTTAAATAGTACTATGCATATCCACTATATGGGTTGGGCACACACAGAACCGCTGTGTATTTTAAAGCTGTGTATACATACCCAGCGTGCACAGGGGTTCTTTGCATGCAGTGGACAAAATTGCATGCCTAGAGAAAAGTGTCTCCGTAGGAAGGACTACAGAACTGACCAGGAAATATTACAGTCCATGTTCTTTGAGTTGAAAACCAGAGAGTCCTAAAGAAAAACAATGAATCTTCAAGGAAATTCATGTTTTGGCAGCCTTCCTGTAATTGTGCAGTATTACACAGAAATTTTTCTCAGTGAAGTTACTGATTCCTATTGTCTTAAACCAAGATTTATTAAAGAAAGAATATAAAGATAAAAATCAATGTTAATTCCAGCTAAGTAAATTAATATATGCCTGCTAAATGATATGAGGGGTTTTACTAGACAGGAAAAATAACATAATCATCCTGTGTAGATTTAAGCATGATTTAAATTCTGTAATTTTGAATATCCTTTATTGCATTCATGAAAGTGAGTCCATCTAGATGCTGATAAGTCATTAGGCTGCCACATTTTTCTCACTTGAATTGAATACAGAAAATCATTGAATATTAATACTACCTTAAGTATCACTCATTCAAATTATGCTCAAAAATGATTGAATCTGATTAATCACTAATGTTCTTAGCAACAAAACACAGTTGGATATACTTTGTGTTCTCTATACTTTCTGGGTAGGAGGGTGAATCTGAGAAATAAAGGAAAGTGCAAGAGGATTTTTTATTTCTTAAGCCTCGAACTGGAAAATGAAGGGAGTTCTATTATTATGGAAACGTAATTCTGTCAAGCAGAATACACAGAGCCCCAGTATTTTACACTTTCCATATAATGTTTTACTAACTAATGAAAAAAATATACACAAAAACTAATTGTTCCTGTGGCAAACCAAACAAAACTTAAAGAAAATTATTTTCTGGCTTTATTAAATGAAAAATCATTTGCATTGGAGTTGTATAGGTAGAGGAAGACTTATTGACTCCAGGCCACATCTGGTCATGCTTACATTGGGATACAGTAATCCCTCGAATATTGCAGAGGTTAATTCCAGAAAGATGTCACGATGAGTGAAATCTGCAAAGTAGAGGTAAATACAGTAAATATGGTAAATGTGGTAAATATAGTAAAGATGGTAAAGACAGTAAAGATGTGGGAAGAAAACCCACGATGTATTGAACCTGTGAATGGTGAACTGTGAAGTAGCTAGGGATTACTGTATTTGTTGATGTAAAAGGCATACTCAGTCTGGAAGCATGCTGGTAGTGTTTCTTAATGAAGAAAGTTGTATTACTATCAACAATTGAAAAAAAAAAAAGCTCCTAATAATTAGTGCAAAACCATTAGGAGGTACTTAAGAGTAACACCTACATAGTCTGTATAGAAGATACAGAAGATACAGAAGAATTTTTGTTTCTACCAGAACTAATATGTTTGACGAACATGGAATAATTATTTAAATGGATAAGTCTCCTACATAATGTGCCCTTTGGAATTCAGTTTAATTAATGCCAATTAAAACTCCTAACTGAAAGCTATAATAATCAGTGTGTTTTATTCCACCTTTATCACTAAAGTTTATGGCATAAAATAAGCTAACATCAAGCAGATGCTTCATGCCTCTTTATCAGTGTAGAAATCCAGAAAGATCATAGGATCATTTCAATATATATGTTTATCTGTATGTTTGTGTGACTGTGGAGAAGTGTAGGCATATGGACGCATCTGCGTAGTACGCAGTACATGCACAAATATAAAGCATTTTCTCAGACTAAGAAATCCTGCAAATTAGATGACTTGAATATACCTGGTTCTTAAATTGGTTTTCATCATACATGCATTCCATATTTTTTAATTGGTATTAGTTTAAAGTCTTAAAACATTTAAATAGCAAAACCACACAGTGCTAATATTGTTTCTATAAATCTTACTTCCTCTGACCCAACCAATATTTATACAAGCTGAAGTGAGCCCAGTACGAGAGTTTATACATAAAGTTAATATTTGAATCTGTCCTTCTTCACACTCCAGTTGAAAGCTAACTCAAAAATTACTGGCTATTCTAGACATGGGAGTTTTGGCCAAAGAAAAGCAGAGGCATGGATTAGGGAGTTATTTTAAAGACAGGAAAGTTTTCCTTCTAATGTAGAGGTAAAACTAACCTTTTAATTTTTACTGAGAAAAAAATGAATCTGGATAACTTTAGAATGATATGAAATTACCTTCTATAGAGCTTACATAAACTATATAACTTTACATAGGCTATATATTGAACCTTCACTTCTCTCAGCTATATTTTAGTCCATAAATACTTTCTTCTTGGTCTATGTCAATGTTGCCTGTTCCAACAATTATCAATAGAGTAAGTTTGATCACCTTATTTTGCAAAAGTGCCATACCTCAGTAGCATTCCTTAGTGTGTTACAGCTGAGTTTTTTATGAAATAACTTATGGTTTTGACTCCTACTGTTTTGCCTACAAAAAATTAGTGCTTCCCAAATACTGTGTGTGAATGCAAAATAGCTATCTAGATGATCCATGGTTATTACAGAATCACAGAATCACAGAATACTATGAGTTGGAAGGGATCCACAAGGATCATCTAGTCCAANTTCACATAAGAAATTATATTTCTATTCTCAGTGCTTTGGAAAACTCTTAGACATCTGGTTCAGTAACTTACAGCAGCATAAGAGTTCTGCTGGCTATCATTTGCTCTTCTCTTGCTTCTGTTAAGCTCAAAATTGACTTTTATTTTCTGTATGTTGCTATTGATTATGAAGGTGTTCTGAATAAATGGAGTCACCAGAAAACTTTATCATATCTCTGTTTTCCATGGTATTTATATCTTGTACTTTATGTATTGAATGGCTAGTCTTATACATACAATAAGGTAATTTTTTTTTTTTTAATATTTAAACTAATTAAGTGCAAAATTGGCTAAAATTTAATGAGCACTCCCTTTTTTGACCTATTGTTTTCTACTAGAATTTGAGGTAGAATTAGTTGGAATTAATTTTGTCTTCATTTTACATGTCATTATTTAGGTACCCACCTTCTACAACAATATTAACCTCTGGTGCACTGTGCTTGTCTTTGTTCCCTTTCAATTATTCAGGCAACAGCTGATCTACCAAGCCTCTGAAAGACATCTTTCGTAACACTCCATCTACTTTAAGCTTAGGATACATACAAATGTCTAAAAACTTTACTATCTAAATATATATAACAAATATATTTCTTACAGAAAATTATCTTTTATAGGTCCTGAACTCTTTCTTCACAGTGACTCAAATCAATTCCTGTCAGTTTAAATCAAATTAGAATAGTGATACAGTTATACCCCATCATTTGCAAGGAACAGGTCATGCCACGGGCCTCACAAAAAGCCAAACTTGCAAAGAAGTGCAGGTCATTAATACACATGCAGGCCACGCTCATTGCCCCACCCCCCAGCACTCGTGAGTGCTGGTGACACTTTTCTGCTTCTCCCCTCCAGCTTCCTCAGCACAGGGGAGCAAAAGAAACCGTTTCTGAGCCCCTCTGACTAGGGAGATGCACCCTCCCACCAACCCCGCCCCCGGCCAAGAATCTGTGGGCTTCTCTGGGCTGCTGCAACCATTCTCCCACAGCCCAAACCCCACACCACTTCCCCCCCTGCCCCGACCCTGGTGACCGTGCCCGCGGTGTCCCAGCTCCCTGCTGGGACGTCCCCAGCCCCACACGCGGGGCTACTGGCAATTGTTCCATTATTTTGGATTCTCCCTTCGATCATCAGTATTTTCCAGTTCTTTCGCACAAGGTAAGGGCACAGAGTAGTACACAGTCCTTAAAGACTGAGCAAGACAAAAACCTATAAGGAGGTGCCATAAATTACAGTTTATATATGATCAAATAGTTAGGTATATTGAACCACTATATTCTAAAAGCCTATTCTAAAGCCTATTACAAAAGTTGCAACTGAAATGGTGTTACATTGACCAGTTACGACTGGTCATCTTTCTGTTAATTTATCCTTGCTAATTTTAATAAAGGAAAACTTTACATTTCAGTATGTTATTTTTGCCTACTTCTTCAATTTTTTGACACGTCAGTGTTGAACTTCATAAGCCCATTGCTCCAGCTCATCAAGGCTGTTTCACCAGTGCCTGAACCCCCACAGGCACTTATTCACTCCATCCCCAGTGGGTTAGAGTGCAGAACAGGAAGAGCAAAAAGTTAAAAACTCATGGGTGAAGAGAAAGACAGTTCAAGTGAAGAAAAGGGGGGGAGGGGGGAAGACCCCCCAAAAAAACAAACCCAAGAACAAAAACCCAACAGTAACAACCAGTGATGCAAAAGAAAACATTCAGCAACTCCCTCATGCAGACTATTGGCTGATCTGTCTCACAGGTATGGCCACCTTGGAAGAAACATTCTCCTTCCCCACCTTCTTCCTCCACTCCTAATTCTTATTGATCTGTTTAGTATCACAGAATATTCTGAGTTGGAAGGGACCCACAAGGATCATCAAGTCCAACTCTTAACACTGTCCCGCTGGCGGGAATCGAACCCGGGTCTCCCACACGCCAGGTGGGGACACTTACCACTGTACTAAAGTGGATTTCCCTAATGAATCACACAGAATCACAGAAAATTATGAGTTGGAAGGGACCCACAAGGATGAACCTCTAACCATCAGTGAAACATTAAATACTTCACCAATTACTAGGCCCAGTAATGTAGTGACTCTACACCCTCATATGTCCAAGTCATCTCCATCCTCTGGCAACTGGAATTCTGCTAGCTATCTGGCTAAACTTAAAGCAGTAACACTCATTGCTCTCTCTTTGTTTACAGGGACCATCATTCTGGGAGCTGAAAAGCTGAAAAAGCCTGTAGTTCCCCAAATACTCCTTCTTTCCCTTCTTCAAGACAGGTATGACATTTATGCCTTTACTGTTTTCAGTGCAATTGCAGACCTCAGTGACCTTTCAAAGTTAATAGAGAACAAACTTGCAGTGACATCAGCCATCTCCCACAGCAGCAGAATAGCCAGACCACTGTTCCAACTGTGGTCTTGTGAATGTCCAGTTTGCTTAAGTGGTCACTAAATCAATCTTTGCCTCCTCCCAACAGGTACTGAAAACAAAGTTTTAGTATATTTTAAGACATTATTCTTCTGAATTTTTAAATAATTCCTGCATCTCCAAATAATTTGGGCATTTTAATTTGAGAGAAAAACATAGAAATATTTCCTGTACCACAAATACATAAAAATCTTGTTGTAAGAAAATATTATATCAAGAAAACTAACATACAAAATTATGCTCTATATAGGAATACCTCCATCATTTGCTTTTAAATTATATCAAGAACAATCTAGATAAAAACAATTTTGTAAAACAAGAGCCCGCTTGGATATCAAATATGCCCAAATGCTGACAACACACTACTAAATTCTCAGCTTCAAAACATATTTCAATAGAAAATCTATGTTTTAAATAATATTCTGTTTACATTTAAGGAAACTTCACATTTTAATCTGCTTAAAAGCAAATAAAGCCTCTAGCTGTGGACACCATTCTGTGCTCCACATGTTTAGTCACTATATTGATTGTTAGAAATGGACACAGCACATCAGCCTTTGTGGTTTTTCTCCCTAAGAGCAGTTCATTCAGACTTAGGTTGCAGTAATGCAGTACCGATAATTGCTGTCCAATCCAATTTTTCTTCTTTATTTCCTTTTAACCAATAACTTTCATGATGTTTTAAGAGTATGTACTTATCTTCTTACACAATCTTATTAACCAAAGTACTAAAACAAACCCTCATTTTCTTCTGTAGATCTATAAATCTGTTTTGAACTTTTCAGCACCACTTCAGCCTGCAGCCGCCTCAGAGATACTTCAGATCAAGTTCCTCACTTCGAAGTAAACATTCATAAGAGTATGTAACAATCCTCTATGAGGGCATGAAAATTCTTAGGAAGAATATAATTTCTTGGCAAATTATCAGTTAAAAACTCAGCTACAACATTGCTGACACTTAATAGGAAGATGAAGAATAAGGAGAATAATACAAAATTGGTGTTTAGTAAAAGATGACAGCAAGAAGCTTTAACATTGTTTAAATTTACTAGTTGAATTTCAGGAGTACAACTCTTGTGTCTTTAAAACTAAAATGCCATAGGTGAAACATGAACTATCCATGTCCAGAGCACTATGTATGGATCTTTTTAACCTTCTGTAAAAAGACTGAATAAAAAAAAATAACCAAACAAACCCCCCACAAAAACAAAACAAAACAAAAAACCAGAAACAACCAAGCACACCAAAACTTCCAAAACCAAAACACTTCTTTCCAGTCTGCAGCATAGAATTTCTCCCTGATATATAGAAGAATGGGAACTTCATCTTTATTTCAGTCAGTGTTTTGCCACCCTGTTCTGTCTCAGTTTAATAAAAATCTTTTATAAGGAGAACAAGCAAGTAGAGATAAATCCATCAATAGATAGGGAAATACGTGAGTAGGTACATAGAAAGAGGTGTCTGGGGTTTGTCAGATCACTTTTTCCCAAGACTTTGTATTCTGATTGATATATGAACTAACTTCGAATATGCTGTTGGCAGTCTTGAAAAGAATAGGTGCTACCTCCTCACTCCTGACAAAGCAGAACTAGAAAATGCTTTTTCACATTTCAGGAAAAAGTTATTTGAAAAAATACTCATGTCCATGTTCAAAACTAAATAGTTTCTTAAAGATATGAAACCTTTGAGACAGTAGGGATATATCAATTTTTAGAAAAATACTAGAACAGTGAAAAGATAAATTGTATTTACAGTATACCAACACTAGAAACAATCTGCTTAGTGAAACACGTTTTTAAAACATATATTTGCCATTTTCTCCTAAAATAGGAAAGTTTTTTGAGAGTGTCACCTGAGGAAATGCAAGGAACTCACAGTGCAGAGGATTTCCAGTGCCAGAAATCTGTGCAAAATTGTTCCACATCATTGATTTTTAGCCTAAGATTAAGCAATATTAACAAATA
>WEKX01007837.1:14216-29124 GCA_013390025.1 Pitta sordida
TGGCGACGCAGCTAAACCACAAATCCAACAAGAGGGTTACAAAAAAATTAATTCGCCTCAGGTTTACCCACTTGATTTGTGCTTTAAAGCAAATCCCAGAGGAGCGGGAGAACCAGCCCTTCCTTTTGCTCCCCGTTATCCTCTGCCAATGGCCCTGGGTGACAATCCCGGGACAAACGGGCCATTGTGCCACACTCCGCGGTGGCATTCGGAGTTTCTGAAAGCGAAACTCCCGAGTTTTCTGGGATGTAAATCCTCCCCTGGGCGAGCCCGGAGCGCTTTTAAAATGTCTCTTTGCGTTGCGCAATCCTCCCTGTTTTCCTCCTTCCCCGCTGCTCCCAAATACCTGAAGGGCCGGGAATTCAAATTAAGAGGAAGAGCTCCAAAGTGAGGGATTTTTTTTTTCCCCGGGTTCCTCGGGTGAATTCCTGCTCGGGCGGTTTAATCTCGGCTGGAAGAGGGTGGAGGAGCCTGAATTTTTTTCCTGGGAACGAGTTGTGGGTTCAGCCGATGGAACCTCGCGGAGTTGTGGGTCAGGTTTTAGTGGGATGTGGTGGGGAGGGATTGGCCGTGACGTTAAAGACACGAGAGAAAAAAATGTAAAAAAAAGAAAATAAAAAGAGGAAATTCGGGCAAACTGTTGGTGCCGAGGCACAAAACAGGAAATTCAGCTCAGGGTTGTGTTTTCTCGTCATTTATGGGGCGTTTTTAACTCCCTTTGGACGCGCAAGGTGGAGTTTTAAGGCAGTTTTAAGGCAGTTTTAAGGCAGTTTTAAGGCAGTTTTAAGGCAGTTTTAAGGCAGTTTTAAGGCAGTTTTAAGGCAGATTTAAGGCAGTTTTAAGGCACTTCAGCCCATGTTGGGTCTGAACCACTGGGAACATTCCCAGGTTTTTGAGGGATTTTGGAGAAGCTCATTTTCCTTCTTTCCTTTTCCTTCCTTCCTTTTCCTTCTGCGGGAAGAGGGGGAAACCCTGGGAAACAGCGGTGGGGGGTGATTTATAGAAATGTGGGAGCAGGGGTGAGGAATGTGGGTCTGGGGGTGCTGGGAGGACTGGGAAGGACTGGGAAGGACATTCCCCCCCCCTCCCCTCAGCCCCAGGGATTGACATTTCCCTCAGCCTTCTCCAAGAGCTTTTTTTGGTTTATTCCCAACTTATCCCCTTGGGGGAAAAAATACCCGGAGATCTATTTTTAAATCTATAGAATAGTTTGGTTGTTTGTTTGGTTTTTTTATTATTATTTTGTGTGTTTTTGTTTTTCGGAGCCCTGAAGGCGTTTTGTCCATTTCTGCCTCATCTGCTGTTGGAAAAAACGCACCAGCTCTGGATGTTCCTCCTCGTGTGGGTTTAACCCTTCGAGCTGGGGCCCTGCAGCTGCTCGTGGGAGGTTCTTTGGGGGGGGTGGTTCCATTTCCTCCTCCCCTCGGAGGGTCACTTCTCTTTTTTATTTTTATTTTATTGTTTTGTTTTGCCGGCCAGGGCTCTGCCTTTGTGTTCCGTAAATCCTGACGTGTCCCGCCTTCTCCTTCAGGCCCTGCCTGTGAATTCTCTGCCGTCCCCAAATATTTAATTTAATGTTACAATGGGGCACCTGTAACTTTTCTAGAGGGGAGGAGAAGGGAAAGAAAGAAAAAAAAAAAGGCCTGAAAACTCTATATTTCAATATTTTTTTAAAAAAAGCTGGGGAAACATGGGCGGGGAAAAGGTGATGCTGATCCCTTGGGGGGTGTGAAATGAGGGTTGTGGATGTGGGTGAGGCTGGTCAAGGCCAGGGGAACTCAATCCTGGACTTTAATTCCGATTTAAATCAGGTGCTTAAATGCCCAAGGCCAGGCTGGGGCACTGGGATGGTGGGAGGTGTCCCTGGATGGGCTTTGGGGTCCTTCCAACACATCCCAGGATTTTCCAGCCCCTGGGCAGGAGGGACTGGATGTCCCCGGGCTGGGGGACAAGGACTGGATGTCCCCGGGCTGGGGGACAAGGACGGGATGTCCCCAGGCTGGGGGACAAGGACTGGATGTCCCCAGGCTGGGGGACAAGGACGGGATGTCCCCAGGCTGGGGGACAAGGACGGGATGTCCCCAGGCTGGGGGACAAGGACTGGATGTCCCCAGACTGGGGGACAAGGGAGGGGATCAGGCACTCCCTGATCCTGAGGGTCTTTTCCAACCTCAGCGATCCTGGGAATAATTCCCAGTCTGGTGAACCCACAGACCATCCCGTGCCTGCAAAAGGCCACAGAAATCCCAGCTCTGATTCCCAGTTTCCAGCACAGAACTGCAATTCTGATACCCAGAGCTCTGGGACTGACCCCTGGCTGGGTGTGAGGCAGGGACAGCCCGGGAAACAACGGGGTGGGGGGGATTTAAAAAAAAAAAATGTGGGGAATGTGGGTCTGGGGGTGCTGGATGAACTGGGAAGGACATTTCCCCCCGCTCTCCTCAGCCCCAGGGATTGACATTCCCCCCAAAGCTCCAAGAGGTGTTTTTTTTGGTTTATTCAGTTTTCCAAGCCTTTTGGCAAGGGGATGGTTGGGATCCAAAGCCCTGGGAGAGCAGCCCGGGAGGAGGGATGGGGTGGGATGGGNGCAGGGGCTGCTCCGATCCCGGAGGATTTGGGGGCTCTGGGGGATGTTGGGGACGAGCTGCGGGTCCATATCCAGGGGGGAGCAGCCGGTGCCTGCCCTGCTCCCCCCGCTCCTCTCGCTGATTGCTAATGAGCTGATTAACATTCCTGGCCTCGTTATCCCACCCTCGGCTGCCGCTTTGCCAAGAGGCTCCCTTCGCTCTTCCATGGAAACCCTGGGGGTGCCTGGCTGAGCTGCTTTTGGGGGGGAAATCCGAATTTACACGCTCCAGATGTAGCAGTTCCTCAGGAGTCCGGGAGGAGGGATGGATGGAGGGACGGATGGAGGGACGGATGGAGGGACGGATGGAGGGACGGATGGAGGGACGGATGGATGGACGGATGGATGGAGGGAGGGAGGGAGAATGAGACTGACTCGATGCTCCACCGCGGGGTTGTGTTTTCCTTTGGAATCACGGACAATCCCGGCATGGAATGGCAGGAGCATTGCCAGGACGGAGGGGAAATCTCTTTGTGGCTTTAATTCCGTTTGAACATTCCCGGGCGAAAGGAAAGCTCGTTAATCCCAGCAGAGCTCGGGCTTTGCTGCAAGGGGTTCTTCTTCTTCTTCCCCCTCTCTGGCAAAACTTAAAAAATCCATGATTTTTTAATTTTTAATTTTTTTTTTAGAGGGGTTAAGTGTGAAAAAGCTCTGCCCTGGTGTTATCTGGGAATAGTTCTCACCTTTGGAATAACACCGGAGCTGAAAATAGCCGGGATGGAGCGGGTTGTGTTGCCAGTCATGGGAACACAAATCCAATTCCACCTGCAGATGAGCATTCCCGAAATAGCAGAGGGTTGTCAGCCCCAGGAGGAGATGCATTGTGTGCATCCCCCCCTCCCCAGCTCGGGCTGCTGGGGAAGGGAAGGGAGCAGGGGGTGGGAAAAATTCAAATCCTGATTTTCTGTGGTTCACATGGAGCTCAGGAGTGTCCCAACTTCCCGGCTGGGAGAGGTGGTTTGGGTAAAAAATGGGATTTTGAGGGTAAACCTGAGGGTGGTGTGGCTAAAAAATGGGATTTTGGGGGTGAACCCGAGGGTGGTGTGGCTAAAAAATGGGATTTTGGAGATGAACCTGAGGGTGGTTTGGGTAAAAAATGGGATTTTGGAGGTGAACCCGAGGGTGGTTTGGATAAAAAATGGGATTTTGGGGGTGAACTCAAGGGTGGTTTGGGTAAAAAATGGGATTTTGGAGATGAACCTGAGGGTGGTTTGGGTAAAAAATGGGATTTTGGAGGTGAACCCGAGGGTGGTGTGGCTAAAAAATGGGATTTTGGAGATGAACCTGAGGGTGGTTTGGGTAAAAAATGGGATTTTGGAGGTGAACCCGAGGGTGGTTTGGATAAAAAATGGGATTTTGGGGGTGAACCCAAGGGTGGTTTGGGTAAAAAATGGGATTTTGGAGGTGAACCCAAGGGTGGTTTGGGTAAAAAATGGGATTTTGGAGGTGAACCCGAAGGTGGTTTGGATAAAAAATGGGATTTTGGAGCTGAACCCGAGGGTGGTTTGGGTAAAAAATGGGATTTTGGAGCTGAACCCGAGGGTGGTGTGGCTAAAAAATGGGATTTTGGAGATGAACCTGAGGGTGGTTTGGGTAAAAAATGGGATTTTGGAGGTGAACCTGAGGGTGGTTTGGGTAAAAAATGGGATTTTGGAGGTGAACCCAAGGGCCAACCCGCCTGATTCCTGCTCCTGGATCCTCAGAATGTCCCCAAAGCACTTGGGAGAGGTCGGCGGAGGGGCAGGGAGTTCGTGTGACCTGAGGGAGGTGGGACAGGTCCAGCCCTGACATCCTGCCCAGGGATCCCAGGGACACGCTTCTCAAACCCCTGAACTTCCCAAATCCGTGAATTTTGAGAGTTTTCGCCGACTCGAGCCTCCCTCCCGGGTGTTTTCTGTGTTCAGGCCGCCGTAATTACGGGTTTGGATCCCTGCGGGGACATTTTGTCTCGGTCCTGGTGCCCCTGGATGGTGGTTTTGGGGATTCAAATAAAAGCTGGGAGGAGGGAGGGAGGGAGGGATGAAGGAGGAGTTTGGCTGCGCTCCCCCTCATCCCAGAACAGTCTTGGAAAGGTTTTTGGCCACATCTGTTTGTTGTGCTGAGTGTTCTCGCAGCTTCCATCCCCTCCCCTGGGGGTTATCTCCCCTTCCGTGTGGGTTGGAGGGTTCTTAAAATCGCTTGTTTTACCCCTTTTTTTGGGGGGGGAGGTTAAAAAACCTCTTTTATTGGTTATTCAGCCCCCGGGCCGGTGTAGCCGCACAACCGACCCGGGGTGGGATTTATCTGAGTGCAAACTGAATTTTTACCAGCAGTGGTGGGTTCTGTGGGGGTGAAATCGAGGAGGGTGGAGGTTGGCTGTGCTTTTGTTCCATGGGGGATTCCTGTGCCATCCCCAGCCCCAGCGGGGGTGACACCTGGAATCTCATCTGCCTGGAATCTCTGCTCCCATCCCGACCCTCCCAGAGCTCCCAAAGGTGGTTTTATGTCCCGGGCAAGGGATGGAGGGACCCACGTCCAACCCACACCCAAACCTGCTGCCTTCACTTCCAGGGGCTTGGGGAACACGGGCTGAGCTCTGCCAGTTCCCAGGGATGTTCCCTGGACCAGTGAGTGCCCGTTTTCCTGCAGGGGAACCGCGGAGCCCCGACAGGAACCAGCCAACATCCCTTGCAGCGCTTCCTGGCGGCTCCAGACTCATCCCTGGCTTTGAGCTGGGCTTGGCTGTTCCTGGTTACACGGGGAGCGGTTCCCTCTGGAAAGCAGCTCCTGGGTTGGTGCTGTTGCCATGAAAAGAGGCTGGGCAGCCCCTGGCACTGCCCCCCGGGCTCTGCCAGCCGCGGTTCCCCGGTGGGTTTGATCAAACCCGAGGTGGGGAGGAAGATCTGGGATGAGGATATTTGTTGTCTGCTCCCCGTGCTGTTGTAACTGCAGAGTGGATTCATTGGGTGTTTCTCTCCCAGCCTTGGGGGTGCTGGGGTGACTCTGCTGTCACCGAGGAATTGAATGCCAGAGTCACCTCTGGAGCAGTGGAAACACAAACCCCGGCAGGATATTTACCCTCGAGTCAATGACAAACGAGACGTGTGCGGAGCTGGGTTTTATCAGGGCTGTTTCCGGAGGGATAAATCAAACACTGGGAAGGTTTGTGAGGAATCAGAGCTCTGGCCCCGGGGACAAACCCTGTTTCAAACAAACCGAGGAGCTGCTGAGGTACCAAACTTGTTGTTTGGGCTTGTGGGGGATCCCAAAATTGGGATCCTTGTGTCCCTGGGGCAGATCCAGCCTGATCCAACCCCTCCCTGAGCTTTCCTCACTTTCCTTCTGGATCCAAATCCTCCCCTTTTCTTTTTTCCTTTGTTGCAGATGTCATCCTCTGCCACCTGACAGAGGAATACAATGCAGCAATTTTCCTAACCTGCCTGTATTCCCAGCTCCCCTGCATCTGGAATTAATTCAGTGTGTGGGCTTTATAATTGGCTGCTGGTGGGGAGGAACAGAGAACGAAAAAGCCGCAGCTCTGCCTTCCCCTTCCCCTTCTTCCCTTTCCCCAGTGAAACCTTCGCCCTTCCTTAACGTGCCTTTGGCTGCCACTGGGAGCTGCTCGGGCTCTTTTCCCTCCGGTTCCTTGGGGAATATCCGAGGCCTGGATGTTGCTGTCCCCAGCCTGGGGAGCAGCGCTGTGACAAATCCCGCTGGGAGAACATTTCTCGGGTTCTTTGTGTGCCCTGGGGAGGCAGGAGGGGGGGGATGGCATCCCTCGTTCCGATGGAGCCATCTTCAGCCTCGGCTGTGGAATTGCACAGCCCGGGACGATTCCATGGCTCTGGAATGTCCCGGGTTCCAGCAGGGAGCAAACGGAGCCCGTGGGTGTTTTTTGGGGGGGTCACCGGGGATTTGCAGCCTGGTGGGAATGGGGAAAAGGGGTGAGGTGCTTCAAACGTGGTGTGCAGAGGAGCTGGAATTCACAGTACAGATAAGGCTGGAAAGGACCCTGAAGATCATCCAGTCCAACCCATAATCCAACTAAATTCCCTGCAGGAGCCTTTTAAGTGCTGGGAAAAAAAAAGTAAATCTCTGCATTTCCTTTTTTTTTAGGAGATCTGCCCTTTTCCCTGGCTGTGCCTGAGGAGTGGGAACACCTGCCCAGGTACGTGAGCAGCTGCACACACGGGGCCCAAACATCTCCTGCTCCTCAGCTTTGGACCTGCATCACCCCCCCCCAACCCAGGGGTGTCACAGGATTTGGGTTGAGAGGAGCGTGGAGCCCGTCCAGTCTCGCCAGGGACGTCTCCCACTGTCCCAGGCTGCTCCGACCTGCCCTGGGGCACCTCCAGGGACGGGGCAGCCACAACTGCTCTGGGCACCCCGTGGCACCAGGTGACAGGGCGCTGTCCCTCCCCTCCGAGGTGGTGACCAACCTGGGCTGGCAGGTGCCTGAAAGTGCCGCGAGGTCACACAGGACGTGGGTCTGACATCAGGATGGTTTCTCTGAATTACAGAAACTTCCCCCATCCCTGGTTGGAACTGGGGGATCTTTACGGTCCCTTCCCACCCGAGTCCCCTCCGGGGTGTCACTGTCACCACTCCCGAGGTGCTCCAGTGTCCTCCCAGGAAGGCACTGGGAGGTGAAGGTGCATTATCCTGATTTACAGCTGCAGATCAGGTGATAGGAAGGTTGTTAATCCCACTGACCTACCTCAGGAGCTGCTCCTCCAGCTGCTCTCCCCATTCCTTCCCCAAAGGCAGAGTTTCCTGCTGGCTCCGACCCGGGCAGGGTTTATTTTTCCAGGGATTCCAGCGGCACTTTCGGTCCCCGCTCCTTCCCAAGGGCTGGGTTTGGAGCCTCCAAGAGAGGGCACTGCCTCCCCGGCGCCTGCTGCTGCTCCTCCCATCCCTCTGAGTAATTAACTGCCACACTCATTAGCAGCCGGACCTCGTCAGGGGAGGGCCGGGCCTTCCCCCACGCCCTGGCAGCGCTTCCTCTTGCCTCACTTTCCTAAAAAAAAACCCCAACCTCAAAACCCAACCCCCAAACCCGTCCCCTCCGTGTGTCCCACTGGCGTCACCTCNATATTTGTTGTCTGCTCCCCGTGCTGTTGTAACTGCAGAGTGGATTCATTGGGTGTTTCTCTCCCAGCCTTGGGGGTGCTGGGGTGACTCTGCTGTCACCGAGGAATTGAATGCCAGAGTCACCTCTGGAGCAGTGGAAACACAAACCCCGGCAGGATATTTACCCTCGAGTCAATGACAAACGTCTCCTGACGTGTGCGGAGCTGGGTTTTATCAGGGCTGTTTCCGGAGGGATAAATCAAACACTGGGAAGGTTTGTGAGGAATCAGAGCTCTGGCCCCGGGGACAAACCCTGTTTCAAACAAACCGAGGAGCTGCTGAGGTACCAAACTTGTTGTTTGGGCTTGTGGGGGATCCCAAAATTGGGATCCTTGTGTCCCTGGGGCAGATCCAGCCTGATCCAACCCCTCCCTGAGCTTTCCTCACTTTCCTTCTGGATCCAAATCCTCCCCTTTTCTTTTTTCCTTTGTTGCAGATGTCATCCTCTGCCACCTGACAGAGGAATACAATGCAGCAATTTTCCTAACCTGCCTGTATTCCCAGCTCCCCTGCATCTGGAATTAATTCAGTGTGTGGGCTTTATAATTGGCTGCTGGTGGGGAGGAACAGAGAACGAAAAAGCCGCAGCTCTGCCTTCCCCTTCCCTTTCCCCAGTGAAACCTTCGCCCTTCCTTAACGTGCCTTTGGCTGCCACTCGGAGCTGCTCGGGCTCTTTTCCCTCCGGTTCCTTGGGGAATATCCGAGGCCTGGATGTTGCTGTCCCCAGCCTGGGGAGCAGCGCTGTGACAAATCCCGCTGGGAGAACATTTCTCGGGTTCTTTGTGTGCCCTGGGGAGGCAGGAGGGGGGGGATGGCATCCCTCGTTCCGATGGAGCCATCTTCAGCCTCGGCTGTGGAATTGCACAGCCCGGGACGATTCCATGGCTCTGGAATGTCCCGGGTTCCAGCAGGGAGCAAACGGAGCCCGTGGGTGTTTTTTGGGGGGGTCACCGGGGATTTGCAGCCTGGTGGGAATGGGGAAAAGGGGTGAGGTGCTTCAAACGTGGTGTGCAGAGGAGCTGGAATTCACAGTACAGATAAGGCTGGAAAGGACCCTGAAGATCATCCAGTCCAACCCATAATCCAACTAAATTCCCTGCAGGAGCCTTTTAAGTGCTGGGAAAAAAAAAGTAAATCTCTGCATTTCCTTTTTTTTTAGGAGATCTGCCCTTTTCCCTGGCTGTGCCTGAGGAGTGGGAACACCTGCCCAGGTACGTGAGCAGCTGCACACACGGGGCCCAAACATCTCCTGCTCCTCAGCTTTGGACCTGCATCACCCCCCCCCAACCCAGGGGTGTCACAGGATTTGGGTTGAGAGGAGCGTGGAGCCCGTCCAGTCTCGCCAGGGACGTCTCCCACTGTCCCAGGCTGCTCCGACCTGCCCTGGGGCACCTCCAGGGACGGGGCAGCCACAACTGCTCTGGGCACCCCGTGGCACCAGGTGACAGGGCGCTGTCCCTCCCCTCCGAGGTGGTGACCAACCTGGGCTGGCAGGTGCCTGAAAGTGCCACGAGGTCACACAGGACGTGGGTCTGACATCAGGATGGTTTCTCTGAATTACAGAAACTTCCCCCATCCCTGGTTGGAACTGGGGGATCTTTACGGTCCCTTCCCACCCGAGTCCCCTCCGGGGTGTCACTGTCACCACTCCCGAGGTGCTCCAGTGTCCTCCCAGGAAGGCACTGGGAGGTGAAGGTGCATTATCCTGATTTACAGCTGCAGATCAGGTGATAGGAAGGTTGTTAATCCCACTGACCTACCTCAGGAGCTGCTCCTCCAGCTGCTCTCCCCATTCCTTCCCCAAAGGCAGAGTTTCCTGCTGGCTCCGACCCGGGCAGGGTTTATTTTTCCAGGGATTCCAGCGGCACTTTCGGTCCCCGCTCCTTCCCAAGGGCTGGGTTTGGAGCCTCCAAGAGAGGGCACTGCCTCCCCGGCGCCTGCTGCTGCTCCTCCCATCCCTCTGAGTAATTAACTGCCACACTCATTAGCAGCCGGACCTCGTCAGGGGAGGGCCGGGCCTTCCCCCACGCCCTGGCAGCGCTTCCTCTTGCCTCACTTTCCTAAAAAAAAACCCCAACCTCAAAACCCAACCCCCAAACCCGTCCCCTCCGTGTGTCCCACTGGCGTCACCTCGGCCCACTTGGAGTGTCCTCCGGGAGGGGACGGATGTCGTGGGATCCCCCCGGGAGGATCCAAACCATCGGGAATCTGGGGAGGAATGCCAAAAAAAACCCCCAAAAACCAACCCCAGGAAAACTCCCCGAGGTGGTTCTGCTGTCAGGTTGTGCCTGAGGGCACCGGGATCCCCGACTCCAGCAGGTTTTTTGGGGACTGTGGAAGTGTCTGGACGTGGGCTGGGGGTTCCCAGCCTCTGTGATTGCAGGATTTGGGCTCTTTGAGGTGTTCCTGGTGCCTGTCAGGGTTCTCACACCCCCCTCGGTTGTTCAGGGCAGCTTTTGGTGCTCCCAGTTCCCTTTCCTTGGTGTTTATCCTGGCAACCCCTGACAAATCAAGGGGGTCATTAAGGCGTTTAGTTTTTTAACTGATTCACTTCCCTGGAAGATTCAGGGCACATTGAAATCACCTCTGGAGTTGCTGTGAGGTGAGAGTTATCCCAGGAGGAACAGCCGCATTTAAACCGAATCCATAACCTGGATTTAAAAACCTTCCTGATTTTTCTCCTCTCCCTGTTTTCCCGTGGTGGCAGAACTGGGAGGAGAGGGGGAAGATCCCTTGTTTTGTGAATTTGGGAGCCAGGCTGGTTTATTTGGGTTGATTTTCTGTGGTGGTTTTTTTGAAGCTGATGGTTAATATTCCCATCGAGGGTCGGCACACTGGTTTTCACTGGGGCAGACCCATGGGAGCAGCCTGTGGAATAACTGGGATTTACAGCTGCTCGTCAGAATATTGCAGAGCAAATTCCTGTGCCAGCACTCCAGGAATCCCAACCCTCGGCATCCCATCCGTGCTCTGGCATTTGCAGCACGAGGAATTCAGCTGGATCCTCTTTCACCTCCCCTTCCTCTTCCAGGCAGTTGTTCACTCAGGGGTAGATTTTAAAATTCCAGCGATTTTTTTTTTTTGGGGTGGGGAGGGGGAGGCTGTCAGGGGGGTGTGAAAGATCTCCTTGTGCTGCTGGATTGCCTGGGAGAGGCTTTGGGCTGAGCTAATCCTGTTAAACCTCAGCATCTCCCCCGAGCAGGGAATGGGATTGTCCCTGGTTTGATCCCTTTGGAACAGCTGGAGGCATTTGCTAAAAACTGAGGGATTTTAATAATCATATAAAGGGTTTTGTTGTTGGGTTTTTTTTCCCCCTGCAGCCACCAGGGTTTTCTGGTGGCTGTTCTGCCCTCCGAAAGGAGGGACAAGGTGATTTTATTTTATTTATTTTTATGGGCGAAAGGAAGCTGGAAAGTCAGCCCCATCCCTGGTGACTCCCTGGGAGCAGGAGCACAACGGGTTCCCTTGCTGCTTGTACGGCTGAAATCTGATTTTTCCAAGCAGCTCCAGGAAAAACTGGGATCCCACAAGTCCAACCTTTTACCAGCAGCTCTGTTCCTGCTGTCTCCGTGTCCCCCGTGTCCCTCGGGTGCTGCTGCAGGACCTCGGGAGCTTGGGAAGTGTTGAGGGAGGTGCTGCTAAAACCCCAAATATTTCCTGAGGAATCCCTTTGTCCCCTCTCCCCCAGGGCTCGGCTCCTGCAGGGCTTTATTTGAGACTTTCCCCCCTCTTTTGCTCGGAGGAAAAGCTGAGTGTGGGTTGGGATGACCCTCTGGAATATCCCGGGATAGCTGGAATGTCCCGTGGTGCTGAGCTGCTCCTTTTCCTCGGATCCACGGGGTGTTCAGGGCAGGATCCAGCGGTGGGATTTCACCTTCCCCCAGCCCTGAGTGTGACATTGGGGTGTCCCCTGTGTCCCTGCCCTGCCTGGAGACTCCCAGGAGCGGGATTTGCCTTTGGAAGGACTCGCAATCTCCAGGTGCGGCCACACAGGTCCTGGCAGGTGGTTCCTGCAGCTTCTCCAGCCTCAAGCACAGACAGAGCCCTGGAGGTTTGAGCACTTCAGGCGCCGTTTTTTCCTTCCCTCTTTTCCAAGCCTTCCCTTTCCAGGCCTCGGAGAACATTCCGGAGCGAGTTTCCAGCACGACCCGCTTCCCAAAGCGAATGTGTGCTGGCTGTTCCTGGGCTGAGGGCTGGAAAAAGGGCTCAGGGAAAGAGGGATCTGCTCATCCCTGGGAGGAATTAACGGGGGGAAAGTTAAACTTTGGAGCTCTTCCCTGCGCCGTGGATGTTTGGTGGTGGTTGCTGGGGTGGAATTGTTTGATGGTTTGCTATTTTTAGGTGGGTATTTTTAGGGGACGTGACAAGTCCAGCTCTGGTCCTGGATCTGTTGCTATTCTCGGAGCGCTTAAGTGGCAGAATTAAACCAGCAGTTGCTTATCCCATTAAGGTGATTTAATTTTGAGGTCGATGCTGAGCATCAGCAAAGGACGTGGAGGGGCTGGAGCACGTCCAGGGAAGGGAACAGAGCTGGGGAAGGGGCTGAGGGAGCTGGGGGGGCTCAGCCTGGGGAAAAGGAGGCTCAGGGGGCACCTGGAATTCTCTGCATTCCCTGACAGGAGGGGCAGTGGGGCTCTGCTCCCCGGGAATGAGGGACAGGAGGAGAGGGAACATCCTCAGGCCGTGCCAGGGGAGGCTCAGCTTGGACATCAGGAGGGATTTCTCCGTGGTTTTTCATGCACTGAACCATCCTGTGGCACTCTGAAGGCCTGGCACCACCACCAGCACCCCCAGGGTTCCCCAGCTCCCTCTGCTCTTCCCGAAGTTCCCAATCCCGGCTGGAGCAGTCGAGAGCCTTTATCCTCCCTGCCGGATCCCGGGAATGTGCCCCAGGGCAGCTCAGCAGTTCCTGCTCTGGTGCCTCCCGGGGCTCCTGGTGGGCTGGGATGGGATGGAATGGGGGGGAGGATCCGGTTCCCTGCCAGCCTGGGCAGCTGCAGGGAGGCTTCACATTCCCAACTGCTGGGACAGGAGTTCCCCCTCCCACGAGGGATGTTTCACCGCGGGCACATTCCCTGGAGGAGGAGGCAGAGCCGCAGCATCACCCGCGGGGAGCTGCAGCCGCTCATGTCCCGCTCACAAGTGACCCCGGAGCTGTTCCTGCAGGGCCAGGGCTGAGCTCAGCTCCGGGCTCGGTGTCCCCACGGCTCGGTGTCCTTTCTCTGGCCGGGAATTGCGGCAGGAGCGTGTCCAGGCACGTCCCCTCCTGGGTGTCCCTGAGCCAGGGGGGTGGGATATCGTGTTCCTCACCCCCTGCACTGGGGGAAGGAAGGAAGGAAGGAGGGGGCAGAGTTTATTCCAGCTGAGGTCAGGTTTGTTTTCCCTCCTGGAGCAGGGACAGCTCAGCCTCTGGAGCCGGATCCCGCCAGGCCGTGACAGAGGGAACCCAAAGCTGGGGTTGTGCTCCTCTGCAGAGTGGTTGGGTTGGTTTTTCCCTGTTCCTGGTGAATTCAGCGGCAGCTCCAGCCGAGTCTGGGGTCCCTGCAGGGCAGGAGTCCCTGTGCTGCCCTGGCAGGGGAAGGAAAGGAAGGAAAGGAGCTCTCCAGAGCTGCTGGATTCCGAGGAAAACCAGCCCCAGTGAGGGATGTTGTCACGGCAGGTTTGCACTTCTCTTGCAGCTGCTGCCCTTGATTCTCAGCCCCACACGTGCTCCCTCCCTGTCTCCAGCCGGGATTTTGTGGCTAAATTCCCCCGGATTTCGGTGCCTTTGGGTTTGTTACAGGATTCCAAAGGGAACCAGGAATTGCAGCAGGAATGATCACGATGAGTGAGGAGGCCCCAGCTGCTCCTTCCCACCTGCCTCCCCCAAATCCAGCTCAGGGCTCCCGGGGCTGAGTGTGGGGGGTGCTGTGGAGCAGAGGGAACGGCTGGAAGTGTCCTGGGACACCCTGGGGCGGTGGAAGGTGTCCCTGCCTGTGGCAGGGGATGGAGCTGGGTGGGCTTTGAGGTCCCTGCTGGGATTCTGTGACCCCAAGGGATGGTGGTGCCCTGGGAGCTGTTCCAAGGCTGGCCCCAAACCGTTTGCTCCGTGTCTCAAGTGTTTGTGCCCTTATCCCGCACCCTTTGGTCTCCTCACCTGACCCAACTTCCTCCTCTTCTTGCTCTCACCTTTGTATTTCCACGGGTAGCTGGCATTGAAACTCTTGTCTGGAATTTAAAAAAAAAAAAGGGCTTTAAAATGTTTGTTTTGGCACGAGGGCTGTTCCTCACCCCTCGATTTACTGAAATCTGGAGCAGGAGGAGGTGAAAGGGGCCAGAGAGGCCTGGCCTGAACCCCAGCCCAGAGTCAGTGACGTGGGTTTTACTGCCTCATTTAAAAAAAAAAAAAACAACTTGTTTGTGTTCGGACGGTAAGTGGGGAAAACAAGCAGGGTTGGATTTCAGCTCCTCTGGGTTCTTGGAACTGGTCCCTCTCTGGCTCCCAGCTCTGACTCCAGCACGGTGAGGGTTGAGCAATGGTTTTACTGGTAAGCAGGAAGGGCTGTGCTGGGAGCAGGGAGGGGATGGGGAGACAGGGGACCCTCTCAATGTGCAGCACGTCGAGTTCTCAGGGAGCTGCTGAGGCTTTCCTGGGGCCAGCTCAGTCCTGATCCACGAGTTTGGGTTTTCTTGGAAACAAGAAAAGTGTGTGTTCACCAGAGAGCTCTGGTGGCTTCTGTGCCAAACCCCTCTGCATTCCCTCCAGAATGGGGCAAAGCTCCTCTCTGCATTCCCCCTAAAACAGGCCAAACACCTCTCCCTGTCTGAATTACCCCCCAAGTTATGGCAAACACCTCTCCCTGTCTGAATTACCCCCCAAAATGTGGCAAACACCTCTCCCTGTCTGAATTACCCCCCAAAACAGGCCAAACACCTCTCCCTGTCTGAATTACCCCCCAAAATGAGGCAAACACCTCTCCCTGTCTGAATTACCCCCCAAAATGGAACAAATACCTCTCCCTGTCTGAATTACCCCCCAAAATGGAACAAACACCTCTCCCTGTCTGAATTACCCCCCAAAATAAGGCAAACACCTCTCCCTGTCTGAATTACCCCCCAAGTTATGGCAAACACCTCTCCTTGTCTGAATTACCCCCTAAAATAGGACAAACACCTCTCCCTGTCTGAATTACC